>JAAXCT010000839.1:0-314135 GCA_012490785.1 Eragrostis nindensis
TTTTTCATCCAATCCGTCCCCAAAACCGAGCCCACTTCTCCTCTCCAAGAAGCAGAGCAGAGCAGAGCCGCCTCCAAATCCGCCATGCTTCCCGGCCGCTTCCTCCTCCTGGTCGCCGTCGCCGCCGCCGCCGCGGCGGCTGGCTCCGCCTCCGCGAAGCCGACGGCGTACGAGGCGCTAGCGGAGTTCGACTTTCCCCCGGGCATCCTCCCCAAGGGCGTGGTCGCCTACACCCTCGACAACTCCACGGGCGCCTTCACCGCCACGCTCGACGCCTCCGCCTCCGGCTCCGGCTCCTCCGTCTGCGAGTTCTCCATCCAGGGCTCCTACTCGCTCCGCTACCAGACCAAGATCACCGGCAAGATCGCCCCCGACCGCCTCTCCGACCTCCAGGGCGTCTCCGTCAAGGTCCTCTTCTTCTGGCTTAACATCGTCGAGGTCACCCGCTCCGGCGACAACCTCGAGTTCTCCGTCGGCATCGCCTCCGCCGACTTCGGGATCGAGAACTTCCTCGAGTGCCCCACCTGCGGATGCGGCTTCGATTGCAACGGCCTGCCGGAGGTGCTGCGCGAGCCAGCGGCCCAGACCGCGAAGCTGCGCCTGCGAGGTGCGTTCTAGAACCCCCGAAAACCGCTCCGCCTCCATGAATCTGTGTCTTGGCGAGTCCAGTTCTTGAATACTGCTGCTGTTGATGTAAGATGTCCAACAAGGGTTACTAGTACTTAGTAGTGGTACTGCCTTAGATGGGTTAATAAAGAAAGTCAAATTCCAAACTTTTTAGAGGGGATAGTAATAAGTTCAGAACTCGATTCACGCTTCATGTACTGGTTCAGACATTTTAGAGCAGAGAAGCAATCAAGTTCTTATACAAGTTTATAATCTGTATGTCCTTTTTTGGGAAATTATGTTATTCACCTTATCATGTCTGCCGCATGTGGATGGATAATGGATTGAGCTTGTGAATCTGTGGTAGTTGGATCCCATGGCTAAGGATGTTGCTTAATTCTGCGTTGTGGTAGTTGGTTGGAGGCTTTATCATTCTGACATTCCTAGAAGTGAAGTGTTGCTTTCCGACTCTCGAGGGAGAGCTTTAAATCAGTAATTTTCACTACCATCCAAAAACAAATTAAGTAACAAGAGCTTCTTCAAAATTGCCAAACTGCCAAAAAAATTGTGAAATTGTATTATTTCCATTCTTTGTTGGAACATATACTGATACTAAAAAGAATAGAACAATCTTTAGAAGTGTTGTGAGCTGCTTTCACTGCTCACTATTACCATGAACTTACTAAATACATAAAAGTTTTTAGATTTGTGTTTGACGTAGCAGTTTCTACTGTTCTCAAGCTTGTTCACCATACTTATTGATGTTTCTAGCTCCTAATTGGTTCCTTTTCACAGACGGATTTTCTGGTTGTGTGACTTAAACTACTGCTAAACATATGAACCTTCATGTTCTGATGCTCAAAAGAATGATTGTTTACAGTACTTTCAGATTTACATATTTTCCTCTTTTGAGTTTTGGTTTTGTGAAAATGTGGTTGCGTCGAGTATTCATCCTTAACGCTTGGCAAATATGTACTTAATGGAACTCAGAAGTCAGAACAAGCGTGGGTGCTATATAAGTGAACTAGCCACCGGATGGCATCTTTGGAAATAACATAAGAAGAATTGTATTCTTAGGCATTAAACTAAAGGAAGTCATGTACTGACAAGTTCTTGTGGACCCAAATGGAAGTAACTGAATATCATATACATTGAAAGCTGACCTTGGTGATCAGGAAAAGATCACTTAATTCAGCAAAAGAATACAATGTGTCAAACATAAGAAGTTCAATAAATGTGGAATTGTAACCAGGAACAGAGCATTATCTTGGTCAATATTTGAAGTTTATCTCCTGTTGTTCATAATGCTCTTCACGTGTTTCTAGATGCCTAGATCATGCTTTCTTTTGGTTCCCTCTAAGGATGTGTTAGCCCCAAGTGGGATTGTTCTCTCTCAACATTCTTTTTGAAATAAATCAAAGCTAAGCAAACTGCAGTGTTTCCACTAAATATGCTTATTTCATTACAACGTAGTAAAAGGTTTATGAATTGCCAGTTAAAAAGGTTCTAGTCTAGCTGTATATCAGGTTTAGATATCAGCAGCTTTCATATGGCCAGTGACAGTCTCGTACAGATAAACACAGAAGAGAAGATTGACCGAACTGTTCATAATGATTATAGATGAAATAAACATATTTTATTATTACAGCAAAAACATGAATAGAACTTTACTCTTTACTTATGTCAGGAATTGTTATTGTTATTACTGGAAAAAAGAGAAATTATTACCTTCATCTTTCGATTGTTTGACTTATTAAAGATTTATGTTGAACTCTGTAAAATATGATGCATCTAACAGTCAGTAATTGCTCTGGAAACCATACACTGCACTAATCCTGTCAGATTAGATAATCAGAGTCCTGGTCACTTAGTGGTTTGTCGCAGTCCAAGTACTATTAGTATCTATATCTCCTGCTGGATTCAGGAAGCGAGTCCCTAGTTGGCTTTTTGGCCCGTGAGTCTTAGTTAGCCGGTGCCTAGAAGCCTAGAAGTTTACTCCCTCTAGTTTTAAAATATGGTGTGAACCAAGCACACCCTATAATTGGCATGCTGAGGCATAAAATAAACAAGAAAAATCTAGTAAAGAGCTTTGTCCATGAACTTGGCTACGATCAGAGAGGCCCACTTGATAGGAGAAGCCTTAACTTAGAGGACGATCTCACGATCAGCTCATCAATTACTTATATTGTCATGTCAGTTTGCAAATTGAGCTTGTGCTGTTATCTGCAAAGATGTGTATTTTCTTATTGCTACAAGAGAGATCAAATTAGACAGCATGTAGCTGAACTTATTTTAGAGATAAGAGTCAGATTCAACCGAACAATAGTAACCACTCCTCGTGAGGGAAGCTGAGTCGTTACCTTTGTGGTTGTGAGCAGTTTCTTTTGACAGTGGAATGAAGGGTACTATTGTTAGTGCTGTCAATTTGTCATGTTTCACTGTTGTTAGTTGTATTTGCCATCAGGTGACGCATTAACAGTTTGAATATGGATATTATACCTTGTCCCAATGAAAGGAGAAGGTTTGCAGATCGAAACTCTATTGTCTGCGTATGCAATAATAGAGTTTCTGCTAGCTTATCGAACGGTTTCGCAAGATTCAGTACGCTTGCCTGATGTGCCATCATTATAACTATAATTCCTTCAATTGAGCTTTTCAAAAACCTTGTGATGTGCTCAGAAATGGCTTGAATGCATGAATTTTACAGGAATTTCACGAAACGCTTCCAATTTGTGCATGACTTTCGCAAAAATATTCCTGAAGGGGTTGGCTGATGAGCCCATTATGGGCTGCTACATATGGTTTGATGTACATTGATATGCTAGTAAAGGCACAGGGGATTTGTCACGTTCGAATTTTTACAGCTCTTGTAGCATCCTCTGTTTGAGCATCTCGGCGCGCAGGTCGGCGTCCACCTCCTTGGTGCCGTGACCGGCCGGTGTAGTAGCCGGTCTCCGGGTCCGGCTCCCAGAACGCCGTCTTCTCCTCCGTCGTGGTCGCCAGAGTGCTGGTGACGTCCTTCGCCACGGTGCCGAGCTTCACCGCCTTCTCCACCACCGTCTTGCCGGAGCCTTCCACGACGGTGATCGCCGCCGAGAGCGCTCTCCTGACAACCCATCATACACACAAGTCTCGATCGCATATCAAAGGGGTGATTAGCATTTAACATCGTAGCATCACATGCATGCTCACCTTTGTGCGAAGATAGCAGCGCAGCTGGATGCAACTCGTGCCATTTGATCGTGATTGGATGGTCAAGAGATTTGTACTAGCCTCCCCCTCCCTTTCCCCTGTTTGTGATCCCACGTTGCCTTGTCGATCGTTTTCAGAGGAATGATGGGACCGCCATGCATGCTTTTTATAGACCGAAGAAAAGGATGAAACCTAAAATTGAGCAGTGAGAATTGAAGGTTCTTAGAGCTTATCGGAGAGCACGTTTTCTGGCATGCATTAAGCGCGTGTGTGACATCGTGATGCCCTGAAATGATCTCAGTTTTTTTTTTTTTTTTGAGGCGCTGAAATGATCTCAGTTGTGCTGTGAGAAACGGCCTGATCGTCCATTAGAATGTGGCCCATCCGAAGTGGGCTTCAAAAACTTTCAAGGCCCATAACTTATTATCATGTTGACGGGAAAGAAGAAAGAAAAACTAACCATTTGTGCCATTGCAGTGTTCTCAAAAAAAAAAAAAAAAACAGTTGTGCCATTGCAAAAGATGGCCCTACATGTTTATAAGTCGGAAGAGTCTATTTTACGCACCACTATCATTATGTAAAATTTGGCTTAAAGTATTGTTACATTTTCTTCATTTCCACCGTTGGCATTACAAAAATTATCCTAAATCACCCTATGCATGTTTATAAATTACCCACTACTAACATTATTAGAAATTAGGCCAATATACCCTTTACACATGCTTATAACTTACCCGTTGTTACTATCAGCTATGCTCACTAGTTCAAAGTTTATTTGCATATCGTAGGCATAAGTAAAGCTAAATTGGCACCAAAAAGTACTGACATCTCATCCCCAAATACTTTGAAGCCTCCCTCCGTAACACATTATTATGGCTTCCTAAAATGAAAAATATATTTAAACAGAGGGCAACACGAGATATACTCCATGAAACATTGTTATCCTAGCTAGGACCTCTGCATGCTCCTACCCTAAAGAGAGAAGGACTACCCTAAAGAACACTCCTCTACTCCCTACACAGTCAGAGGCACACCATGCCTGCCTCCAAATGGCCAAAGAAAAAGCCACTTCTCCGGGGCACTCCTCGCCTCGCTTCCGTCACCTAGAGATCTAGCATAGATATGCAGTAGGAGTGTGTGTGCTCACTCCCCTGCGCTGCCATCGTCGTCACGCAACCACGTTGTCCATAGCCTCCGCTGCTCCTGCTGCAGGAAGGAGAGCCCACGCACTTGGATTGTTGTTGAACGTCCAAGGTAGCTAGTGGCAGGGGACGGCACGGCAGGACAGTCGAGTTCAAGGAACACAAGCAAAGCAACCATCCAATTCTGCGTGCTCGAGTTCCTGACACGACGACCAAGCTACCAACGGGCTCCATCCGTTTATCGGCTTGCCAGGCCGGCCTGTTGATGTGATTCTTTTTCTTCGGAATGGGTCACTGCAGCAGCGTGCGTGGTTTGAGCTTGTTGATAACGGGCACGAACATTAATCAACAGAAGCTATAATTACTTTGACGGCACCAGAAAATTATTGATGTTCTAAAAGGTTGTGGGTCACTGCAGAATTGTTGATGTTCCCAAAGGCTGTGGTAGTACTACCATTATGTTGTTGGTAGAGTAATGCAAAACTAATCACCGTTAGGAAATGAAAATGTTGGAGCCTGAGTTCTGTAACTCCGTGTGCATCCAGGCTTCAGCAGGAGCAAGACATGATGTGTGAGGTGATGAGATGTGATGGTGGTCAACTGGTTTCGCTGGCCGTGCCTGATCTCTGGCTGACGATGAGCTCGCAGCGGCAGCCGTGAAGCCAGGGCGTCTCCAATCATCATGGGGACGCACGCTCTGCTTTGCTCTGCATCCACGGATGGCAATGGCCATGGGCTTGCTTGACGTCCATCTATCCATCAATCGATCGATCCATGCATGGATCCATACCTATTTAGTACTGTTTACTTGCCGCAGCGGAAAGAGTAGTGTCAATTGAATGTATGCAAAGAAGCTACACGTACGGGGAGAGACGCATTCCGGTGTGCAAGCAAGGCTCCATCCAAGCCACCGATGCATTGCAAGCATCGATCTGCAGAGCTATGCACGTCGTCCGAATTAACTGCATGCAGGTTTGGGTCAACACAACGACAAGCTTACGTGTACTAGCTACTCTCACTGTCCATCATTCCATCTGTCCATCTATCATCGTCTCTTCCTCCTCACGCAACGCCCCATGCACCACCGTACCCAAGGAGTCATGTGTATCAGTGTAGCATGTGTGTCTTGTGACTTTGTCAATCCATTTTTCACGGCTACGCGTGCACGATAGTAGTAGTAGGTTACTTATATGACTCTGAAGATTATATCCACCATGATGGCATTGGTATTGGCTGTCAGGAAAAAGGAAAGATGACATTGGTATTGATGGGTATATTACTCATGCAGTACTAATATCGTATTAAAATGATACTAATAGACAACACACGGTCCGGTTATATTGAGTTACTATAATTTCTTGACTCCTAATTAGCAACACACGGTCCGGTTATATATCGTATTAAAATGATACTAATAGACAACACACGGTCCGGTTACTATTGAGTTACTGCAAATGTAGCTGGATCATGACCGCTAACTTTTGCAGTCGGACAGATGACCTGAGAGGCCATGCCTTGCCTTGAATTTTGATTTTTGATGCATATCAACTAATAATCCAACATATTAATTCAGCAGAAAAACAGATAGCCGAACTGAACGTTACTCCAAGCTAGTAGCAAACTCTCATTGATGGCTTTGCTTCTGCTACACGTATGCAAGTCAAAAGATGATGCATATGTGTCCCAGCCTGCGGCACACGCGAATCCTACGTTAGATACGGGCCAGAGATGATGCACGTAGTAGAACCCGAGGTTTCTGACGAGCTCCAATAATGGCGTCGTCCATCGATCTGGCTATCATATCGTCGTCACGGGCTCAACTGACGGCAGGTACTCAAAGTTGGTTTACGTGTACCGGCCGGCCAGCCGAGTTTCTACTGCTTGGCACAAACGTAAGGCTCGGAGAAACTCAACACTCGAGACTTGCCAAGAAAGGGCCATGGACAATGATGATGACGTGTGTAGCTTCCATGCACACTGCACATAATTTCTCCTAGGTAAGCTGCCGGAGCTATGCGGACGACGACGTGCGTCGCATCATTGTTCTTCATTGCTTCTTCCTTTCAACAACCTTTGTTTCTGCAGACTGTCCAATCCAGACGACAGTGAGGTGCAGACCTGCTGCGTCGTCGTCGGCAGTGAGTAGTACTACTGCGTAGGTCATGCCCATGGCAGCAGCAGCTTGCCACTGGTTTTCGAGCTCACTGGCTTCCTCTCCGCTGCCTGCCTCTGCCTTCCCTCCAACGAGATGCATGGTCCACGGAATGGAATCATGAGGGAGAATCCAACGCTAGCTTTGCTGAGCTGCATGCTGCCACGGCTGGCCATCATTCGGTCGTGTACGGTTCATCTTCGCGCCCCACGCCGCAGCCGCAGCAGTACTGGCTAGGCTGGAGGACGTTTTCCCTGTGTTGCGGGGAATGGGACAGGCTACGTCAGCACAAAATAATTCATCTACTCCTCGTTTCAAGAAAAAATTATGCGAGTAAAATATTCTGTTTTTTTTAGGAACCAGCACCCCTTTTATTCAAATTCAGTGTAAATTGAGGTACATACTCCATCAGAAAGAGTTAATTAGAGAAAAGAAAATCTATGAGCATCACCATTAGAATCTCTGTCAGTGGCAAGTTTGAATCTCTGTATCACGAGATCACTAGCGAGAGCATGTCACCACATTATTCTGGCAAGTCTAAATATCCTGTGTTGTTACCGCTAGACATGCAGCATTGTAAATAGATAGATGTTCGAGAAGCCCCGTCCAACGACGTGCGTGCCATGCTATGGAAGTAAGTTTGATCCCTTTCAAAATTGTCTCCTTGTTGGCCTGATCAGCACCCACAGTAGGAACGCCTCCTTTGGAATCCGTAGATACAGGGGTAAAATGTAGTGCGGCGGTGTGCCACTAGTAGCTAACACCGCATGGTCTCGGACTGGTGGATTCACACACGTCCACATGCAGGGGCGGAGCCAGGATTTGGACATAGGGGGGGCCAAGCCGCCAATGTTGTCGTCCTTGGAATTTTTTTTTGTCACTATAACAGTGGCGATGACCCACCCTATCGCCGTACTTCAAAAATCTACATGTAGACTATTATTCATCGTTGTTCATCAATGTTGTTGACCCTATCGGACAAGCGTGCTAGCTTTAGGTTGACCATTGTTACTCTAGGATTTTCAGCGCTAGCACCCGATCTTAAGCAAACAAAAGATATCACATGCCACCTTCACTTAAACACTCTAAAAATGGACTCACATTGTAGGTCTATAGTACTCTTCCTCACATATCAATATCCGTGAAGCACACTTGATGACCTGAGAGGAAACCGCTGTCATGTCAAAGCAAGCCTATAGGAAGCCCGGCCGTAGCGGCATTGCGATGGGCCTTTGAAGCACACTTGATGGGCAGACGCACGCTTTCTCAAGCAAACCCACTCCAAGACTCCAACACCTCTACACTCTTCTCTCTCATGTTTCTGCAGGACCGGCCAGAGGCCAGGGACAGGGTCTCACGTCTTCGCGCCTATATAAACCCATCAGACATTGTTCACTGCTTGTGCATTCTCCACTACTACTGCTTCTTTGGCCAATTTGCCTCTGTCTTCTCCCCGGTCTTCTTCTCCGATACACAGCCAGCTAGTAGAGAGCATGCAATGGGTGTTCGATCGTCTTGTGCTTGGTGAGAAGGTCCCTGTTGGAGAAGCAGGGCACGTGCAGGGACACGTTGTACGCCGGAGCACACGCAGTGTGTGACGATGGCTAGTGTCAAAGCGTTTAATTTGCTCCTGCACGCGCTCCCCTTCTCCACCATGGCCTTCTCACCACATTCGCTTCCGACGGCTAGCTTCGATCGTCCACATACGCCGCCCAAAGTCAGAGTGATGGACCGACTGGTGATTCATTCGTAGTGTCGTAGTGATGAAATTTAATCTGCTGCATGCACCGGCAAGAGCTGATTTTCGCAGCAGCCGCAAACAGCTTATTTTGACAATAGCCTGGTCAATCTACAAATCTTATGTTTTGTTTTTCCTTCTACTTTCTGCAGTAAAAGAATTCTTTTTATCCACCGAATGAGACTTTGGCCGTTATGTATGTGTGTACGTTTTTTCTGAGCTAGCTGCTTGATTTCAGAGACTCAAATCCTGGTTTTTGCAAGAGTGCGCCGTCAATATTATGAAAATTAGACTACACGTGCACGTGCATGCCAGCCTAGCATATATGAACTGATAATGTACGTATTTGCAAGCAGTAAACAACATTCAGGGTTTCCTTTTTCTTTTTGTATTCAGATGGTCCTCTGTTAATTGCTTGCTGATGCACCTGTATGGGCTAACGGCCCAATAAGCTTCTGAAATTTGGACTAGTCCATTCCATGGTTTCTTCTTCTTTGCCAAGAAGCAAGCCAGACTTATTGAGTTATTGTTTTTTAAAAGGGGCAAGCCAGGACTTTAAAAAGGCAACATAATGGGAGAAATCTGTAGGCATTACTTTTCTAAAGAACGTAAAGGTAATTGGTACGAACAGAGAGATCGATGGCTACCTCTGAGAGGATAGCATGGGGGATGGATCAAATTTTGGTGTGACGCTAGCAACTTGTTTGTAATTTCTCTATCTATTAATCAAAATTTAACAAAGGCCCCCTGCTTGGTCCCATACAAACATATGAACATTATGAAGCGCCCGGAATTTCAGCCCAAAAGAGCTAAAAATGAGATATAGGAGATCTACACGAGCTGAAAAGGTGGCCTGCTTGGTCCCATACAAAGGTGGCAAGGAATATGTAACCAACACTACATCAGTCATACACCACATTCTCTGAAGTAGATCAAATTTGGGTTAGCAAACATCACTCTAAGTTTTCAGCAGGACATGGTCCCTGCAGCAAACTCTACACGAGAAATATTGCTTGGCGCAGTGGTGGTTAGTACACTACAACCATCTTTTTATAGGATTTTACAACCGGTCCTTTTATATGCCACATTCACGTCATCTGTTAGAAACTTCTTATCCCGGCCCTTACTGCCCTGCAGCACACTCTGCTTGCGGCCAGGGTCCAGATAAATCATAAATTGCCCCTGCTCTAAATTCATAAATAAATATCATGCAATCAAGAGCAGCAGGAATATATTTTCAATTCATAAGGCAGTACCCGTGTTTCTTGCGGAGAGCTCAATGCTCATGGCACAGTTTTACCGAGTGCTGGACAAACAATAACAACCAACCCAAAAAAAAAAAAAAAAAAAAAAAACAAACAAACAAAACGGAAGGAGGGAGCACAATGCCCAAGCGCATAACATCAATATGAAGTATGCTAATCGAGTCTACTGGAAGATGATTACTTCGCAAAGCAAAAATGGCAGAATATATACCAGCCATCTAAATTCAGCAATATCAATTGCTCCAAACCGTGCAGCTCGCCACCTTACATTATCAGGCGCAAACAACTGGGCGGGCCAAGGCATGTCATGGTTTCACTAGCTTATACATCACCGAGAACGATTGTATGCAGCAAACTAAGAACAGCACGACTGAATTCCAGCTAGCTAGATAATTTATACGTGGTCATTTTGAAGTTGGTTACTGGTAGATGACATATATTAACATGGAGCACCCACGCACGGGCGCACGCACATGCACAAAAAAAAAAGAAGCGAGAACGGCTCCAGTGATCTACTTCTTCCTCTTGGCAGAGATAGTAGGCAACCTCCAGGCATCTGCGAAGCAAATAAACTAATCAATAAAACAAAATTTTCACTACTATGCAGATGCAGTGATATCATTAAGATAAAAAAATCAGGGTCATGTCATGCAAAATCGAGGTCACTAATGTGCAGACTAAAAGTTGAAAGTATAGAACTTTATCAATATCATGTCATGCAAACTGAATTGGGTTCATTTTTTCCTTTGTTGCATAGAAGAAACAATGGATCATTTGCACAAGATGGATCATGAGGGACTTGATTAGGTTCTGGTTAGTTGTATGGTTCTATACTTATTGCATTAACATTGTTAATTTTCTGTTGCATGGATCTCAAATATTGCATCACAATACAACACTGCTTGTTTACCACGTAGGAAAATATAAATCATCAAATAGGTTGTGATGAACTTACTAAATGTGTGAATCATATACATTATCAGTGAGATGCTAACAAGAAAAACATATACATATTACAATAAATAATGAACATTACTTATTCAACTCACATACTCCCTCCGTTTTTATTTATATGACGTAGTTGACTTTTTTCGTTACTTTGACCATTCGTCTTATCTTTACCATACTTAAAAAGATCGAGTTGGTGGTGGTCGTGGTCGTCGGTCGCCCTGCCCGCGCGCTCCAGCAGCCCATACGCGCATACGAGTGGGCCACGAAAATGATGCCTCCGGCCCGTCCGCGGCTGTCTGCTCTTCTGATGAAAAAAAAAACGCACGCCTCCGCTCGCCTCTCTTCTCTCCGCACGCCTCCGCTCGCCTCCTCTCCCCGCACGCCCCGCTCGCCCGCCCCCTCCCTTCCAGAACAGATCAAATATTCTCCGTCTCTTCCCCTGTCCGCGCCGCCAACAAGTCACACAGCCCATGCGCTGCACGGCGCGCAGAGTGGAGGTGTCGGCGGCGGGGCGGGTGTCGCCGTTCGATCCTCGCAGCCGTCGCCGTCACCGCCGACGACCCGGCTTCAAGCCCCACGTCGCGCAAGATGGCCATGTCCTCGTCGCTCATAGGCGTGGAATGTTGTGCGGCCATGGCGCTCCACCTCGGCGACGTGGACCGAATGGAGCTCGCGGTCAATCTGGAAGCTGCGGAAGGGGCAGGCTCGGCTGGTGGGCCCATGACAGGGGACCATGAATCTTAAGTCGCCTCCCTCGATCCCCATCCGCTCTCGGTGTTCAAATTTTCAACATCAAATTTTAAATCGGCAAGGCGCCATGGCTAGACCTTCTGGAAGCCACACCCGGGGCCCATTATAAATCCTGGAACGGGCGACCAAGGGGCTCACTGGACACTGGTTCGATCTGCCCTCACGTATGCCTTCATGAAATCGCAAAGATCGAACAGGTATGGCTGTTGATTCATGAATGATTAGGATTTAGAACTGTCAGTATTAGTTTGGTCGTGGAATGTTGTGCTTGCTGCTTTCTTTGGAAGTTATCATCATGATTAGTGCAGTACGACATATCTTTACCAAATGTGAGCCATCAATTTATCTTGGGTTGAGTCAGAAATACAGCTATTGTTTGGGTTCTAAGAAGCAATCCTGCACAATTAGTGTCTCAAAACTTTACCTGAAAGTGTCCAAATATTGCAGCAATTGATTCCAGCAGGTTTCCTACCAAAGCATCTATGCGTGTAGTGCTTTGTGAAATGAGTTCAATCTGACATTGTCTCTTTGTTTTATGTGACTGTTCTTACGAAATCTATGGTAGCTGCTTGTAGGAATTATTCTTTTGAATTGCTGTTAAAGATCAGCGATCCTTCATGGGAGCGTAACTATACAGCCTGTCCATCTCCTTTGTTGACCTGTTGCCCTGGTGGGGAGAAGATCATAGATGTGATTCACAGTTTGTGCATATCAGTTGCCAGTTGGCAGTTAGTTTAGATTTCTTAAAATTGAGAGGCCAGTGTGGGTTTGAAGCGATAGGAGGGAGCTGAACCTGAGTTATGGTGTGTCCAATGTCCTATTTGGAGCAGTATCGTGCCTCTTGTTTTTGTTCATCAGTTCCAGTAGTACCTGTAGTGTAGCTGATCACCATTCATTTCTAATCTTTTATGTCTCTTGTAATGTGGATGAACATCATTCATCTCGAATTTTTAGTGTGTGTTATAATATCATTTTTCATTCCCAGTTACATTTGTCAAGCTTTTCATGTACATCTATGTTAGCATACTCTGCTTTGTAGTTTAATTTTGATAACTATTTGGAATTAGATGACATTCTTATCTGTAGTTGGTACAGCCAGATCATTTTTACTGCTGTCCTGTTGACAGATAATTTTTACTCCCTTGCAGAAAAATAAGATATTTTTTACTGCACTTAAAGTAGATCAAATTTTATGGATCAAGCTCCTTTTTCATAAAAGATTTTTCATATTACAAATTATTTTTTTCTTGTGCATAGGATTTGGTATTATCATACACACAGTCCCGTAAGAGGCAATGCTTACATCATTTGATAATTGTGACCCTGTTTCCAGAGGTTCCTTTCCTCCAAGTTAATGGACTCATGAGAACTACGAAAATGAGATCTCCTATGTTCTGCATGCAGTTGGATTGGCTTTTTTTTTTGGGGGGGGGGGGGGGGGGGATTCTGAGGCATAACATCATTTGTTTAAATATTGTGTAATAGAGTTCTTTGTCAAGTATATTATTAGCTGTTTGAAGCTTAGGCGTGTGCCATTTTTATATGTAATGTTTTTATGGCTCTAAACATGATTGTATAAGAAATTGGACATTCAGTCTGTACCAAGAGGAAATGTTTTACATTGCAATATTTTAGCACCGGACACCGTTTATTGGATTTATGTTAATTGTGGAGGTAGTGTCTCCTTTTTCTTTGTAAATTTGTGTGGCTGGATGATATGCACATTGAAAGTTGCAAAATAGAGAACAGACTGAAATTTTCCATCTTAGAGTCGCCGCCTTCTAAATTGTACAACTAGCTTTGTATATGTAGTTGTTCCGTAGCAAAGCACGGGCATCTAACTAGTCTACAAATATTTGTACAAACGGCTAAATATATAGATTAACTTTAAAGTGCTTTTGATGATAGATCTAATGATATCGATTTCACGTTAAATAACTGATTACATAATTATATATTGTTGGTCAAAGTTCAACGAAAAAGCAACTGCGCCATATAAATAAAAACGGATGGAGTAGAACTTACCAGATCTTAAAAGAATAATCCACTCATGTATTGTTCATTGTTTCAGCTTTATCCTCTCCACCACGAACTGCCAAACCCACAAGCAAAATAAGTCCAATGAAACAATCAAAACTAAGGAAAGCGGAATGAATAAGAGAGAATGAAAGTGTGATTATCTTTTTCAGATTAAACCATCTGTTATATTACTTTAAAGTAAACTGAGCAAATTACAAGCTTGTATTACAATGACAGAAAAAAGTAAAGACAAGCCAAATCTACTGCAACATACAAGAAAATTACTAGGATAATAACAAGCAGTCATGTAGTTTTAAGCTTTCAAGTGTGCCAAATGACAGCTACAAATTGCATATTCTAGACAGTTCGACTTAATTTGGCCTGAATTCGTCAGTTCCCTACTGATTGGAGTTCATACTGAAACAAATAGTTCAAGTGAAGCACCAAATTTACTTTACGCATACATTGAAGACCAGACAACATACTCCTTCCAGACTTGTACATATGACGTTAGGAAACCTACTATAGTTAAATTTTGAACTTAACTAGCTGTCCTAACATCATGTGTATGAGTCAGTAGAGTAGGTTATATTTCTCGACTGGCTTCCATACAGTATTTCAGCAAAGACTGCAACACATCACTAAATGGTAGCACCATGAGCACAAGAGTAATATTTCAGCAAACATACCAATAATTTAGCTTATTAACTCAGCTAATGATGAGGTATTACCTGAAGTATAGAAACTTGCATAGGGATGACAATAGGAGATGTAACGATCGATGAGAAGCTTTGTGAACTGCAATGACTCAAGTTGGATCATGGAGACACCGCTATATGTGGACACAAAAATCGCATTGTTATCCTCATCATACCCCAGTATGCGTGTCGCCAATTTTCCCAATGACGGTTCTTGAGGGAGGAGTTTATCCAGTTCAACAGTCTTCTGTAGCACCCAGTCAACAACGCCATCAGACATGGCATTTCTCCTCCACACCTGTATTTTCTGTTGTGATGAAATTGCCAGACCAAGTCCCCTATCTTCTGTGCGCAAGACCTGAAAGTATGAAATGTCGACAACATCGGCATCCTTTGGCATCTGAGTTGTGCAAAGTCTCTGCCTATCCATATCAAACTCAAGGATGCCATTGCTGCAGAGAAGGGGGCACCAGGAAAGTGTATCAACATCGCAGCAGAGATTAGGACACCAGTAATGTGTATTCCCAACCATGACGCCGCACCAAGACCAATAATAAGCTCTAACCGTCGTTGAGCTGATAGTGCTCCATTTTCTGGACTCAGATTCATAGAGGCATGCCGAGGCACGCATAGAGATCCTGTTGGTACATACCAAGACCACTTTAAAGGAGCTCAATTTGCAATAATCGTGTTCGTGTTCAGCCCCAGCCGCAGCCGTCAGAACAGCATTATAGAAGGTGACACTCTGTTCGTACTTCAGCTCCGGTGGAGAATGTATGCAGAACTGACGGCAGGTGATTGGGTCCCATACAGTTAAATAGTCCTGGATATGGTTGTGTAGGAGGGCGAGACCGTGGCGGCAGCTGAGGAGTCTCCAGTGCTCGCCGGGGAACTGAGACAAGGAGAAGCGCGCCGGGGGGATGTGGTTTGGCGCGTCCAGCGCGGGGACAAAGCCAGACTCGTAAGTAAAACGTTTGAAGAAGATGCCGAGCAGAGGAGGCGTCTGGTGGTGGGCGCGGAAGCGGCGGAGGAACTGGGGGTCGGAGACAAGACGGCGCCATCGCTTGCAGACGAGGGAGGCGCGGAGGAGTGAGGACGGGAGCGGAGGGAGGCGGAGGAGGATCTCCTGGAGGAGATCGTCATCCTCCATCGCCGGCGACGGCTCCGATCCGAGGGAAAACCTAAGGATGGGTGGTTCAAAACATTCAGACATTTGACTCCAAAGTGAAAACCCAACCAAATATTACACAACAATTCAAAGGAAATCGGTAAGAACCTTGCCAAAGCTCGGGCTTGAGCAGCAGTGTGGCCGCCATCCTTGTCGACGTGTTGGGGGAAAAGGGAAGCCAATGAGAAGCTCCGAGCCTCCCCTCGCCGGTGTGTAGCGTAGGGTGGAAGAGGAGCAGCCCTCCCCTTTGCTGCGCCGGCGCCGCCAACGGAGATAAGTCGGCAGCGGGAGCGGGAGTGCGGGCTCTGTACTGGAGCTCTGCAGCTGTCCGCAGTGACCGCGACCGCGCGACGGGGAAGATGATCCTCTTTATTTTTTTGGAAAAAAAAATGAAAAAACACATTGTAAACCGAGGTCCATTCCTCGTTAATAGGGCTGGAAAAAAAAAGCTCGAGGCTCGCGAGCCAGCTCGGCTCGATCTTAATTTTGACTCGGCTCGGCTCGGTGTTCTTAATGAACCAAGCCGAGCTTCTATTATAGCTCGTTTATTAACGAGCCAGCTCGTGAGATGCTCGCAACTGTTCGATTAGCACGATAGGCTCGATTGTATAGAAATATCAACTTTATTTCTCTAATAAGATGGTAGTTTTATGTTAGGTGAAGCTTAATTTATCATCTAAAAAAATAAACAAAGTTCAGTATAGATAAAAATCATGTTAAATGTTGGACCTTCTTTTTATTTTCATTTATTTTTCATCTTTGTTGACTTAGATTGATATGTTTTCTGCAATATTGTGTTATATTATGATTTTTGTGTTGTTGGCACATGCTAATATTTAAAAAACTGCTTAAAGTCACTAAATTTTTTTCATAAAAGATTGAACATACTTGGCTCATGAGCCTAACAAACCAGCTCGATCTTTCTAAACGAACCGAACCGAACTTCCATTTTAGCTTGTTATTATGATGAACCGAGCCGAGCTAGCTCGTTATCAGAACGAGCTTTAACGAGTTGAGCCTTAATGAGCCGAGCTGGCTCGTTATCCAGTCATACTCGTTTAACTATTGACCCTTCTGTTGTTTTTTTTTTTTGACTGAATATGGACCCTTCTGTTAGTCTTCGAAGACGTGTGCACACATATCCCGTAGCAACGACTAAACATTATCCTACCTCCAGTGTTGTGCCAAAATCTCCTTTAAAAATACATTATCTATGAGGAGTAACAAAAATGGTACTTCTAGTAAGCAAGTTTCAAACAAGCATTTAGCTCATCACTGGTCCACAGTGAACATCAGAAACCAGTAGTATCATACGAGTGTTTGTAGTACTCGAAGCGAAAGTAGTGGCACAAAGCCTGGTAAAACATTAGTACGACGTCTTAGTTTTGAAATCAGCTAGTTCCGGTGCACAAGACTGAAGGTCTCACAAGCCCAATTGTCTGTTACAAGCAATCCATTGTATGGTGATCAAAGTAATACCTTTTGAGGTACTGACTACTCGGCTAGAAGACTAATCAGCTGCTAAGAGACAAACCTCAATGCATTATCCAACGCAAGTAACACATCAGGTAGATTTATACATCACTGAAAATTAAACAACAATGCTACGTTTCACTCGGGTCAAAAAAAAAAAAACAATGCTAAGTTTCACAGGTACATTGCAGAAGACTTATAATACGAGCATATTCCACACTGAACATATTGGTACATACAATTTTGTGGTTTATTAACGGAAATGCACCAAGATGCTATTTCTTCATCTGGGGGAGCTCTGGTGGGCAACTCCAGGTACCTGTGAAGCAAATAATCTCTCAACTAAGCCAATTTTCATCTAAATCAAAACAGTAGAGACCAAGCAAAACAAAATATGGAAAGATAAAATGAGAAGCTGGAGAGAGAAATTTTGTGTCTCCAAACAAGTATATTGACCACATGTTGTCATTTGGATATTACAACGACTAAGGAGATGCTAGATCAGTGTGTCTATCAGAAGTAAGCATGCCATGTTTATTCCTGGCATGAAGAGTGTTCATATATACCATAGAGGCACCGGCAACTGAAATTTAGTACCTATTTACCGGTCATACTTCTTGCAGTTGGAATACTGATTACGAACAACTTGGAAAGTCAAAATTAATCAAACTCAGACTCACGTGAGATCAGGATTTTTAATTTGAATACAGCCCCTTCATTATGACATAGGTTATTAGTACATGATGGTCAATTCAATTGAAGTAATGAACTACATATATAACATAGACTGAAAAAAGAGAGAGATATGCAGGAAGCATGCTTGCAAGTGCTTGGGACTACAAAACATTGCATATAGCACTACAATGAAATTGCAATCAAGGGAATAGATTCAACAGTGAAATGTTCTTCTGCTTTTAACCAAGTAGATAGCTAGCAGCTGGAAAAAAAAAAGGAAAACCGCACATACAAAATGAAACATCTACATAACCACCAAGCATGTAAAAGATACAAGGTTGAAGTTGAACATCTGGACTGACTTCTGAAAAAAAGTTAACATCCATTATACAAAAAAAGGGATTTCTTTACAGATCATGAGCAATTTGAATACGATCTTGTTTGTCTGGGCACAGGCATTGCATGAATAAGTTGTTTTGATGTTATGTCAATCAATCCAATGCTGCTTGTTTACCACTTAAGAAAATATCGATCCAAATTACTGAGCAAATGAATTTCAAAATGTGTGAAGAATATTCATTACACCTAAGATGCTAGCAAGAAAAACATAAAAACACGTAGTGCAAGATAAAAATCATCACTTGATCAACCAGCACAGTGCTTTACCAGATCCAAGTGGATAATCATCTCATGCGTTTTTGAACATTTCAGCTCCATCATGTACACCACGAACTGCGCAACCAGAGAGCAAAAAATGTCATGAACCAATAAACTCTAAGGACAGCAGAATGGATAAGAGATAACAAATGTATGAATATCAGATTCAGGCCAACCCACTGTTATATATATATATTCATGTAAACGGAGGAAGTTACTTGCTTTTATTAGATGTTCAGAAATAGGTAGAACTAAGACAAATCTACTGCCAAATACAAGGAAAGCTACTCAGAATAATACTAATGATCATCTGCCAAGTTATGAAGCATATATTTAGACTCCTTATCAAATTGAGAAAATGAAGTTACCAATAACTACTCTGCAGGGAACCTGTCACAAGTATTCCCAGTGAATTTAATCAACTCAAGCACATATTTCGAAAATGAAATGAATACTTAAACAAAACACATGTTTTCTAACAGTTAAGCAAGACACTATAACAAAAGTTTCAGTTACACCAAAAGCTAATATAGACATGATTTGCCATTGCAGACAAGTGACTTAAGAGCAAGATCAATAGAAATCAACAAGCCCGCACAATGTGCTATACATTTCACATATCAGATGATGTAACTTTTGCCTTTTATCTAGTATGAGTTGTTACCTGCAGGATAGAAACTTGTGTAGGGATAACAGCAGTAGATCACATTGTTTCTGAGAAGTTTTGAACTTCATCGATTCAAATTGGATCATGAAGAAATCAATTGATGTACAGAGAAACATCACATTGTTGTCGTCATCAAACCCTGTGATTGTTGCCGGGCAAGCGTTGCTTCCCGCTGTTAATGAGAGGAGCTTATCCAGGTCAATGGTTTTCCGCAGCACCCATCTGACAACACCATCCAAACTGGCTTTGCTCCCCCACACCCGGAGGGTATGCGCCTCTGACAAAATTGCTAGACCAAGTTCACCATCATCTGTCCGCAAGACCTGAAAGCATGAAAGCTCTGTGGAACTGGCGTCCACCGGCTTTTGGATCGCAGCGAGAGACTGCCTGTCCAGATCAAACTTGAGGATATCGCTACTTGTAGAAAGCAACCAGTAAAGGGCGTTTCCAACCAGGACGGAGGACTGAAAGATAGACGATGAAACCGTCGTTGAGCTGATGCTGCCCCATTTTCCAGACTGCGATTCGTAGAGGCACGCGGACGCAAGCATGCCCTGAACATGGGCGCGCACCAATACCAATCTGAAGTGGCGGTCACCGGCGTCGTCGCTGGCAGACGCAGAACCCAGCAACGCGCCGTTGTAGCTGTGGATCTCCTTGTCAACCTTGAACTCCGCTGGAAACGATATGCACTGCTGGCGGCCTGAGACGGGGTCCCACACGACGGCCTCGAGCAGAGCCCAGTCGAGGAGGAGGGCGAGGCCGTGGCGGCAGCCGAGGAAGCAGAGACGCTGGCCGGGGCGCGGCGCCAGGGAGAAGCGCGCCGGAGGGATGCGGTCGGGCGGGTCCAGCGCGGAGGTGAAGGCGAGGTTCCCGAGGTTGTAGGCGAAGAAGCCGAGCAGGGGACGCGTGCGGTGGTGGGCTCGGAAGCGGCGGGCGAAGTGGGGGTCGGAGATGAGGCGGCGCCAGCGCTTGCTGACGACGGAGGCGCGGGGGAGGGAGGAGGGTAGCGGCGGGAGGCGGAGGAGGATCTCCAGGAGGATGTCGTCGTTATCCGGCAGCGACGCCGGCGCCGGCGATGATGGACCCTCGCGGCCTCGCTCATCTGGGCGGTGGATGCAGGTGAGGTGACCGCTCCCATAGTACCATTCATCAAGGAAAGGCCTGAGATGGGAAACCATTAAACAATATTCGGACGGAACTCTCTAGTAGAATCTCGGAGCTCACCAGTCGCCGGCTCCCCGCCGTTGGAACCGAGGAAGAAGTCAGCTCGGTTCGCGGGGTCGGGCTCAACTCAAGCCACCACTGAGAGCATCGAGAATCACAAGATGTACCAGGTGGGTGGAGGTGGTCGGGGAGGACTAGGAGCAGCCCGCCGTCGCCGTCGTCGCCTCGTCGGAGAGCGGTTAGCCGTCCGCGGGTGGGGAAAGGGCGGCGACTAGGAAAGACGACTGCCCATTATCTAAAAAAAAAAAGGAAAGACGACTGCCAAGCGGCGGGGTCCAGGCCTAAGTTGTGGGGCGCACGTCAGGATTGTTAGCAGGCCATCGGACGCGCATGGGCTAGCTGTGATAGATTTTGGCCCAAAGCTATAACAAGAAGGTCCAAAAAGAGTTCGCCACTCTATTTGTCTCTTTTGCCTCCTGCCCTTCATATTCATGCTTCTTTTTCACACTTCCTGTCTGTTATAAGAAGTATTTACTCTCAATAAAAAGGAGAAAAGATTCATGTATTAGACAAAACAAATATTCTCTAAGCCATGTCCATGAACCATTTATCTAAGGCTGCCCAAACAACTCTAAATAACTTAAAGATATTATACAAACATGGACTATCTCAACGTGTGTCTGAAAGTAGTAGAGCGCCCAGGCCTGCCGGCAATTAACTTAGCTGACATGGGATCGGCTACGGATGTCTTTGAATTCATCTTAGCTGCTTGAGAGGAGGTGAAACTCAAATGTCTCATCACTATGTGGGCATGGTGGACGGAAAGGAACAGAATCAGAGAGGGAGAACAGGGGAGAGATGCTACTGGGCTAGCTCAGAGCATATATGCCGACTACTCTGAAGCTGTGAAGCTCCATGAAAGGGTAATGGTGCCAAGATACAAGGTGAAAGAGAAGTGGACGAAGCAGAGTGGAGATTTCATAAAGGTGAATTGTGACGCCTCTTTTTCGCCGACGGATAATATTGTTGGCGATCAAGACGGCGATGTGGTCTCTGCGGGTCGAGGAAGAATCACACACCTGATAGTTTGTCTGCAGGGAGTTCAGGCTGCAGTTACATTGGGGATAGGCAATCTGATCCTTGAGGCCTTGTTCGGTTGGCATGGAATGATTATACACATGGATTAGTTTCAAGGCATGGATTGAGTGAAACCACATGTGTCACTCAAACCAAGTGAAAAATGAATCCATCGATTGGTTTCGTTCCATGAGGTCTAAGTCATGGTTTTATGCTGCTCTGTGAGTCATGGAATGGACCAATCCATGTTGGGTTTCAAACCAATCCATGCCTAACCGAACGGCTATTCCCAGTTGAATTGGGAGTAGTTCCATGTCCAATCATTCCATGTGGAATATGTCCCATTCCATGTCAAACGAACGAGGCCTGAGACTGATGCTCTGATGGTTAAGCAAGCGATGGAGAGTGAAATGTTCGCAAAATCTGCAGAACTGAAAGACTTGTGTCTAAACTTCATAAAGTTTGCCGTTGATTTTAAGCCTAGAGATTGTAATAGAGCTGCGCATGTTTTAATTAGCGGCACTTGTGTGATTGTAACCTGGAGGATGATCCAATTGTAGATGCCCTTCCGTCCAGATTTGTCAGCACATGGGTAATGGAAATGATTTTCCGAGTCAAAAAAAAAAAACTGCATGAGTGCAACAACGCTACTCAATCCACGTTTCCGGCTGACTCATCTAGAAACCCTTCTTGGTACACATCCAACGATCGGCTGACACACATTAGCCAACCTCCGTGCTGAGATCAAATGCATGTGTCAATATAATTGTCATGCACAAAGCTGAGTAGCACGTGTACTTCTGTGAAGCACTTCCTCTGAATGAACAAGACCGAATTATAGAAAGTATTAACTGAAATCAGCAATGTTACTAGCTGCTCACTGGAGTGCAGTTACAAAACACAAACTTTTGTACCGAGTACCGCAGAGTACACTACAGCGCCCCTCACTCTACACTACTTGAAGGGCTGCTGATGTGCTACCATTCAGTTTTGCTAGATAGGTCTTAGGCCACTTTGAAGCATATGAAACTTGGTTCTTTTGCACCTGGAAAAGAAGTTACACCAGGATGCTATTTCTTCAGTTTGGCATGCAAAGGGCACCGCCTCCTCGCACCTGACAAAGCATAGCAAACAACCCCATCAATCAAATAATTACCTGATTTTCGCAAACAACCCGACAAGGACAATATGAATAAAAAAAAAGCATTAATAGCTACTCCATCCTTAAACCACATGAACAGTATTTTGCTGGCCCCCACGAACTACGAGTCTAGCTAGTCTAGCTATATATGCCATTGGACAAGTATTTGTAGAACATTTCAATTCTGAGTTTCAAGGAGAAATGAGAATTACCTAATGTGTAGAAACTTGTGTATGGATAATACAAATCGATCCAGTGGCCATCCAAAACTTTGGTGTACTGCACTGTCTCAAGGTTAACTGTGAAGACACTGGTATTCACCGCTACATGAATCATACGGTTATCCTCATCGTAACCCACTATTCTCGGCAAATGCACTTGACGCACTGAAGAAGAAGCAGTAGGCGGTATCGGAAAGACCAGCTTGTCCAAATCAACAGTTTTCTGGAGCACCCATTGGGCATCAGCATCACCATGGGCCCTCCTCGCCCACAGCTGGATGATGGTAGCGCTCAACTTTGCAAGGCCAAGTCCTCCGTCGTGCGTCCGCACGACATGAAAGAAAGAACTGTTGTGGGAATTGATGCTCCTCGGCTTCTGGATCACGCCGACGGTGTTGGTACTCAAATCGAATTCTAGGATGCCGGTGGGCCAATGGAAGAATCCGTAGAGTGCGTTTCTAACCAGGACGTTGGGTTGGAACGAGCAGGAAGACGGAATCACGGTTGAGCTGGTCTGGCTCCATTTCCCCGTCGCCGATTCGTAGACGGCCATGGACACGCTCCTCGTGTTGCCGTCGCCGATCCTTTTGGTGCGTGTCAAAACGAGCTTGAAGCAGCCGCCGTCGCCGTCATCGGTAACGGCAGTCCTCAGAACGGCGCCTTGGTTGCTGCCATTCAGATCGCTGCCCCAGAACTCCGGCGGGTAAGGCACCGTGTGGCGGCGGCCGGTGACGGGGTCCCAGACGACGGCCTCGAGCTGAAGCTGGTTGAGGAGGACGACGAGACCGTGGCGGCAGCCGTGGACGAACAGAAGTCCACCACGGCGAGGCTGCTGCAAAGAGAAGCGCACGCTGGGGATACGGTTGGGTGGGCGCAGTAGTGAGGTGAAATCAGGTTTGTGCAGGCCGAAGAATCCCAGCAACGGAGGCGTTTTGCGGTGGTGGGATCGGAAGAAGGGGTCGGAGATCAACCGGCACCAGCGCTTGCAGACGAGGGAGGCGCGGAGGAGGGAGGACGGGAGCGGCGGCAGGCGGAAGAGGATCTCCCTGAGGATGTCGTCGTCCTCCAGCTGTTCCGTCATCGGCGCCGCCGGTGCCAATCCGATCTCCGGGATGACGTCGTGGTCCTCGGATGCCGGCGCCGGTGCTGGTGTTCGTGCCGGTGCCGATCCGACCTCCGGGATGATGTCGTGCTCCTCCAGTGCCGGCGCCGGTGCCCGTGCTGGTGCCGATCGGAAGAAACAGCTGTGTCGACGGTAAATTAAAGGCTCAGTTACAACTTTGTACAGCGTTGGAGTCAAGGAGCTAATTAAGAGATCACCTGGAGACCAGAGATCGGAGCGAGAGGGGCATCCTTCCCCGTCGTCGTGCTCCAGAAAAACGCGCTCTGAGATTGCTTTTATCGACTGAAGCAGCAGCGCCGTCGTTAATTAATGGTGGTAGCAGGAGAAAGCAACTTTGTATTCGCGGCTGGCAGGCTGGCAGCTGGCACTCTAGCTGTAGGTGGCGGTGCAAATTGTCAATGCCCAGGTCTCGAATGGTATCAAAACAAGTTGCGTGTTCTTTCTCGTTTGAGCTCCTACACGGTGCGTGTTATCTAGTACCTGCATTCCCGTTTCAGTTCGTATAGGTAGCTAGTCTTTCTTTACCTTTTTTCTTTTGACTAGTGGGCAATGGTGGTACACGCATTCAGCGAATCTCAAGTCTCCAGTATGGATCGGAGCAGCGTCGTGTGCAATGGACGTATTCGCGGCTGGCACTGTAGCGGTCCAAGTCGAAAAATCAAGTCACTGTCCTGATCAAATGTCGAGCACAGTGTTCTTTACTACTCCAGCTTCTTTGATGTCGTTTCAGCATCGTGGGTGACAGCCGAACGATTTCCACCGTTCGCTGGCGAATATATGGTTGGCACTTGGCAGAAAGAAATTAAAGGAACTTCCTAGCTGCACCCTCAATGTGATCGATTTCATACTTATCTTTTAATCTGATATAATCATCGTTGCGCCAGAGCGTGCAACTTATCCTTCCTTGCCTCAATCTTATATTTACTAATTGATGGCTCCTTTTGAGGCCTCCACGTTAATCGGAGGAAATTCCTAGAAATTCTCAAAAAAGCAAAACATCCGGCCATCGAATCAAATGCTTGATTAAAATAGTCATTGGTCCTAGAAATTCTCACAAAAAAGCAAAACATCCGGCCATCGAATCAAATGCTTGATTAAAAATAGTCATTGGATCTAACATTGTTTAAATTACCCACCTATGCCATTATGAGATTATGGAATTTAGTCTAAAATATCCATAATATGTATTTCTAAATTACAAAGTTCTGCCACTATTGAAAAAAAAAAACAATCTAAGGAAACTGTGACGTCTCCATGTCAATCCAGTAGTTCCAAAAACATCATAACCGGCATGATTTGTGCAAGATGAACTCGGATACGACAAGTTGTGTCTCCGAGGCTCCGGCATCTAATCGCTGAATGCTCGAGTTTCCAAAGCAAAGCAACAGATCATCCATGTCGCACGTCCGCAAACCATCTATGGAAGCCGGCAAGAGATCAACCTGGAGATGCCTCAGATATATTCGTCCTGTACTCCATATAATTTTCTTCTTGAATAAAGCTGATTGCGCATGGGTCATTAATCATGATGCCGATGTGTTATGACGAGTGCCTGTTCCAGGGTTCATGCGGCAGATCAATTAAAGATATCCCAGGTAGATGAATACACATGCATGTTTCCATTGCAATTTGGATGAGCAGTGATCTATCTTGCGTGTGGAAGCATGCCTTGCCGTTTAACATTGCAATATGGATTGGTGACGCGTACGTACGCCGGAGAGAATCGGATGAATCCACTTCAGAATTGATCTTCAAGCAGAAATACTATTGATCTGGATAGGTTAAGAGTTTCACAAATAAAGCAAGAAACAATGCCCAACTTTGTCATATCTGACAAATCAGCAGCAGCACTACTTCAGTTGATATTCGAGAAATTTGTGCGTCTATAGGCTAAGGAACCTGGGTGTTGCAATGGAAAACGAAGATTATTTCATATGACCAAGGTAATAATCTAACTTCTCTTCCAAACAGTTTTTTATTCAGGCGTTATGTCTTGGATTTTGAAATTTACTTTTTTTTACCACTCGAAAATCCTAAGAACAATAGATGAGGTAGCCTCGATACTTTTCTTTTTCCTATCCGGATTTTGAATCTTTGCTTAAGGCAACTTCATGAGAAAAACTAAAACGGACCAACTGGAGATTGATGTACAAGTATTAGATGCATAATACTTTTGCACGCATTATTATTACAACATATCCCAAAATGAATCTAGCATCTCATCTTGGTTGACTTGATTTAGTTAGTGGTAGAAGAAGTTAAATTAGCAATGGGGGCAGGTTTTGCAGTGACTCTCGCTAACAAGATAGCCGGCCCCTAAAAAAAGATAGCTGGCCCATAATCCAGATAAAGCATGCTGTTCAATGAAAAAAATATATCATATAGATATAGCATCAAAGCTGTAATTCAATAAATACTTTTATTTTCCCTTCTGACCAGCTGCTTGCATGAATGTGTGGATGATCAGTTGTGCACAAGTGCAACCTGAAATTTGAACTAATCCTCGGTTTTCTACGATTTTTGAAATATCCTTGTGTGGATGATCGTTGTTTTTCGCCACTACTGTAAACCATCCCAATGTAAAACAAAGGCAAGTTCATGTTATAGAACAAAGCTTTTAATATTCTACAGAGTTTGTCCCTGTAGGCCTGCAATACGAGTTTTGGAGGACCTATTGCAAGTCCAACATATAGCCATTTTAAACTGTTTTGGAACAATAATGATGAAGGAAGAACAGCTAAGACTAAGTGTATCCATACATTTTTATCTCCATGGACTATGCCTCGGTACTTCGAACACAAATTCATAAACTTTTTCACTTACATGGTTTTTAGTTAACTAGCTAGAGGTAGTAAACTGGAGTTGTCATCGAGTTTCAAATTAAAAGTAAACATATTTAGGATCAACACAAATATTAATTGACTCATTGGAAAAGGATAATAAGGGCTCATATGTTTGGTGAACCCGAGTTTTTCTGACATCGCGAATCAATATTCATATCTAAACTAATCACGAAAACATATTTCTAACTCAATATTGAATGAGACCAAAAAAATGAAAGTAATGGTTCATTGACGCATTAAAAAGAATTTACTATGTTAAAGATCAAAACCATATAAAAAAACCCAGGAGTTCATAATTATGGATTTTAAAGCTAATTCAAATCATGTAGCTATATAACTTTTTCCTGGCACTCATATTTGATATGAAACCTAAAATCAATTAAGGATTGCTAGACCGTGCATGTGCACGGGTTGAGGGGCTAGTGATCTGAAGTACTTGATATTTTCGAGAAATGGGAAAAGCCACAGTATACAACCAACTTTGGATTTGTGTAGGTTTAAGGCATGCTAGCCCACAATTGAAATCCAAAACATGTGCATCGAGCCGTGCAATTGCTTTGAGTACAAGCGCCCTCTAGCCTACGTTAAGGGCTGATATATGCTACCATTCAGTTTTGCTACATAGATCTTAGGCCACTCTGAAGCATATGAAACTTGGTTCTTCTTGCACTGCCTGGGGAAAATAAATTGAAACCAGGATGCTATTTCTTCATTTTGGCATGCAAAGCTGCTGTGAGCACCTCTTCGCACCTGACAAAGCATACGATAAGGACAATTAGCTGGTTTTTGCCGATAACCCGATGAGGACAATATCAAAATTAATAGCTACTCCATCCTTGACCACATGAACAATATTACGTTGGCCGCCGCCGCGAACTGAGAGTCTAGAACAAAAACAAGTATTTATAAACGGACGTAGTAGAACATTAATTTCAATTCTGAGTTCAGGGAGAAATGAGACTCACCTAATGTGTAGAAGCTTGTGTACGGATAGCAGAAATGGGTCCGAGGGCCATGGAAAACTTAGGTGTACCGCAATGTCTCAAGGTTAAGTGTGTAGACACTAGTCTCGGAAACACTGGTATTCACCGCTACATGAAGCACATGGTTATCCTCATCATACCCCACTATTATCGGCAAATGCAGTTCACGCACTGAAGCAGTAGCAGTAGGCGGTACCGGAAAGACCAGCTTGTCCAAAGCAACAGTTTTCTGGAGCACCCATTCGGCATCCGCATCGCCATGGGTCCTCCTCCCCCAGAGCTGGATGTTGGCAGCACTTAACTTTGCAAGGCCTAGTCCTCCTTCTTGTGTCCGCACGACACGAAAGAACGAACAGCTGTGGGAATCGATGCTCTTGGGCTTCTGGATCACGCCGACGGTGTTGGTATCCAAATCGACTTCCAGGATGCCGGTGAGCCAATAGACGAATCCGCAGAGCGTGTTTCTAACCAGGACGGTGTCATGGTGGGTAGAAACAAGAAAAAGGAAGATGGAATCACGATGAGTTGGTCTCGCTCCATTTCCCCGTCGCCGATTCGTAGATGGCCATGCACACTCCCATGTCGCCGTGTCCGTTCATTTCGGCGCGTGTCAAGATCAAGACGACCTTAAAGCCGCCACCGTCGCCGTCGGCAGCAGAACTCCTCAGCACGTCGACATAGTTGCAGTAATCCCATCTGCTGGCCCTGAACTCCGGCACGCCAGGAACCGTGTGGTGGTGGCCGGTGACGGGGTCCCACACAATGACCTCGGAGGCCCTCGAACTGAGGTTGCTGAGGAGGAGGACGAGACCGTGGCGGACGCCGCTGACGAGCAGACGCTTGTGGCACTGGCGAGGCGGCAGCGGCAGCGAGAAGCGGTCGCTGGGGATACGGTTGGGCGGGCGCAGTAGCGGGGTGAAGACGGTTTTGTCAATGGTGAAGAATCCCAGCAACGGAGGTGGTGTTGTACGGTGGTGGTGGGCGCGGAAGCGGCGGAGGAAGCCGGGGTCGGAGAGCAGGCGGCACCAGCGCTTGCAGACGAGGGAGGCGCGGAGGAGGGAGGACGGGAGCGGCGGCAGGCGGATGAGGATCTCCCCAAGGATGTCGTCGTCCTCCAGTGCCGGCGCGGGCACCGGTGACGGTGGCGATCCCAAGAAACAGCTGTGACGGTAAATTGAAGACTCAGTTACACAGGGACAACACGGGCAGCTAGCAAAATTGCAAATTCACATCGCACAAGAACATATTGGAATCAGGGAGCTGCGTGATCACCTGGCGACCAGAGCTCGGAGCCGGAGCAGCAGCAGCGCGGGAGCCATCGATCCTACCTCGTCGTCCTGCTACTGAGAAAAAACTGTGATATTGCTTTTGTCGACTGATGAATATAGCAGCGTCGCCGTTAATTAATGGTCGTAGCAGAAGAAAGCCTTGCTGTTCGCGGCGTTTTATGGAGAGGGATCATGTGCTCGAGCTAGGGGCAAAGAACAAGTCCAAGTCCTAACTTGTATTAGCGGCTGGCAGGCTGGCAGGCTGGCACTCTAGCTGTAGGCAGCGGTGCAAGTCCAACATCATGTCAACGTTGTGTGCTCTTCTTTCCCGTCTCAGCACCTACATCATGGTGCGTGTATCTCCTTTCCCGTTTCAGCTCATAGCTAGTCTTTCTTTACCTTTTTTTCTTTCTTTTTGACTAGTGGGCAATGATGGTACACGCACTACGGGAGACGTCTCTTTTGCCGAGTGCACCAGGCACTCGGCAAAGGCATATATACACTCAGCAAACTTTTTGCCGAGTGTAGCACTCGGCAAAGGGCTTACGATAGACGCCGACCGGCAAAAGCTCTTTGCCGAGTGCCATTTATCAGCAAAGGTAAATGTTCGCATTGTTCGCCGAGTGCTCAGTCTTTGCCGAGCGCGGCACTCGGCAAAGTCTCTGTTTACCGAGTGCCTGACAAATAACACTTGGCAAAAACTAGACACTCGGCATACGACGGGTTTAAGAGAATCCCAAGTCTCCGGTATGGACTGGAGCAGCGTCGTGGATGTGTTCGTGGCTGGTACTGTAGCTAGGTCCTAGGTAGCGGCCCAAGTCAGAAAAATCAAGTCACTGGCCTGGTCAAATGTCGAGCATGCTGTTTTCTTTCATGTCGTTTCAGCATTGTGGGGTGACAACCGAACGACAGTTTCCACCGTTCGCTGGGAATATGGTTGGTAGACTTGAGCATGAGTTTGAAGACGATCAGACGCAGAACATGGTTGGTAGAAAGAGCCAATAAGCAGGTAAAGGGACGCATCCGGTGGTGACGAGCGCGGAAGAACGAGGAAGGCAGAGTCCAAAAGGAGACGGCGACAATACTCTTGCTGAACGAGGAAGGCAGAATCCAAAACGAGACCACAAAACGCAAGGTTCACAGAAACCCGAGGAAAAGTTGAACTGCATGCGCATTTGCGCGGCTAGACTTACTATATAATTTAAAATATGTTTATATCATTGTAAAAGTTTAACATAGTTTATTATTATTATTATTATTTATTTATTTATTTATTTATTTTATACTCTATATTTTATAAAATAGTAGAAATAGATTGAAGAATTTCTCACCATCACTCAATTCGAGTGTGAGATGTGTCATCATTTATTTGGATTGTGCCTTATCTAAATAGGTCGGTTCAAATGTGCCATGCTAAACACTAACATATGTCGTGGTAGAAACAAAATTGTGTCGTGCTTAAAAAAATATTTTGAAGAAAATAAGACATGATAAAAATAAGAAATATGCCATGCTAGCTAGACATATCACGGTGTATTTTAATTTATAACATATATGTATCCTTTATTAAACCAAAAAATTGAACATAATTGATGCTTTTCTATACAAACTTAATAATACGGAATTCCCAATTTTTTTTCATAATTTGTTTCATCATGCTCTCTCTTCTTATTCTGATCTATTGTTCTTCCATCAGCATTCTTTCATCTCAGAACATGCTACCGCTTTAATTGTTGTTTTCTAAAAAAATGACACATAACATGATTTCAGGGTAAGAAAGACACAACACTAATAAAAGATATGAAATATACTCTAAACAATACATATTAATTTTCTTGATTAGCATGTAGTGACAAACTTCTTAATTTTGGTATTTTTGGACATTTTTATTATTTTGAATTTAAATTTTTTGGACTAATAATGGCATGGATGATAATTTAGAAATAGGTGTGAGGGGATTTTTGACTATTTTATTATTCCGAATTTCTCTATTTTTTTACTCATAATGGCATAGTGGGTAATTTAGAAATAGATGTGAAAGGTATTTTTGTCTTTTTTTTATTATTTCGAATTAAGCTATTTTTGGACGAACCGAGTGTATATAAGACATTTTTATTATCACTTCAAAAAAAAAAGACATTTTTATTATTCCAAAATTTAGCTATATTCTCATAATGGTATGGTGGGTAAATTAAAAATAGGAATTAGGTTGGTCTCATAATGGTATGGTTGGTAAATGAAATAAGAATTAGAGATATTTAAGCTATTTTTTATAATTTGAATTTATTTTATTTACTTATAATGGCATGGAAGGTAATTTAGCAATAGGTGTGAAGCGTATTTTTGTTTATTTTTTATTATTCCGAATTCAGTTATTTTTTGACTCATAATGGCACGGTGGGTAATTAGAAATAGGTGCGAAGGATTTTTGGTAACTTTTATTATTCTGAATTTAGCTATTTTATAAATATTTTTTTAAGAGGTTTTGTGACTAATTTTTTCATAATGGCAGTGGTGAGTAATTTTCTCTTCTTATTTTCTCCGATTAATGTGGGAATTTCTAGCATTTTAGAGCGAACGTGGTGGCTCCTTTTCGTCGTCAAATATATATATAATAGATAGATGACGCTCGGTGACAGCGTGATCGACACGGCCAGTACCCCCATGCTCTCCCAGATTCGAGCACGGAGTGATAGTGGTGGCCCCAGCATACGCGAACGACCCACCGCTACACAGGCCCTCCAGGTTATTACTGTTTTATTCATCCATCGTTCATTTTCAACATTGAGATGCATGCACTCGAGTGTAACATTTGATTTAATATTGCAGGCCCAGCTTGAGGAAGAGAGGATCATGCGGGAGCAGCTCGAGGCGAGTATGGCGTAGCAGGTGTCGCAGCAGGTGAACCAGCAGATGTCGGAGATGTGGTCCTACTTTCAGACTCAGTTTGCGGTGCTGGGTCACCCTTTGCCGGCACAGATGCCCTGGGCCCCTCGTCCTGCCATTTCTCCGGTGAGTATCTTGGCAACCTTTGACAACTTTAGACAACTTAAAGACTTAGAAAACCTAGACTTAGAAAACTTAGACATATGTTATTTGTCTTACTTTATGCAGCATCTGTCTCCATCGGCGGGGTCGACTGCTGCTGCGGGGGACGTTGATCTATTGGCGGCTCGCACTCTTTTCCCACACCCCTTCCCAACCCCCCCCCCCCCCCCCCCATGTGATTTGTGTTCTCTGTACTATTTGTGGACTTGTGAACAAATTTATGGACTTGTGAACGAGTTTGTGGTGTATTTGTGGATTGTGTACTCTATGTGCGGACAATTTGTGTAATTTGGACTATATGTGTGGACAATTTGTGAAATTGTGGTATTTGTGGACATTTTGATGATTTCGATGTGGATGTGGATGTCTATTGGATGCTTATTGTCATATATATGAACTGCATGTGTGATTGCAAATTTGAATTGTCGAAAAAGTAATTTAAAACGATTCTGAAAAAAAGGTTTGCCGAGTGTAAGTGCAAAGACACTCGGCAAATAAAAACAGCTTTGCCGAGTGTTTTTGCCAAGGCACTCGGCAAACTGTTTTTTATAATGCCGAGTGTATTTCAAATTACACTCGGCAAAAGAAAAATACATTGCCGAGTGTAATTCAGCACTACACTCGGCAAAGCTATTTTTAGTTGCCATGTGTTGGCGTTGGACACTCGGCAAATAAGAGGGCATTTGCCGAGTACCCCCTCCCCGAGTGCTCTTTGCCGAGTGTTACACTCGGCAAAGCATTTGCCGAGTGTATTTGGGCCTTTGCCGTGTCGCGAACCGGTAGTTTTTTTTGACGGGTCAACGGGGGAGACAAAGTCCCCACCTGATTTTCCATTTATATAAAATGGGTGGGCTCAAAGGCCATGAGATTTACAGCATGGTGGCACGGTCAAGAGTTTACTCTATCATTTACATAATTGAAAGAAAAAGGGAACACCAAGCATCAGCTACGGATGCATCATCTCGTGGTAGTCGGCAGCGCCACAATCTTGCTTCTTCTCGGCACGATCGAAGCAGCTGCTGCAGAGAGAGGGGCTCAGAGCAGAAGACGAAAGCATTCCTGTGCTTCCAAATCATCCAGCAGCAGAGTTGGAGGAAGCAATGGTAGTGTTTCTGAGGCACTCTTTCTGGCCGGTTATTCTCCCATATGTTCTGCACACTGATATTGCTTGAGATTTGAGCGCCAATGGCAGCCCAGAAGGCTTTGGCGACTAGGCATTGGAGGATGAGGTGGTCAGCCGTCTCTGGTGCGTCAAGGCAGAGTTCGCAGGTGGCGTCCTGCACAACATGTTTGGTGAGAAGCGTCGACCGGCTCTTGATGCGGCCCTGCACCAGTAGCCAGCTGAAGAATTGGACTCGGTGCGGGGATCGGTTGTGCCAGACATAATGCGCGTAGGGGCAGGAGTGATCGGTGCCAGCTACGAGTATCTTGTAGATTGGCACTGTGCGGAGCCTGTTGTCGTCGTCGATCAGCGGGCTGCAACGCTGGTCTGGTGTGTTGGCGAGCTGGATGTTGGCGAGCCAGGCAGTTGCAAGTTGGAGTTCAGTCTCAGCCACGCGCGAGAGACGCGGGGTGAGGTGTGAACTCAGGCCGTCAGTGATCACCGTCCCAATCGACAAGCTTGGCTTCACCGCATGGCTGAAGAGTGCTGGCAGTTTGTCGGAGAGTCGGCTGTGTGGCAGCCAGGAGTCGTTCCAGAATGAGCAGGTGCGTCCATCGCCAAGCTTCACTGTGGTCAGCTCTTGAGAGGCTGGCTGGAGCGCCCTCACGGTTTCCCAGTGATCACGGAAGCGGAAATGTAACTCTTGAGAGCATGTGCTCCTACACATGCAACCAATCGTTTCTGGCGGGGCCCAGTTATTGTACTGCATGTGGAACGGTTTTCTCAGCTGTATTTGCGTCCAAGATGTTTACGAACGAGATCGTATTTCTTCGATATGGGGACCACACCAAGCAGTATTTGCGGCCTAGCAGTAGTATTGTGCTCAGGGATGGGGTCAAGATTCATGTTACCGCTGATGATTGTTGGCAGTCCTCAGGCCTAACAGAAATTAATCCGCAAGCGTACGGATACTGATGTAGCTTTCACCACAAGGAGTATTCCTAGGGTATCGAATCCACAGGAAACGTACAGTGTACTAAAGCCTAAACACTAGAGGGATTGATCTGTAAAGGTGGCACACAGGAGCAGAGTTTGCAGCAATAAATAAAAAGGTCTTCTGGCCAGGCAATCTAATGATAAGAAGCCATGTAGCTGGGCAATTTGGTAAGGGCCTTACTTTATTATTCGTTTCGGGGCACACGCATGCCAAGGCAGCAACCCGAGAATTAGGTTCAAATACCTTGGGGAACTACGTGCTATTGACCTCCCTACTAAAAACAATAACCCGGACGTAGTGGATTACAGAGACCGGTATGCCTGTCACACATACTCGCGGCTACCATCCTCCGTGGGGTTACGAGCAAACCAGGGATAACTTTAGATCTAAACACCACGTTTACATCTATCGTCACAACTAGCGAGGAACCATAAGCTAGTCTATACAATAAATAAATAAATATTTACTGCACACCTGGAACCCACAAATAGATAAAGCAGAATACCTCACTTCATTGCCCGACCAATAATCTTCTTACATGTTGCCCGGCCTGGAAGACTACGACGACTACTCCCAGGCGAGGAGCATACTCGAGGCGACGAAGAAGTAGAGTCCCGACATAACCGGGGCCTCTAGCTCTCCTTCCCTCTCACTCACTCACTCCTAGCAACACTATGCTACTACCAAAAGACTAAATGAAGTATCAGAAATGAGGTGTGTCTTGTTCTGAAGCCGGATGGTAGAATTTATAGCCTGCTGGAGTCGGTGGGCATCATCTGGCCGAAGCTGGAGAGTCGGTGGAGCCAAAGTCGGCGGCCGGCCTAGTAGGGTGGCCGGCCTGCCACTGATGTGGTCGGTTCGCCACCGACTTCTTCCTGAACGGCTCAGATTAGCTCCTGATGGCGGTAAGATAGTCGGTTTCCTCGTGGGGTCGGCAGAAGTGGAGTGGCCTTCAAGTTTTGGCCCAACAGCCCATGTTCTAGAATGACGGTTGTTTGATATTGGGCTGGGCTTTGGAATTCAAGTGGGGAGTTGTAAGAAGGCCTCTGGGAGGAGCTGGACTTCATTTGGAGCCTGAGTAGGCCGGCCGGCCTATGATTGGGCCGGCCGGTGGGTTTTGGCCCCCGTTTCCTGTGAATTTCGTCCAAATTGCTCCCTGCATTCAAATACTCCAACAAAACTTGTGGAGAGCCATTAATATAAAAGAATATTCATTTTATCCTTGTATGATGGCTTTTATTGAATGGTATTGGCGGTAAAATATTCGTTATAAGCACCGCCAACAACCCCCCTAGACATAGATCTTTGCTCGTCCCGAGCAAAAAGATTGAACCAAAGAAAAAGACATCATCAAGGTAATAAGATAAAGTTATCTCAATAATTTCTTTAGGCTCACTATGTGGAAGTGGCTAAAGCTCATTTTCTTGAGAAGTTGAAAGGTTGAACAGCGAAAATCAAAAGACCCTTCTCAAACCTAAGGATCCCTCGGATTTCAAAACTTTTTCTTTCTTCTCGTCTTGTCACAGAAATTCTCAAAGTCTGAATCACTCAGAGTGGTGGAAAGACCTATCTTCACTCAAAAGATGCTTTCCTTATTTTCTGATATGGCTTATATCTGGGGTTTGGTAAGGAGAGCATAATCTTTTGCAGGCATTGTAAAATTAAGGGAGAATTCTAGAAAGAACAATGCACATCCTCATAATTCAGTCAATAGCAGAATGATGCTTTTGGAGATGGCTCCTACTTTGGCAGAAAAAATTCTTTCTTATGCACTCTACCTAGAATGAATATAGCAACCCTTCTTGCCTCCTTTTTCTTTCTTTTTCTCTCTCTCTTTTTTTAGAGAGAGGTTCCCATGATACATAAGGTAAGAAAGAGCTTCTTGATGTGGGGCAGAGAGCAATAAGGCAGAAATTCTTTTGATGTCTGCCATCAAGTGGAGGAGTCATTCTCATATGTAAATGATGTATGACTGAACTTCTGAGGAGTGCATGCAACTTTAGAGAATTAAACCTTAATTAAACTCACAACAGAAAGATTAGCTGTTGAGGAGTTACAAAATCTATCTTTGTTTGGCTCTAATAGGTATTTCCAGAGAATTTGTGACAGTCAGATCAAAAAGCAAAGCAAGATTTCTGAGAAAATCATGGAAAAATAGGAGTCAAGATTTAAGCATATATCGAACCTCACAACAAAATAGACAAGTGCGTCCTTAACAAAATTTTGTGAGCAAGGAGAAATTGTGAAATAAAATTATCATAAAACCGATGATGTAAAGGAAATTTTGGTTGGTTTTATCTTCGGAAAATCTTTTTGTGACAGAGGGAATCAAAAAGGACGTGGTAGGAAAGACTGGACCTGATTGGGGTCCGAGTCTGACCGGCCGGCCAGATATATGGGCCGGCCGGTCTGGCCAGTGCCCCGTTCCGCCTCTGTTTTGTCATGACAGTGCGCATTGACCTGTACAGCATTTTTGTCCTGCGCGCTCGGGGAAAATGTGAGTGTACAGAGGTTGGTTTATGTGGTTGCCCACATAAACCAACAAATCATTAAATAAACACTCATTTCAATAAACACTTAGAGGCACTTTTATTTATTCAGGGGAGCATTGGGCGCTTTTACATTAGGAAATAAAATAAACAAACCTAATTTAATTCAAAGCAAACCTAAACGAATTTGAAGGAAAAATTAAATGGAAAGCAAACTAATAAGCGCCGCTCTCTAATCCTAATGCTCCTATGGTGAGGGGGTCTCGAAGTGCTCGCTGAACCCCGTGAGCTTGTAGAGCTTCTTCATCTTAGCCATGCTCCCTTTCGGACAAGAATAATCATGTCCTTGTTGTCCTCCAGATCCATGTACGCCTCACTCTGGTAGTCCTTGTTGGCGGTTCTTATGCGATAAAATTAAATTCATTAATTCCGCAAGCGCACGGATCACCATTGTAGCATTTCACCTTGGAGTATTCCAGGGTTATCGTATTTATATTTCCGCAGGGAAGTAGAGCAAAAGGGAGCTGAATAATAGCAATGCATTGGATAATTTGGAGAAAGAAATAATGTATCAACTATACTTGAGACGGGGGTAAGATAGGCATGATATATATGGGTGGCACACACATCCTTAAATCCAAGGTAGATAAAAGAAATAAAATGTAGTATACATTTGGGAGAGCAACGAGATAGAGTTAAGGCTACCTGTATGTTTATCTATTATTTACTCTTTCTAGCAATCTAATCTACAAAGGTTATCTACTCTAGTTAAGCTCATACACATACAAGTCATGTCGTTTCGGGGCACACACGTGCTAGGTTAACCGATGATGCTAGTTCAAACCTAGGGAACCGTATGCTATAATTAAGACCCTGCTGAGTCCAACCCGGACGTGGTGGATTACAGAGACCGGTGCAGCTGTCACATACACTCGCGGCTACCATCCTCCGTGGGGCTGGGTGCCAAACGTGCATAGGCCAAGCTCTAAGCGCCATGCTTACAACCCGCCTAGAGGAACTACTCTTGATCAACGGAGCAGTCCTATCTAAGAATGAACAAGCACAGATTTCACACGACGTCATCTCCGACGAAGGCACTCTCTTGTACTTGCTATTCCAACAATCACGAATCCCACAACAAGACTTCTACGAGCACTTACTTAACAGAATAAATAAACTAAATAGAAAAGATTACTAAAGAAATAAATAAAGATAAAACTAATTATATAATAAATAAAATAATATCTCAAAAGAGTAAGATACAAAGAACTATACCGAACTCCGAGAATACTCCGGAAGCCCGAGAGAGCTCTCACTCTACTCTACTCTACTCTAACTCCCAAAGCTACTAATAAACTAAACTAATGAACACTTGGATGAAGTGTGATGGTGCGAGTTGCTTCGGAGGCCGAGGGTCCAATTTATAGCTTGTGAAGGCGGTGGGAGCACCCTGGCCGAAGCTGGAGAGGCGGTGGCGCCAAAGTCGGCCGGCCGGCCTAGGGGGGTGGCCGGCCGGCCGTCCCCTGTGGCGGTTTGCCACCGTCTTAAGCGTGGACGCTCCAGATCAGTCCCTGAAGTCGGTCTGAAGGTCGGCTCCTCGCTGGGGTCGGCAGAATTGAAGTGAGGGCCAAGTAAAGGCCCAAATAGCCCACCTTCTAGAATGGCGGTGGAATTCTGCTGGGCTGGCCTCTAATTATGCGTTGTGAATTATTTTTCAGCCCACTGGAGGAAGTCTGGGGCCTGCGGCCACCAAGTGGGGCCGGCCGGCCTAGGGTGGGGCCGGCCGGCCAGGGAAATTCCCTGGCTGGGCCCACTTTTCTCCATTATTCACTCCTGCATCCAAATATTCACCAAAACCTGTGGAGTAGCATTATTCCTAACTACTATGCACAAAATCTTGGTGTTATGTATTTATTTACCGGTAGGGTGGCGGTCAATGATGTTTTAACGACCGCCAACAGTCGTCCACCTTAGCTAGGCGCGCCTCCATCCTTTGGAGCTTGCAGCTCCTTGATGGGATCCTGGGCACCATCACTGAACTCCATCTGGCCGGGAGGACCGGTGATTGGCGGCGGCGAGCGGCGACGCAGCTTCTGCGAAGGTGACGAGTCATTCGACTCAGCCTTCAAGATGAACCCCTTGGGCGCCTTGTAGTACATCACCTTCTCGCACCACTCTTTCCCCTTAGCACCTAGGTAGGTGTAGGGGGGAGCGTTCTCATAGGCACCGTTAGATGTCCTATGAGAAGACTCATCCTTGGACTAGCTGCCGTCCGTGGGATCATCAGAGACCTCCTCGTACTGCTCCACCACGGGGTACACCGGCGCGATCTCCACCTTTGGAGTGGGAGTGGGGAGCGCTGGAGATTTCCCCGTCTTGGGGGACAGCTCGCCGACCACGGGATGTGTGATACCGCCACGATACTGCTTCTTCCCGACACCACCAGAGGGGGATAGGAATCTCCCAGCGTTGGGGCTCGCACTCGCCCTGGATGGGCTCCTGCCGCGCCTGGGGCTGGCCGGCCGGCTGGCCGGGGTTGTAGGCCGCCGGTCGGGGTTGGCCCGGCTGCGAGCAGGTCGGCCTCCAGCTGGGCCTCCCAGGTCTCCACGAAGTTGAGGTGCCTCGCCGCGCTGGATTCTTCGCCGTTATTGACCGAGAAATTGGTCGAGATAGGCGGATCGATGCCTCCGGGCGGCGATGTTGGAGGCTCTTGGATTGGGGACATTGGAATTGGTGGGAGACATGGTGGAGAAGCTCTGGTTGGGTGCCTTCTCAGCCATGGCCGAAACTTTTGAGATGGAGGAGTGGAGAAAAAATGAATTTTCAATGTGTTTATAAATATGGAAAATCCACTCCGAGCGAGATAGGTTCCGGATCGCAGGGTAGGGTTTGATATTCTGTTTGGCTCGATCGGGGGCGCCGCCACAAAAAGTTTCGAAAATTTTTGAAAATGTGACGGGCCGGCCGGTTAGGAGGCTGGGCCGGCCGGCCTACTTTTCCCCCGGAAACCAAAAATTTTATCTTTATTTGAATCTAAAGAAAAATAAAATAGGAAAAGAGAAAAACAAGGCTTGGTTAAGGTCGGGGCTAGACCGTAGATGATGGGCTTTGTTTAGGTGAACTTGATGACATCTACTTCCTCGAGTTCCGGCATGAAGGGTTCTAGAAAGATTTTTAAGCGCTGGCCATTTACTTAAAGTGCTCTCCATCGTTACCTTGGAGAGTGACAGCCCCGTGGCTAGATGTTTCCACTACCGTATAGGGGCCATCCCACTTACTTCTAAGCTTACCATGACCAAATAATTTAACGCGGGAGTTGTATAGTAGTACCTTATCACGTGGCGTGAAGTGCTTCTCCCGGATGCGCTTGTCATGCCACCTCTTTGTTCGCTCCTTGTAGAGTTTCGAGCTGTGGTATGCTTTCTCCCTTAATTCTTCAAGCTCTGAGATCTGTATTTGTCGCCTGACTTGGGATTGGTCCAGGTCCATGTTACATTTCTTGATTGCCCAGTAAGCCTTGAACTCGAGCTCGACGGGCAGGTGGCATGTCTTCCCGTATATTAGTTGGTATGGAGTCATGCCAATTGGAGTCTTGTAAGCTATCCTATATGCCCATAATGCTTCATGCAGCTTCGACTTCCAATTCTTGCCCATTTGGTTGACGGTCTTCAGGAGAATGTTCTTGATTTTGTTTATTAGATGTCTCCGCTTGACCGCTCGTTTGCGGGTGATATGGGGTCGCTACCCTATGCTCAATACCGAGTGACGAGAGCATTTTTCTGAATGTCCTGTCAATAAAGTGCGAACCCCCATCAATAATTAGTACTCTAGGTGTACCAAATCGTGGGAAGATGACTTCTTGGAGCATTTTCTTGGAGTGGGTGGAGTCAGCGTTTCGACAAGGAAGAGCCTCCACCCATTTAGAGACGTAGTCGACTGCCACCAGAATATATTCATATCCCTCGGAGTTTGGGAAAGGTCCCATGAAGTCTATGCCCCAACAACCAAAGACATCGAATTGAAGATTATTTGTTAGGGGCATGGCGTCACGAGCATTGATTCCTCCAACTTTCTGGCAGCGAGAGCATCTCCTCACATACTCCTTTGTATCTTCGTACATGTTTGGCCAATAAAAGCCACTCTGCCAAACTTTGGCACTTGTACGAAATACTCCATAGTGACCTCCAAAGGCTGATGAATGACTTCTGTTAATAATTTGCATAGCCTCACATGCAGGCACACATCTTCTCAAGAGACCATCAGTGCAAACTTTATACAAGTATGGTTCATCCCATAAGTAGTACTTGCTGTCCCTGATGATCTTCTTTTATCCTCCCCTGGCGGTATGTATCCTGCTACAATGTAGTTGACGATGTTTGCATACCAGGGGTCGGTGCTTGTTACTTTTAGTAACGTGTCATCTCTCAAGCATCGTTGATGGGTAATCCGGTAGGATCTTCTGTCTGCAATCGCGAGTGATGATCTGCCACAGTATTCTCTACTCCTTTCCTGTCTCTGATTTCCAAATCAAATTCTTGAAGGAGGAGTATCCAACGGATAAGACGTGGCTTGGCATCTTTCTTTGTCAGGAGGTATTAAGGGCTGCATGATCTGAATAAATTATCACCTTAGCCCCAACCAAATACGATCTGAACTTGACAATGGCATATACCATAGCCAACAATTCCTTCTCAGTGGTTGCATAGTTGAGTTGAGGTCCAGTGAGAGTCTTGCTAGCATAGGCGATGGCATGATGCTTCTTATCCTTGGTCTGCCCCAACACTGCTCCTACGGCGTAGTCGCTTGCGTCGCACATGATTTCGAATGGAAGTGACCAATCAGGTGGCTGGATGATGGGGGCTGATATCAAAGCTGTCTTTAGTTCATTGAATGCCACCATGCACTTGTTGTCGAAGACGAACGGTGCATCCTTATCCAAGAGACCGGTGAGAGGTCGCGCCTTCTTGGAGAAGTCCTTGATGACCTTCTATAAAAGCCGGCGTGTCCTAGGAAGCTGCGGATCCCTTTTATATTTCTCAGAGGTAGAAGTGACTCAATTACCTCGACCTTGGCTTTGTCAACTTCAATCCCTCGAGCAGAGACTTTGCGCCCCAGAACAATTCCCTCTGTCACCATGAAGTGACATTTTTCCCAATTCAAAACCAAATCTGCATCCTTGCATTTTTGGAGTACCTTCTCGAGATTCTGGAGGCATCTGTCGAATGTTTCACCGTAGACTGAGAAGTCATCCATGAACACTTCTATTATTTTCTCCACTAAGTCTGAGAAGATTGCCATCATGCATCTTTGGAAGGAGGCAGGTGCGTTACACAACCCGAACGACATTCGTCGGTAAGCGAATGTGCCGTAAGGACATGTGAAGGTGGTCTTGTCTTGGTCATCAGGGTGGATAGGTATTTGATGGTACCCTGAATAACCGTCAAGAAAACAGAAGAACGAGTGCTTTGCCAACCTTTCGAGCATTTCATCAATGAACGGGAGTGGGTAGTGATCTTTCTTAGTCACTTTATTAAGCTTCCTGTAATCGATGCACATCCTCCATCCTGTCACTGTACGCTGAGGGATTAACTCATTCTTTTCATTCTTCACGACTGTCATCCCTCCCTTCTTAGGAACTACCTGGACGGGGCTAACCCATTGACTGTCCTGAACTGGGTAGATAATACCTGCCTTGAGTAGCTTCAAAATTTCTTTCTTGACTACATCTCTCATGGCATTGTTCAAGCGTCGTTGGTGCTCTCGTACAGGCTTATGATCGGGTTCCATCGGGATTCGGTGCGTGCAGAATTCTGGGCTGATTCCCTTAAGGTCTACTAGTGAGTAGCCTATTACTGATCGGTATTTTTCTAGCACGGCTACTAGCTTCATCTCTTCTTCTTCTGACAGCTTATCACTCATGATGACAGGCGCTGTTTGGTCCTTGAAGAGGAAACTGTACTTGAGACCTGGCGGCAGCGGTTTGAGCTCGACAGGTGTTGGAGCAGGTTCTTCTTGCTTATTAAGTGGAACATAGGGGGAAGGGTCTTCATCTTTATTGAAGTATTGTGCGTCTTCCTCCGTATCAAGCTCTGAAGCTTCTAGAAATTCAACGGCCGTTGCTTCTTCTATGGCCGTGTATTTATCAATCTTCTCAAATTTTTCCTCTGCCTTGGCATTGAGTGTTCTTCTAATGTCGATGGAGAAGCTTTGTCTTCCCATTGGAACTTCCAACTCCTCTTAGGTGCTTCTCATCTTTGTGACTGCTGCAATTGGAGTTCCAATCAGGAAGAGGTTCTTGTCGGGTCTGTCAAAGACATAGAAATTCATGAGCAGAGGTTGCCCATTAATTTTTATCTCCAATTCTCGCAAGATCCCGTCAGCTTGATAGCACTTGTTCTGAAATATCAGCCTTCTTCCTGATGGTACTAGGCTTGATATTTCTATTGCCAATTGCTGGGCCTGCTGCTTTGACACAATTTTTACTCCTGCTTTCAAGTCATAGCTAGCCTCAATTGGTGGTGCATGCTCATATTTTACCCGAATGCTGCTAGGCTTTTCGTTAAGCCTAACGGCTTCCGTTGAGTATTCTATTACTTGGAGCCAATCCTCGCTGAACCCAGCAGACAGTTTCTGTAGACGTGCGTCTTGTTCTATCTTGTCTTCCCAATCTAGCTCATCTAGCTCAGCCTTCTCGACATAGCAATTCTTCTCCACGGGGTATTCTCTTGTGTTACCGAATCTTGATAAATCTCTTCCTCATATGGCAGGAGAGGGAGAGTAGACTCAACTTGATTTTGACCTTCGGAGAGAATTTGACTATCCTGGAATAGCATCGGATTCGAGGGGCAGACATAGAATGGTTCTTGCTCTGCCTCCGGAGCTGGCTGTGGTTGAGGTGGTTCTGCTTGGGGTTGTACCATACATACACACTTCTTCTGTTTTGGTGGGCTAGCTGAAGGTGTCTCAGCCATGGTCTGTGCCTCTTCTTCACATTTTTCAGGGGCACATGCATCATAAGAGCCCAAGTTGCTGAGAATTTTGCCCAGCACATCAAACCCTTCTTCAATTGTCTTGTACAAGAATGACCCTCCTGAAGCTGTATCCAAGAAGTTAGGGCTGTTTGGAGTGAGTCCCGCAGCAAAATGTTGAAGGAGTATGGGTGATGGAATGCCCAGGTCTGGTCCTTCGAGAGTGTAGGTCAGGAACGGTCCCAGGCAGCTCCTAATGGCTCTTCTGCCCTGCTCGAAGGTAATGATCTTCTTGCGAAGAGCAATAACCTTGTGGAGAGGGAAGTACTTGAGACAGAAGAGCTTCCGGAGAGTTGTCCAATCTCCCTGAGCTTCACTTACATGCTTGGCATACCAAAGCTCTGCATTGCCAGTGATGGAGAACGGAAGCAGCAACCATCTGAAACTGTCTCTCGGGACTCCGGATGTAACAACTGTGGAGCAGAGCCTCTCGAAGTAGCGCATATGTGTGTACGGGTTTTCATGATCTCCCCCGCGGAACTCAGATCCCTTCACCAATGCAATCAGCTCTGGATGAATCTCATAGCTGGCGGCTGTGATTGGCTTGGATGCTGGTGTAGGCTCCAATAGTGCTCCTTTCGGAGCAGCGGCGTCGAAGATCGACGGAGTGTCCACGATATGATATGATAATAAAAGAAAAAGAAAAGCAAAGAGAAAACAAAAGAAAACAAGAACCTTTAGCGGGCGCCTCTAGGTTCGAGTTCTAGCACAGCTTACCGTTCCCCGGCAACGGCGCCAGAAAGCTTGTTGGCAGTCCTCAGGCCTAACAGAAATTAATCCGCAAGCGTACGGATACCGATGTAGCTTTGACCACAAGGAGTATTCCTAGGGTATCGAATCCACAGGGAGCGTACAGTGTACTAAAGCCTAAACACTAGAGGGATTGATCCGTAAAGGTGGCACACAGGAGCAGAGTTTGCAGCAATAAATAAAAGGTCTTCTGGCCAGGCAATCTAATGATAAGAAGCCATGTAGCTGGGCAATTTGGTAAGGGCCTTACTTCATTATTCGTTTCGGGCACACGCATGCCAGGCAGCAACCCGAGAATTAGGTTCAACTACCTTGGGGAACTACGTGCTATTGACCTCCCTACTAAAAACAATAACCCGGACGTGGTGGATTACAGAGACCGCTATGCCTGTCACACATACTCGTGGCTACCATCCTCCGTGGGGTTACAAGCAAACCAGGGATAACTTTAGATCTAAATACCACATTTACATCTATCGTCACAACTAGCGAGCATGCGATAAGCTAGTCTATGCAATAAATAAATAAATATTTAATGCACACCTGGAACCCACAAATAAATAAAGCAGAATACCTTACTTCATTGCCCGACCAATAATCTTCTTATATGTTGTCCGGCCTGGAAGACTACGACGACAACTCCCAGGCGAGGAGCATACTCGAGGCGACGAAGAAGTAGAGTCCCGACATAACCGGGACCTCTAGCTCTCCTTCCCTCTCACTCACTCACTACTAGCAACACTATGCTACTACCAAAAGACTAAATGAAGTATGAACTGAGGTGCGTGTGCTTCTGAAGCCGGATGGTAGTATTTATAGCCTGCTGGAGTCGGTAGGCATCCAATAGCCGAAGCTGGAGAGTCGGTGGAGCCAAAGTCGGCCGGCCGGCCTAGTAGGGTGGCCGGCCGGCCATTGATGTGGTCGGTTCGCCACCGACTTCTTCCTGGACGGCTCTGATCAGCTCCTCATGGCGGTAAGAAGGTCGGTTTCCTCGTGGGGTCGGCAGAAGTTGAGTGGCCTTCGCGTTTTGGCCCAAAAGCTCATGTTCTAGAATGACGGTTGTTTGATATTGGGCTGGACCTTGAATTCCATGTGGGGAAGCTGCAGGAAGGCCTCTGGGAGGAGCTGGACTTGGGCTGGAGCCTGAGTAGGCCGGCCGGTGGGCTTTGGCTCCCATTTCCTGTGAATTTCATCCATATTGCTTCCTGCATTCAAATACTCCAACAAAACTTGTGGAGAGCCATTAATATAAAAGAATGTCCATTTTATCCTTGTTTGATGGCTTTTATTGAATGGTGTTGGCGGTAAAATATTCGTTATAAGCACCGCCAACAATGATGTCAATCTAGTGCTTGGTTTACCACACCAATTGGATAGTGTCAGACGACAACAGATGTCAATTAGTCGTGCTGCGGAGGTAGTGAAGGTTACTTTAGGCTTGTTCTGCCTAACAAGCTTGGTGATTCAAGGAACAAGATTCCTTGCGAGTCAGATGTGAACAAGAGCAGCAACAAAGATGTTGATTAGGCTAATGGAGGTTTGAAAGCAACAAAGATGTTGATTAGGCTAATGGAGGTTTGAAGTTGAACTTTTCATTCTGATAGAACTTGTGGAGTACTAGTTTTGGAGGTTTTACTGTCAATACAAAAGCGGCCCAATATTTCGCATCGTTTAGCATTGCGACTGAATCTTGGTTGAGATTTGTACTCCACAATTTAAAGCCTAGCTCTACCAGCCTCGTGTATATCTATTTTTCTTCTTCTGAAGCTCTCAGTCTCCTTTTCATGCAATAGGGCTCGAGTTCAGTTGGTGATGTTGAGACTCTGGTATTTTCAAAATTTACTAGCACCACTAAAACAAATGACAGGAACTAGTACTTTACTAAGTAAGCTTCAATGTTTGGTGCACATATCAGCATCAGACCTGCAAAATAATTACATGGTACTATCAGATATATTAAGCTCCAAATGTTGCTTGTTAATATTTCAGTTTGCCAACAGTTCCACTCAATATTCGATCCATAGAAACAGTTCCAGAATGAAATACCTTATAGCCTTATGCAGATCTTTGACAGCCTTTTCTTGCTTGTATAATATTTCATTAATGCTATTACAGTCTGGATTTGGGATGAGGACATTGGTTTTCTTGTCTTCATGCTCCACATAACCAGTAGCCTTTGCTGGTAGAATAGTGTTTATCCAACACAATACATTGTTAATTACGTATGAAATTGGTAAGTTAAATACTTGTCCCTCAAAAATTAAAGCTTTGTGTGTTTTATAAAGCCAAATCATAGAAACTATTTGTTCCCAATCCTCGGAATCACCAGCTCGGTTGTGTCAGAGAAAAGCATGTAAACTTTGGCAAGCCTCAACCTTTCCTCAAATAGTAAGCATGGCAGACCTGCAAAAGGTGTCCAACATACTACCTCTATGAACATTTTTTATGTCTTGAAAAAAAAATGGAACCAAGAAACCTATTATCTCATTGGATTTGGAAAAAGAAGTGCATATTGCTATGAAATGTTCTTTTTGAACCTTTGTTAGTGAACCTGCCAAAGTGAGCTCTGTCTGATGCACACATAAGCAAGGAATTAGAGGTCACTTGCATGCCAATGGTTTTTGCTCTGATCCTTACAGAGTTGTGGAAGATAGAACCAAAGACAAAGATTCATTAGGCTACAACCCCATCAGTGATTCAGAATAATCAAATAGAATAAATCACATGGAAAAGATATAATGCAATTTATACAAACGTTATGGCCATGATTCCGAGTCTGAAAAGTGGTTGTTGAGAACAGTATGGCTCAGTCATGCAAGCAATGTGTTCCTCTAGAATCAGACTGGTTTAATATTTTTTACTCTACACAGGGTACAATTTTGACCAGACTCTTACTATAGATAGCATTGTTTTGTCTACATATGGAAGGCAGTGCCTTTATTCCAAAGGGCTAGCAAAGTATGAGGCCCATCGCCTTCCACAAGTTGTTTTCCAACACTTCAGCTTGGTATTATGCATCAACTTGTTAGGCTGAAACATTCTACCCAAAATGTTAGGCTGTAACAAGCAACAGTTGAAAATATATATAATGTCTTTATTAAAGTTGTTCCAGAAAAGCAAAAGATAGTTATTCTCCCATAAACTGATTGGTGCTTGGCTCTACCAAATCTCAGTACCATTCGGCCCCACATGTTTCAAAAATAACATTACACGTGAAGTGGCATGCATCTGCATTGCCTCATAATTCTAACCTAACTATTGGTGTCTCCCTGCTGCTCAGCTAGCTAACATACGGCATTCTATCATAACCACTGGATGAGACGGTTGTGGGGTCCATTACAAATTGATGCAGTTCCATGCCATACCAGCTAGAGGACTGGACCCTTACAGTGCATATAAAATCACGGACATTTATGCACAGGTAGATAATTACACATGAATTACTCAATCTTAATTTACAAGCCCACGACATAAAGGTTTAATTCCTATTCAGAATCCACATCACAACACCTAAAACAATGTGTATATCGAGTATTGATTGTGCAAGGGCAGGCCCGTCGATGAGCATGGGCAGGGTGGCCGACGGAACAGGGCCCCCAAAAAACTAGGGCCCCCAGTTAGAGCTTCGCTCATCGGTGCCGTTGTGCTTCACATCACCGGATAAAGGATGCAATTTCGATTTTGACTTAGGGAAGTGATGGAGGAGTGAACACGCACTCCATTTTTCTTGTTTATTGGCTTCTCAGCCATTCAATCATGCTCGGGTGTGAGCTCGTCTCGTCAACAATGGTGGAGAGATAGAGAACAGAATCGTCTAACTCGAGGAGGAAGAAGACGCTTGCCTGACCAGCTAAGTATTGGGCTGACTGGGCCTTCTTTACATCTTGAACCCATTTGCACTTCGGATCCACAACGAAAAAGGAGAAGTGGGCCATGAATTCGGGGGCCCCATTTTTCATTTTGAACCGGGCCTCCAAATTCCTGAAGACGGCCCTGGCAAGGGAGAAACTGTCCATGATTGACAAGCCTGGTACTATCCTCATATTACAAGGGAGGCGGGTAGAAAGGAGCAAGCTTTCTGGACATCCTTCAGAAATGAAATGAAATATTATTGTAATACTTGTTAGACATCCTCCAGAAGATCTTGCAGCCATGGCATAGCGTCCGCCGGGTTCGGTGGTGAGTGGGGAAGAAGAGCAGATTGGGATCCAAATTTTCAGTGATCGAACCGAGAGATGAAAGGAAGGGGACGGGGCGAAAAGGCGGAAACATTTCAGGAGTAGTAGGGCCCACAACTTTTAGCTGGTCCCGTGTATTTTACCTAAAATGTCTACCGTACCCAATACAAAAAAAAAAAAACTCGACCTGCGAGGGGTAAGACAGCCCCCGGGCATTGCTTTTAAGAAGAAGACCTTCTCACGTAGGTCGAGAAAACCCCTGAATCCCTGCCCCACCCATACACAGCGGCACCGTAGCCCATGTGAGACGACCAACGACCCGGGCCGGGCCTTAGACCTGTGCTTTAGTTGTGGGACAGACGAGGGAATTTTTTATTTTTTCCACAAATTGTGCAGTACCCAGGGATTGAACCCTGGGCGGGAGCTCCCCAGCCAATGTCCTTTGCCAGTTGCACCGTGAGTCCCTTTGCACCGTACCCAATACAAGCTGCAGGTATTCCATGATTTCCTGGTTCGTATTGTTCCTTGTGGGGACATCGCGCACGAATCTTGGCAGCGGCCATCTATGGCTGCATGTTCCAGAGGATGTGCTCTTAAGAGCTACAGAAACTTATCGCAGTGATCACCATTGAGGTCACCTTCCATGCTGGCAATGTCGGCGTGCTCGGCCACCCACGAGGCCCAGGAGGATTCCGCGAATCCGGTAGTGACGTGCAAATTTTTTCATGCATTTCATCTGGATGAAGAAGACCAAAATTTCGTAAATATTAACTGAAGTCTGTAATGTTAGCTGCTCCGGGGAGCGAAGCTAATTACAAACACAACTTTTATGCGGAATACCGCAGACTACCCTGCAGGTCTCCATTCTACACTTAGGGCTGATATATATGCTACACACTAGGATGGTATTTCTTCATCTTGCACCGGCAATAGAAACCACACACTAGGATGGTATTTCTTCATCTTGGCATGCATACCTGGTAGACACCTTAGCTCCTCGCAGCTGTGAAGCAAAGTATATAACCCCATCAATCAAGCTGATTTTCGCGAATAAACCGACAAGGACAATGTCAATGAAAAACATGAACATATTTCGCAATGCATGCATGCATTATAACCGCTACTGATCCATCCTTAAGCACATGAACATATTTCGCTGGCCACCATCCTTAAGCACGATCTAAAAGTCTACTACTAGCTAGCACCGTTCCAAAAATACTTGTCTAGATTTTGTGAATTCATGGGAGAGTGAGAACTCACCTAACGGATAGAAGCTTGTGTACGGATAATAGGAAAAGATCAAGAAATGGCCATCGAAAACTTTGGTGTACTGCAGTGTCTCAAGGTTGAGTGTGAAGACGCTGGTATTCACCGCAACATGAATCACGTTGTTGTCTTCGTCATACCCCACCAGGCTCGGAAAATAATCCGACTCATCCACTGAAATAGCTGTGGCACCAGTAGGTAGCATCGGAGAGACCAGCTTGTCCAAGTCAACAGTTTTGTACAGCACCCATCCGGCAGCAGCAGCAGCAGCAGCACCATCGGTGGTCCTCCCCCACAGCTCGATGCCGGCAGCGCCCAGCTTTGCAAGGCCTAGTCCTCCGTCTTCGGTGCGCACGACACGAACGAACGAACCGTGGCTCTCGGGCGTCTGGATCACGCCGACGGTGTTGGTATCCAGATCGAGTTCCAGGATGCCGGTGCTCCAATGGAGGAATCCGCAGAGCGCGTTGCCGACCAGGACGTCGGGCAGAGACGAGTGAAGCGAAGAAGACGGGATCACGGTCGAGGTTGTCTCGCTCCATTCCCGGGTCGCCGATTCGTAGACCGCCATGAACACGGTCGTGGTGCTGCCTCTCTTTTCGGTGCGTGTCAAGACGACCTTGAAGCAGCCGGCACGTCGCCGTCGTAATCGGTTGTCCTCCTCAGCACGGCGGCGCCATGGTTGGTTTCATCATAATCGTCATCATCCGAGTAGTACTCATCCTCACCGCCGGCCCAGAAATCCGGGGAGAAAGGAATGGTCCTCCGGAAGCGGGTGATGGGGTCCCAGACGACGACTTGGAGCCGGCTCTCGTTGAGGAAGAGGACGAGGCCGTGGCGGACGCCGCAGATGGACAAATGTCCTCCGCCATGGCGGCGAGGCTGCTGCTGCGGCATAGAGAAGCGCTTGCGAGGGATGCGGTCCGGCGCGCGCAGTAGCGGTGTGAAGACGGGTCTGTTGAAGAAGCCGAGGAGAGGAGGTGACCGGTGGTGGGCGCGGAAGCGGCGGAGGAAGTCGGGGTCGGAGAGGATGCCGCGCCAGCGCTTGCAGACGAGGGAGGCGCGGAGGAGGGAGGATGGGAGAGCCGGCAGGCGGATCAGGATCTCCCGGAGGATGTCGTCGTTGTCCGGCAGCAAAGCCGGCGCCGGCGCCGGACAGAAGAAGCAGCTGTGACAGTAAAATTAAAGCTCGATCAGTTAACAGTAAACGTGGGCAGCCAAAGGGCAAATTCACACTCGCACAAGAATATGATGGAGTCAGGTAGCTAAATTGGTGATCACCTGGCAACCAGAGCTCGGAGCCTGAGCAGAAGCGCGGCGGCCATGGATCCTGATGCCACGTCCTCGTGATACAGAGAAAAGCTCTGAGCTTGCTTGTTGATGGACCGAGGCAGCGTCGTCGTCTTCGTCAATGGTCGTAGCAGCTGCAGAAAAGCCCTGTGTTGGCGGCGTTTTATGGTGAACTCGCGGCTCGCAGCTGGCAGTACTCTAGCTTAGCTTAGGTAGGGGTCCAAGTCCAACAGCAGGTCAATCGTCAATGGCAGGTCAAATAAAATTAAAACAAGGCGCATTCTCTTCTTTCCTGTTTCAGCTCCTACACGGAGCGTGTTATCTACTTCTTTCCCGTTTCAGCTCGTGGTCTTTCTTTAGTACCTTCTTTTCTTTTTGACTAGCGCAATGGTAGACGCACTAGAATAGAAGAATTCCAAGTCTCCGGTAGTACTGTATAGCACTGTAGAAGGACTGGAGATGCGTCGTCTTATTCGCGGCTAATTAACACGGCGGCAGGCAGGGTAGCGGTCCAAGGCAAATATCTAGTCAACTAGTATGGCTGCCCGCACATTTACGCGGCTAGAGTTAATTGTTTTCACAACGATAATAGTATAAAATATATAAAATTGTATGTAGGTATTTTATGATATTTTGTAATAAACTTTTATATGCTCTCTTCTACGATCGCATCCCTCGTCTGCTCGTAATGATGCTCAGTTATTTGTCGCCTTGGCTTGTTGTCTGGCTCACTTTGTTCCTCTAATACACTTCTGCCAACTCATTATCCGACCCGCCTACTTGTCGCCAACTCCGGCAAAGCCTACTACCTTCTTGTGTCACCTTCCCCTCTCGTCTTTCTACTGGTAGGTCGGTCATCTTGTTGTTGAGATAGCTTAGCATACTTGTCGCCCTCTCGCTCAAGGATCTTCCCGTCCTCATTTCTAACTTGTTTTTTGATTCTCTCACTCATCCTTACTCTGTCATCGTCATAACTTGTTTTTCAGCTTGCCTACTCATCATGTCATAATTTAGCTATTTTAGACTCATAATGGTACGATGGGAAAATTAGAAATAACAATTAAGGATATTTTTAGCTATCTTTTATAACCCGAATTTAGTTATTTTTTGGACTTATAATGGAATGACGGATAATTTAGAAATAAGTGTGAAGTATATTTTTGTTATTTTTCATTATTTCGAATTTATCTATATTTTTTTACTCATAATGGCGTGGTGGCTAATTTAAAAATTGGTTCGAGGGGTATTTTTGGCTTTTTTATTATTCCAAATTTAGCTATTTTATAAATATTTATAGGGGGTTTTGTGACTAATTTTTTCATAATGGCAGTGGTGGGTAATTTTCTCTTCTTATTTTCTCGAATTAACGTGAGAATTTCTAGCATTTTAGAGCGAACGTGGTGCTTCCTTTTTCTCGTCAATCTATTATCTTAGTATTTGAAGGTCCAAAGAAGCCACCACGTTCGCTCTCAAGGCCACGAAATTACCATGTTAATCAGAAAAAAGAAAAGCTATGAGCCGTCGGATTTTATGAAGATCTAACGGCCTAGATTAACCATACAGAATCCATGCCAATCAGAAGTTGTAAAGAGACAAATTAAAATTCGGAATAAACAACAAAAGGAATAAACATGTGCGTATCCGATTTGATCTCTCCATTGATAGTGTCTTCCTTAATTATAAACGGTGCGATCTGTATCTTATGAGTCCATGTGCTATGTTTGGAATATGTGCCAAAGAAAAAAAAAGGAAAGAAACAGAACAACGGTGTAGATACATCTCACGTATCTAGATGGAAACGTTCTCTACTTGCGCTATTAAAACATTATCAAACGGCGGCAATGTCAATCAATCGATCAATCATAATAAGCAACAACGATGACGCATGTTTTCATGGCGCTGCGGAGCTTCGGCTCGACCGAGCGAAGCCACGGCCCTCGAAGCGATGAGATGAACACGTAAGGCAGTCGTGATCGCAGCGGTGCTAACAAAAGCCATCCTGGCCTAGCTAAAGCAGCTCTAGCGCGATAAGGGCATGTCGATGGTGAACCAAAGCCGAAAGAGCAAGAGAGAGATATTGCGGGGACGATGATGGGGAGCTGACCTCTAGACCAAAAGTGATGTTAGACTGTGGTCCTCTGTGATGATAATCACGTGCTCGGCGTGCAGATGGTGACCACAGTTTGACATCTTCGCGTTCCCAAAAAATAAAACCACAAGAATGTTTGGATTCAATAAGGAATTGAGGCGCTCAACAAAGAGAAGGAAATTGGGATCAGTTCAGCAATATGCTCATCGGAGTTTACAAGGGCCAATGTTTTGACTCGCACTGAACTTCATCAATTTCTCGCTAGATGCAAGCGAGTCACAACACAACGATATAAAATTTGATCCAGTATGGTAATCTTTGCGGCCAAGACGCAGTTGAGGCGTAGACTAAATTTAGAAGAAACAAAGAGAAGAGACATGCTCGGTTTGATATATGGGTCATCCAGATGTAGGCTTTGCCGGCGGTGACGAGATAATCAGAGCCAGCGGGATATGGGCTACAACGAAGGAGAGGTTGGAATGACACAAGAGGATGAGAGGAGCTTGCGCGCCACGATGCCAAGGTCTAACGTGCGACATAAGCATGCAACGGATGATAGTTTTGGAAGGCATAAAAAATTGATAGGGATCTAGCCGCGTAAAATTACACGGGGCAACTTACAAAGAGAGAACATATTGGGAGGAAAAAGTCAAGATTGAGACAAAAACATTCTTTTAGTTGAAGGCAAGCAATGAGTCGAACATCTTCACCCAAAACCTAATTCTCTTTAGATGGGGGAATATCTTCGCGCCACGATGCCAAGGTCTAACGTGCGACATAAGCATGCAACGGATGATAGTTTTGGAAGGCATAAAAAATTGATAGGGATCTAGCCGCGTAAAATTACACGGGGCAACTTACAAAGAGAGAACATATTGGGAGGAAAAAGTCAAGATTGAGACAAAAACATTCTTTTAGTTGAAGGCAAGCAATAAGTCGAACATCTTCACCCAAAACCTAATTCTCTTTAGATGGGGGAATATCTTCGCGCCACGATGCCAAGGTCTAACGTGCGACATAAGCATGCAATGGATGATAGTTTTGGAAGGCATAAAAAATTGATGGGGCGGTCGTAAAGGTATAGCTTGCAATGATCGACCATAGATCCACATGGTAGGTGAGCGACGAGCATGCTTTATTCATTAGTATGTCATCAGCAAAAATATGCAACCACACCAGTAAATCATTTAATCTATTTCAAAAATAGATAGATATATGTGAGTTTTTCGTACATGGACGGCATATTCATCCCAAAAATATGTAGGACATATACTAAACATATTTATAGAAAATATATAAAAAATAATGTCCAATAATAACGTAATACTATAACGAATCTAGCCGCGCAAATTGCGCGGGCCATCTTGTTAGTTATATATATAATAGATAGATAGATGATGGCGCCCGGCCTGGTTTGAAGACAGTGCTTCTTCAGTTCTTTCTTGCCGTTTCAGCATCGCGCAGGTAATAATAGGCGCCGAAAAGGTCCCCGGCGGTTGCTGGGAATATTGTTGGGAGACTTGAGCATGAGTTTGAACACGGTCAGGCAGAAAGATACGCGTCCAGCGCGGAAGAACGAAGAAGGCGCCACTGTGCTTGGCGAGGTTCACAGGTTCAAAACTAATTAACAAGCTACACTAATCCGCTAACAACATTACACAGGTGCACAGGAGAGAGAGAAAAAAAGGTAACATGCAACTGCAGTTCACCAAGATTGTATTCTTCATCTTCAACTGCATGCAAATATTCAGACCAAATCACGAGGTTCACTACTAGGGATAATATACTAACAAACAATTTTCAGCTGTATAAAAACTTGAAGATTCACTACTACATGTAAAATAGTGTTTGTGCGTGTGCTACTATAGGAGTCTAGGCTCCAAAAAAAAATTTGCTCACTTCAGCGTATTTCCGAAAACTATTATTGCGAGAGGATTACTGCTGAGTACATTACAATTCCTCAATGCACACTCAAAAGGTTGAAGCTCTAGCATTAATCTTTGCTTCATAGATTGTGGGACATTTTGAAGATATATGCAACTTTCTTTCTCTTGCATCTGGGGAAGAAACTACAACAGGAATCTAGGGTACTATTTCGTCATTTTGGCAATTAATCCTACCCAGGAAGGCACCTCCTCACACCTGTCAAGCAAATTAACAACCTCATAAGTCAAGTTGATTTTCACTAATGACTTAGCAAAGGACAGTATATCAATCAATTTCACCAACTAGATAGTCCAGCATAATTACAATAAACATGGAAAAGAAAAAAAAATGTATATAACTATCTATATGAGACTCAAGTCAAATTGTTTACAAGTTTTCTATATTTTTTATTTCTTCAATTCAAGGGCACCACACGACTTTATTATCATTCGTGTCATCAGAACTCAGATGTAAAGTGAACAATGAACAATATTGAGCCACCATGATTATCCATGCCATGTCGGGTACTCATCCAAACTCGATCCGTATGAATAGGGAGTAAGGGATACGGTTTCTACTTTTACCAAATGGGTAATGACTAATAACACATCGAAAATTCAAAATTAATTGTGTAAAAGCCAACACAGTTCAGATAAAGCATGCATAAGATGGTTTGTGCACAAATTAAAAAAAAAAGACTGTGCCGGAAAAATCATCTGATGACAAAGAAACTTAAGAACGTGAAGAATGATGGCTATTACCTAATGCATAGAGACACGAGTAGGGATAATAGGGATCAACATCACCCCAACGGCAGTCAAAAAGTTTGGTGAGTTGCAATGACTTGAGTTGAATTGTAAAGACACCGGCAGCCAGTGCCAGATGAATCACATTGCTTTCCTCATCAAAGCCCACAATCCTTGGCAGCCGTCGGTCCACCAAAGGCATTGGCCAATGGTGCTTGTCCAGTTCAACAGTTGTCTGCAGCACCCACCCGGGCACACCATCCAAATCAGCATTTCTCCCCCATAGTTGGAAGTTCAGATTTTCCAACACTGCAAGCCCAAGTCCTGTGTCTTCAGTCCGCACAACCTGGGCGGATCTAGAGTCAAACTGAATGTTTCTCGGTATTTTAATCACGCGCAAACTCTGCCTGCGCAAATCAAATTCAAGAAAGCCAGTACGCCAAAGGACGAAACCGTAAAGTGCATTCCCAACCAGGACATTGGGTACGTTTGAAATTGAAAACATAGATGGGATCAGAGTCGAGCTGGGTTTGCTCCATTGTCCGGACTCTGATTCATAGACGCTCATGAACATTCTAATGCCGCCATCCTTCAAGCTTACGCGTGTCAAGACAGCCTTAAAATGGCTGGAGCAGCCGTTGGACGGCACATGTCCATCACTGTCACCGTTGGCAGAACGTAGCACGGCCCCAAAGAAGCTATACCTAACTTCAGATATGGACTCCGGAATAGAATCAATGGTGCGCTGGCAGCCGGTGATGGGTTCCCACACTACGGCCTTCTTAGGCCGGTTTCGGTTGAGGAGGAGAGCTAGGCCATGGCGGAAGCTGATCAAGGTGAAATGGTCACCCGGAGGCTGCGGCAGCGACAAACGCTCCCTGGGAATACGGTCAGGACGGTCCAACAGTGGGGTGAAGATGGGTTTGTTCTGGTCGAAGAATCCCAGCAAGGGAGGTGTCCGGTGGCGGTGGTGGGTGCGGAAGCGGCGGAGGAAGCCGGGGTCGGAGAGTATGCGGCGCCAGCGCTTGCAGACGAGAGAGGCGCAGAGGACGGAGGATGGGAGTGGCGGCAGGCGGATTAGGATCTCCTCGAGGATGTCGTCATTCTCCAGTTCCGGCGGCGGTGCTGATCCGAGGAAACAACTGTGGCAGAGAACAAAAAGGATCAGCTGTTAGTACCGTCGGCAAAGGCCAAATTGAAACAAGAGATAGTTGGAGCCAGGAAACTCGGTGATCATCACCTGACAACCAGAGATCGGAACGTTTGCAGAAGTGAGGTGGTTGCCATCGATCGATCTGAAGCTACCTGTCACGTCGTGGTGTCGCCGAGAGAGCCGGAGGGGAAGCAGAGAAAGAAGCTCCGAGCTGCCTTCATGAACTGAATAACATCGACCTCTTCCACTGGGCTTTATGGACGTTGGACAACCGGAGAACGTATTGGCGATATGTTGCGTTCAACCTGTAGATCCAAGTCAAAAGTGATTTCTAAGTCAACGATTAAACAATACGTTTTTGACCAGTGGTAAGGATTTGGACTGTGGACCAACAAGCAGTAGTCCTACAAGACTTCGGTACGTACCAGATACGACACGTCGCAGAAGAAAATCTCAAAGCGTGAGCCCACGGATCATTAGACGTGTCGTTGGGGGAGATAACCAAACAGTGTAGCAGCTGTCACACAGTAAAATTAAAGCTCGATCAGTTAAGAGTAAATGTGGGCAGCCAAAGGGCAAATTCAAACTCGCACAAGAATATGATGGAGTCAGGTCAGGTAGCTAAAATTGGTGATCACCTGGCAACCAGAGCTCGAAGCCTGAGCAGAAGCGCGCGGCCATGGATCCTGATGCCACGTCCTCGTGATACAGAGAAAAGCTCTGAGCTTGCTTGTTGATGGACCGAGGCAGCGTCGTCTTCGTCTTCGTCAATGGTCGTAGCAGAAAAGCCCTGCGTTGGCGGCGTTTTATGGAGCGATCGTGTACACGGCCACTCTAGTCTAGCTTAGGTAGGGGTCCAAGTCCAACAGCAGGTCAAAGAAGAGCATCAAAACAAAGGCGCGTGTTCTTCTTTCCCGTTTCAGCTCCTACCACGGAGCGTGTTCTCTACTCCTTTCCTGTTTCAGCTCGTGGTCTTTCTTTACCTTTTTTTCTTTTTGACTAGCAAGTAGCAGCACAATGGTAGACGCACTAGAAGAATTCCAAGTCTCCGGTAGTACTGGTTTAGCACTGTTACTAAGTCAAAGATTAAACAATGCGCGTTCTCCCGCTCTAGAACGAGTCATTCCTTTTCGTTTTTGACCAGTGGACCGTGCTGCACGGCACTGAAAGATTCTGCTGCAGTGCTGCAGATAGAAAAGCAGAGGAAGAAGCTCCGAGCTGCCTTCATCGATTGATGGGAGAATAAATGAGTAGTATATATGCCGAAATATATAAGAAAACAAATCCTTTGTCAGCAGGCTGTACACCGTTGCTCCTACATCGACACGTCTCGCCAGAACAAACCCCAAGCATTCAGTTAGGCTCTGCCTCCCTTTCCAGCCTAATTCAGTGACGAGTGAGTGTTGAGTCCTCCCTGATGAAGACAGGATATGCAAGAAGACCGTGTGACCCCGGTGCTCTCTCTTATCTCTTCCACGACCAGTCAGTGTCAAGATATCTTTTGCATTTGTCGCTGTTCGTCGTTGTCTGACCCCAGCCATCGTCATGACTAGGAGAAAAGGTGATACACTGGTCATGCGTATGGATAGAAAATATAATTTAGTCCTGCTTTTTATTCTGTATTTGCTTTCAATTTTTTCCCTCCTTGAGGTTTGTAAAAGACTTGGTTTTTTTTTTTTGTGTTTTAATATATAACCAGTAGGGGTGCGAGCCCCTCCTGTTTCATCAAAAAAAAAAAGTGAGAACGACAAGGAGTTTTGCATGTTCTCTGAACAAGACTATAGTTTGGAATGTCAAATAATACAGTTCAGATTACAAAACATACACGAGGAATACTAAGGGCAGGTACAATGCTACACATAAGCAGTCTCATAGCCCGTCTCATGCAACCTTATATAGAATTTTTGATGAGGTGGAAGAGAGAGAGGGTGGTGAGAGAAAGAGGTGGTTGTTTCGCGAAGCAACCGCCTCATGCGCCAAAATTTAAGAGTATAAGACGGCTTACACACCATTGTACGAGTTATAGTTGCCATGCAACTCATAAATATTCCTTTTCTCACCCACAAATTAAGAAAAGATGCAATTAATACCAGACATCTAAAACAATCACCCATTGTACAAGTTGTCTGATGAAACCATCTGAAAACTATGAGACAGGCTATGAGACAATACCTTTGTACTTGCCCTAAGTGATAACATTAATAATTAGTTTGCAGTTAAAACGGATAAAGCACTGTTCTGTTCCAACCCAGCTGTAAACGTGAACACATCGATCCAAGCAGCACAGTCCCACCAAAGTTTCAAGATAACTATAAGATAAATTCGATACGATTGAGTCACCACAAATATATGGTTCGATAGCAAGGATAAAATAGGGACCACTCCATATAGTCTTAAGGTACACCATACAATTCATACATATATGGGAGGCTTATGGTGAGCGCTCCCTGGCCATGAGCAAGCTATGCTCTTACTACTACAGCTTCAGTACGTAGCATCCAAACCAACATACACTTAAATAAAGAACTCTAGAAGCTAATGCTTTTATTTCTTATTTTTTTTTTGTAGGGTAACAAAGCTAATCCATCCTCATCCATCTCTTTTATCATCATTAGACGTTGCTGGAAACCAATTAACTAGAAAACCGAAGACCTTCCCAATATTTTTCAGCAAGAATTTCTTCAGCTCTCCTGTGCAGAAAAGGACCATGACGGCCCTACTAACCTCGAAGACCACGTACAACGCCACTGCCTCGCTCCAACCATCAGAAATGCCAACGGAAACCAACATCCCGATGCATGTGGTGACAACTAGAACTGAAACCCTCACAATAGCCAGTACGCGCTCAGCAAAAACTGGAACTGCCTTCACCTGGTAGACACACAGAACTGCAACCATGCCGACCACATCCGCGTAGGCGATGGTGGTGATGAGCCTGTAGAAGCTGGCTTCGTAGTGGCGCTTGTTGGAATATCACATAAAATGTAACCGTACCAGTAGAGATAGAGCCGAGCTTATCTAGTATTCTGTTGTAGACTTGTAGATAAAGTTGTATGTATCAAGTTAGCTTAGATTTGATCTCCCTAGATAAGCTCGGTCTAACCGAAACTGGATACGTTCCTTGTACGCCACGCAGAGGGCTTTTCTCTGCTTATTTAACAAAGGTACGCGGCCTTCTCAGGAGGTGAGAACGCTTCCACAAACTCGGTGGTTCGTTACATGGTAATCAGAGCCGCCTCCAATCTCATCTAGCCCTAGCCATGGCAAACTCATCTACCAACGCTGCTTCGCCATTGCTTGGCCAAGTCATCTCCGAGAAGCTGACCAAGAACAACTATGGGCTGTGGAAAGCACAGCTCCTGCCCGTGCTGCGAGGAGCGCAGCTGGAAGGGTACCTCGACGGCACCAATCCTGTGCCGCTGCGTGAGATAGCGGTCAAGAAGGACGGGAAGGAAGAGATGGTGCCCAACCCCGACTACGGCAAGTGGTACGCCACAGAACAACAGGTTCTGGGCTTCGTCCTCACGTCCCTCTCACGGGATGTCCTGGCGCAGGTCTCAACTTTGACCTCGGTACGTCAGGTTTGGGCGGCACTGGAGGCGACGTATGCGTCCCAGTCTCGTGCGCGAGCCGTGAACACACGGATCGCGCTGGCTACTACCCACAAAGGCAACATGCCCGTGGTGGAGTATTTGAGCAAGATGAAGAACCTTGCAGACGACATGGCTGCTGCAGGGAAACCTATTGGAGATGAGGAATTTGTCTCCTATGTTCTGGCCGGACTTGATGCTGACTACAATTCGGTCGTGTCTGCGCTGGTGGTGAGGGTGGAGCCGGTCTCCACTGGAGAACTCTTCTCTCAACTGATGAGCTTCGAGCATCGCATGGATCTTCGTCATGGCGGGTCATGTTCATCGGCAAACATGGCCCGCCGTGGACGTGGAGGCTTCCAGCGTGGACGTGGTGGTGATCACGGCCGTGGCCCTGGTGGTCGCGGCCGCGGCCAAGGAGGAGGCGCGCCACAAGGAGCGCGCAACACTGGTAATCGTGGCAGCAACTCTGAAAACCCACGGTGCCAGGTTTGTGACAAGGCGGGCCATACAGCGCTGGACTGCTGGTACCGCTTTGATGAGGAATATGCGCCGCCAAGCAAGAATGCGGCAACTGCTACGCATGGAGGGTATGGTACTGACCCGTACTGGATTGCAGACTCGGGTGCAACAGACCATATCACCGGTGAGCTCGACAAGCTCGCCGTGAAGGACGAGTACAACGGCAACGACAAGGTGCACACGGCCAGCGGGTCAGGTATGGATATCACTCACGTTGGTCAAGCCATTGTAAAAACCCCCATTCGACCCTTATATCTCAATAATGTGCTGCATGTTCCTAAGGCTCAAAAGAGTTTAGCTTCAGTTCATAAACTTGCTCTTGACAATCAAGCTTTCCTTGAATTTCACCCTTGGCATTTTTTGATTAAGGATCAGGAAACAAGGAGAACTCTGCTGGAAGGTAGATGTAGGAATGGACTCTATCCACTTCCATCCTCGTTATCCCTAGCATCAAGAAGGAGAGCCCTTGGTGTCTACAAGCCTTCTTCTCATCGGTGGCACAGTCGTCTTGGTCATCCATCGTTTCAAGTAGTTCAAAGGGTCATTAGCAAGAATAATTTACCTTGTTCTAGCGAGTCCAATAAACAGTCCGTTTGTGATGCCTGTCAACAGGCCAAGAGTCATCAATTACCTTATTCAATTTCTACTAGTACTTCTTCAAAGCCATTAGAGCTTGTGTTTTCTGATGTATGGGGCCCTGCACCTGATTCCGTGGGAAGACACAATTATTATGTTAGCTTTATCGATGATTTTAGCAAGTTTACATGGGTCTACATGCTACGCTACAAGTCTGAAGTGTTTCAACGCTTTCATGAGTTTCAAAGTCTAGTAGAAAGACAATTCAATTGCAAAATCATAGCTATGCAAACGGACTGAGGGGGGAGAATATAAAAAATTGAATTCTTTCTTCACTCGCATTGGCATTGCACATCTTGTCTCTTGCCCTCATGCTCATCAACAGAATGGGGCTGCTGAACGCAAACATCGACATATCGTAGAAGTGGGTCTATCTCTCTTAGCCCATGCATCCATGCCATTGAAGTTTTGGGATGAAGCCTTTTTAACCGCTGCCTATCTTATTAATCGCACGCCTACAAAACTTCTTGAGCATGCTACGGCACTTGAAGTTCTCTACAAGCATCAACCTGATTACTCTTTTCTCAAAGTGTTCGGTTGTGCATGTTGGCCGAATCTCAGGCCTTACAATTCCCATAAGCTAGCTTTTAGGTCGAAAAAGTGTGCTTCCATTGGCTATAGCTCTCTTCATAAAGGATATAAATGTTTGGACATTAGCACTGGTCGCATATATATTTCCAGGGACGTCATCTTTGATGAGGATCTTTTTCCTTTTTCTGAACTCCACTCCAATGCAGGAGCTCGGTTGAGAGCTGAAATAAGTCTCCTCCCAATTTCTCTTTTAAATCCTTCAAGTCTTGATCATGGGGGGAATGATAATATGGCTGATCAATCGTTGAATGATACTCCTAATCCTGATTCTAATGGTGGTATTTTGGAAGAAATTGGAGCAGATATGCAGGAGTTACAGGAGGAAGAACAGGAGGAAGAAGCTGGCGCTGGACACGGAGTAGATACGCCCATCGCATCTCTGGGATCCCCACCTCGTACCGAGACAGGTGCGGCAGGCGGATCTGCGTCGAGTGCGCCGTGCATGGACTCGTTGCGCACCGCTCCGCGCGAACCAGTGGCTGCCACGGAGACGGCAACGGATGATGTCGCTCCCCCGTTGACCGCGCGCGACTCTCAGGAAGCCACGCGGCCAAACCGGACGACGCCGCAGCCATCTGTGGCACGCAATGAGGGGCATGCAGGATCGTCTACACCACCAGTAGCTGCGCAGCCAACTGCACCAGACCCGGTACGCCCGCGCACAAGGTTGCAAGATGGGATCAGAAAAGAAAAACGGTACACGGATGGTACAGTCAGGTATGGACACTTTGCAGCATCAGGTGAACCATCTAATTTAGATGAAGCTTTGAAACATGATGACTGGAAAAAGGCAATGGATACTGAATATGATGCTTTGCTTAGAAACAAGACTTGGCACCTAGTTCACCAGGAAAATCTAAAAATGTTATAGACTGCAAATGGGTTTATAAAATCAAAAGAAAGGCTGATGGTACTATAGAAAGATATAAAGCTCGTTTAGTTGCTAAAGGGTTCAAACAGCGGTATGGAATTGACTATGAGGATACCTTTAGTCCTGTTGTTAAATCAGCTACTATCAGAACTGTCTTGTCTATAGCAGTCTCCAGGGGGTGGTGCCTCAGGCAGCTAGATGTGCAGAACGCGTTTCTTCATGGTGTTCTGGAGGAGGAAGTCTATATGAGACAACCACCTGGTTATGAAGTGCAAGGTCAGTCTCATTTTGTTTGTAAATTGGACAAGGCTATTTACGGCTTAAAACAAGCCCCTAGAGCTTGGTACTCAAGGCTAAGTGAGAAATTGCACTTAGAAACTTGGCTTTAGTGCATCAAAGGCTGATACATCTCTGTTCCATTACAAGAAAGGTCATATTACTATATTCCTGTTGATATATGTTGATGATATTATAGTTGCGAGTTCATCTCAGGATGCGGTAAATGCCCTTCTTAAAGATTTGAGATCTGACTTTGCACTAAAAGATTTGGGCAAGCTCCACTTCTTTCTTGATATACAGGTAAATCATGAGAGAGAAGGGATACATTTGTCACAAAGTAAATATGCATCTGATCTGGTTAAGAGAGTAGGTATGACACATTGCAAGCCGGTTACAACTCCACTATCAACGTCTGAAAAATTGAGTTTAGTGGAAGTAGAACCTCTTGGACAGAAGATGCGACACTTTACAGGAGTATAGTAGGAGCTTTACAGTACCTAACATTAACTCGCCCTGATATAGCTTTTTCTGTAAACAAAGTTTGTCAGTTCTTGCACTCACCAACAACAGCGCATTGGACAGCAGTCAAGCGAATACTACGGTATATCAAGTATACAATGGATGTTGGGTTGAGAATCATTACTTGTTAGTGCATTTACTGACGCTGATTGGGCAGGTGATGTTGATGATAGGAGATCTACAGGCGGGTTTGCAGTGTACCTCGGAGCTAATCTGATCTCTTGGAGTGCTAGGAAACAACCAACAGTTTCCAGATCATCTACCGAGGCTGAGTACAAGGCACTTGCGAATGCTACAGCAGAGGTAATGTGGATTCAGTCTTTGTTAAAAGAATTGAGTATACCATGTCCTTCTGCAGCTAGAATCTGGTGTGATAATATTGGAGCTACGTACTTGACGGCCAACCCTGTATTTCATGCTCGCATGAAGCACGTTGAAATAGATTTTCACTTTGTGCGTGAGCGTGTTGCCAGAAGACAGTTGGAGGTGCGGTATATTGCTACTGACGATCAGATAGCAGATGGTTTTACAAAGGCACTTACCAATCAGAAGATGGCACGGTTTAGATACAATCTCAACTTAGGAAAGTTTTGATTGAGGGGGGCTGTTGGAATATCACATAAAATGTAACCGTACCAGTAGAGATAGAGCCGAGCTTATCTAGTATTCTGTTGTAGACTTGTAGATAAAGTTGTATGTATCAAGTTAGCTTAGATTTGATCTCCCTAGATAAGCTCGGTCTAACCGAAACTGGATACGTTCCTTGTACGCCACGCAGAGGGCTTTTCTCTGCTTATTTAACAAAGGTACGCGGCCTCCTCAGGAGGTGAGAACGCTTCCACAAACTCGATGGTTCGTTACAGCGCTCACCGTCTCCCGGGCTTTCGTCACCCAGGCGGGTGGCTGGGCCATTGCCCAGACGACTAACATCAGCAAGAAGTCAGCCAATGCCAGCAGCGCCGGGCCCGTCGTCTCCAGTTTCTCTTCGGCTGCAAGCCGGCGTCGGAGCAGACCCTGTACAGAGAAGCACTCTAATGATGATGAGCATCTATATTGTTTTACTGCACTCCCTCCTACGGTTAGCTCCTTACGATCCGTGCGAACTAAAAATCGTCAGAAATTGATCCTACCACACTAGCAGCTGGTCCTGTACTCCTGTTCGACAATAACACAACTACTAAGGTGGCCCTGGATCTCAACTATCATCTACAGGTGCTAGTTCAGAAAACTGGACACAAAAGTTCTCGGTTGTTGCGGGTATACCTGGCTTTGATCGGCGTTGGAGGCATCGCGGTGGCCGCCTTCACCAGCCAACATCTGTGCGTTGATAGGCGCGTCCCCCTCCATGGATCTTACTCCGCCGCCTCAACTCGCAACTGGGGTTTTCTCTTGGGTGTGGGTGGGTAGTTGCCTGCTGGTCTGCGAGAGTGGGGACAGATATAAACACTTCCCAGACTGTCGTTTCTCTGTTCGGAGTGGAAAATGGAACACCTGATTGGATGGTGTGAGAACGATCCGTCAGAGTGGGAGGAGGACCCGAGAGCACGGTCATCAAAAGAGCTGTGGTCTGTAGATGTCAGCGAAATTTCACAAAAGCTGTGGACATCGTCTGCCATTCTTTTCAGTTGGATCGGCATCGCGTGTGATCGACGCTGGCAGCACCGGGGTAGCAGCCACCACGGCGAAGACTTGACCACAAAACTCTTCAAGTCTCCTGCATGCTCCTTCCTTGTTGCTTCTTAGTTCTTACAAGAGTGTTTCAATCAAATACTGAGGAGATTAAGCAATGGATTCAAAATCTTTCTGTGCTCATGCATATATTGGTTCCTTCCGAGGACAAAGCAGTACAAAACATTCATTGAGTTCCTGAGAATGGCGCTGGATTTGCTCTTCGCACACATCCAAGAACTCACTACACCACAGCCAGCTTTTGCCGACAGTAGAGACTGTTGCCATAGCTTAGTCATGGTGTAGTGACTACCCCACCAAAGAGAGTCAGATGTGGGTTTCACTCACTCTTCCTCCTCTTCACTTGGTTGATAAATTTAAAGAAACGAATGTGTGGCTGTTTTTTTTTTTTCTAATTAAGTTTGGAGAGCTCTACATGGGAACACACATCCGTTTTCAAATATAGAGCATAGGAATTAGAGGACTTGTGTGAACCACATAACTGTAAATAAAGGGTAAGAAAATCCCACATGAATAATTATCTTTGATTGAAAAACTATATTGTCTGTCACAGTACAACACCGTGTGACAACTGACAACCGTCATCTTTGTGACCATCAGAAGTTTTCAGCACAAGCAGCTAAAAAACTGAAGTGATCATTCATGCGGCAAAGATAAGGTGTAACACTAGTACATCAGCGTTGCAAATTTTCTGAAGTAGACCAAATTGGAATAGCAAATAAAATTCACAGATACAAAAGAGTTTGATCCCTGAAGCAAATATAAAAAAAATTAAGTGAGGCATGCTACCGTGAACATCATATAGATCGCTCAGCAATCTGAAGAAACTTTAAGGCACTGATACTGCCAGTAAAGCAACGACGTTGCTGACATATGCACAAGCTCTAACCTTTACTACTATGAATCATGCAAGTGGAACAAGAGCCTAATGTTTTCTACTTAAGCATTAAAAGTTGCGTACAGAAGACCTCAAATAATCTCCTAGCTAGGGAAAATGATTTACTTGGCCACATGAAAATGGCCCTCGGTGTTGGCAGCTCAAACCAGCATCTGATCGCTGCAGCAAAGCAAAACGCAGGACGCTGTTCCAGTCCACAATGCTAGCCCAGAACTTCTTCTGTGCTAAAATGCTCTCTGTCTCGAGACTCCAATTTTTCTAGTGCGTCTACATTGCCCATTAGTCAAAAAGGAAAAGGTGAGGGAACACTACCATAGCTGAATGTCTGATACTGTTTGAACTGACCGCTGACCTAATGCTTGATCTGTACAGCTACCTTAGCTAGAGTAGTAGAGTGCCAGCTGACATCCTGCCAGCCACGAGTCTCATTAGTCCTTCCGTTTCAAAATATAGATATTTGCTGACTTTTGATCATTTTTTTTATTCAAAATATTTATAAAAAAATTGTTTATTTTGTTATTATTTCTTTTATTATTAGATATACTTTAAATGTGAATTATTTGTTTTTATGTTTTCACAAATCTTTTGAATATGCGATTTGATGGTGTGAGAATGATCCATCTGAGTGAGAGGAGGACCCGAGAGCACAGTCTTTACAAGAGCTGTGGACGTCGTCTGCCATTCGTTTCAGATTCACCATTTGGATCAGCGTCGCGTGTGATCGACGCTGAAAGCACCGTGTAGTAACAGCCACCATGGCAAAGACTTTCCCACAAAACTCTTCAAGCAGTACAGAAAGCTTGAAAGAGAGGGTTTCAGGGAGCTTGTACAGGAAAACTGGGAACTTCCTGCTAGAGGAAAAACCAGTATAGATATTTGGCAATGTAAGATAAGGAGATTGAGGAAATTTTTAAGGGGGTGGATATCAAAATAGAAGGTGAATACAGAAAATTAAAAGATGAGTTGCTCCAAAGATAGATAGGATTGATAAAAAAAAGTGAAACAGAGGGCCTGAGCAATATTGACAGAAATTTGAAGTTGGACCTAGAGTCTAAACTTCAAAAACTGTTAAGGGATGAGGAATTAAAATTGTGGCAGAGAGCTAAAGAAAAGGATTTGCTCGAAGGTGATGCAAATGCCAAATACTTTCAGCTCAAAGCCAGCAGTAGAAAAAGAAAGGGTAGGATCTTCTCTCTTAATCAAGAGGAAGGGAAAATTGAGGGAGAACAAAATCTCAGAAATTACATAACAGACTTCTACAAAAAACTTGTTGGCCCAGAACAAAGAATGGACATAACTATGGACTTTCCGGAGCAAAATAGGGTGTCACCTCAGGAAAATGAGGACATGACAAAACCCTTTACAGTGGAAGAGTTAAAAGAAGTACTGTTCAAAATGGACCACAATAAAGCCCCTGGGCCAGATGGGTTCCCCATTGAATTTTATCAAATGGGATGGGACTTCATTAAAGGGGACTTAATGGCTTTGGTAGATGATTTTCATAAAGGGACTCTACGATCGAGAGAATTAATTATGGGGATATCACACTTTACCTAAGGTGAAAGATGCTGATATGATCCAGAATATAGGCCGATTTGTCTTCTAAATGTTAGCTATAAAATTATTACTAAGCTTCTCACAAACAGATTATTGTTGGTAATAAATAAGATTGTTGTTGTGAATCAGACTGCTTTCATAAAAAATAGATACATCATGGAGGGGAATTTAGTGATGCATGAAACCTTACATGAGGTTGCTGGACAGAAACAGGATGGGTTCTTATTGAAAATTGATTTCGAAAAAGCAGATGATAAAGTAAGCTGGGATTTTCTCTTTCAAGTTTTGATAAGCAAAGGTTTTAGTCCTAGATGGTGCGACTGGATAATGTCGGTAGTAAGAGGGGGTAGAGTAGCTGTTAAAGTAAATGATAACGTTGGTGCCTATTTCATGACACACAAAGGTTTGAGTCAGGGGGAATCCCTTGTCCCCACTGCTATTCAACCTGGTGGCAGATGCTTTATACATTTTAGTAGAAAGAGCTCAAAGACATAACCACATTCAGGGTTTAGTGCCTCACCTTGTGGAAGGAGGGGTATCCATACTGCAATACGCAGATGATACTATTTTCCTCCTTCAAAACAATCTGGAATATGCAAGAAACCTGAATATCCTGTGTATGTTTGAACAAATGTCAGGTCTTAAAATAAAATTTCATAAAAGTGATGTTTACTGCCTAGGGAAAGCAATAGAGAACCAGAGTATTCTAGAGGAGATATTTACCTGCAAGAGTGTGTCTTACCTCTGCACTACCTTGGCTTGCCAGTAGCAGAGAAAAGGCTGAGGAATAGTGCTTGGAAAGGAGCAGAGAATAAGATGGAGAAAAAACTAGGTCGTTGGCAAGGAAACTTTTCTTCTATAGGTGGACATCTCTCTCTGATTAAATCTAGCTTAACTCATGTGGTTTTGTATATGATTTCTTTTTATAGACTGCCAGTAGGTGTTAGGAAGCGTTTTGATTTTTACAAGGCTAGACTGCTGTGGCAATCTGACCAAGGGGTTAAAAATACCATCTTGTCAATTGGCCTGAGGTATGCCAACCCATGGACCAGAGTGGGCTAGGTATCATAGACTTAGAGTGTATGAATGTCAGTATGTTAGGGAAATGGCTGTGGAAATTAGATAATGAGGAGGGCATTTGGCAGCAGATTTTAAGGAAAAAGTACCTCTCTAGGCGAAAGTGAAACAAGGAGATTCACACTTCTGGCAGGGCTTGATGGAGATAAAAGACAAATTCATAACTTTCTGCAGAAGGATAGTAAATAATGGTGAAAACACCAGTTTTTGGAATGACCACTGGATTGGGGCTGGTTCTTTGGCAGCTACTTATCCTAGGTTGTACAATCTGACTTTTCAAAAAGATATTTCAGTAGCTAAAGTGTTGAATGAGGGATGGGATAATATTAGATTCAGGAGAACCCTGTGGGAAGAAAATCTTATTCAATGGCAAAGTTTACGAAATATGTGTTGTGACTTCATTTTAAATGAGGAATCTGATAGGAGTGTTTGGAAATTGAATGCTAGTGGAAAATTTACTGTGAAATCTTTTTACCTTGCTCAGAAAATTCAGCAGGTACAATTCTCTCAAAAGTTCATTTGGAAGGTCAAGCTGCCCCTCAAAATAAAAGTCTTTCTGTGGATTTTGTTAAAAGACAGAATCTTAACAAAAGACAATCTTGAGAAGAGAGGTTGGCAGGGTGACTGTAGCTGTGTTTTTTGTGGGATTAAAGAGTCCCAGAATCATTTGCTTTTCTCATGTCCGTTGGCCAAGTTTGTTTGGGGCATTATCATGTGGTCTTTTGATCTTAAAAGGGCACCAACAGATGTTGAAGACATGCTTGGCTCTTGGCTAGAAGAGGCGAGGAAACAAAATAGAAATCTGATAATTGTCGGAGTAGCTGCAGTTTGCTGGGCGTTATGGAAAGTAGAAATCTTGCTTGTTTTCAGAATAAATTGATTTCAGACCCAAGCACAGTTATCTTCATGATATGTTCATGGCTCGAATACTGGTCACTTTTGCAGGGAAAGGAGGAGGCAAGTAAACTGAAGATGGGCTCCCAACGGCTCCGAGCGGTGGTGGCGGATTTCAGCAAGCTGGCGAAAACATGGGTGCCGTTGAGGAGAAGACTGGAAGCGGGATGAACACAGGATCCGTGTGGTGTTTTGATGATAACCAATGGCGGCAATCAAGTGGAGATCAGCCAGGATTTGCAATTCGTTTTTTAGTTGCTCGTCTAGCAGTAGCTCTTTCTTTCTTGGTTATCGGTAGCAGGGTTGAGCATCGAAATATCTGATAGCTCTTGCTGGTAAATAACTTTTCTGGTATTGTGCGTCCTTCGGGCCGAGGTAGGGTGGGTGCCCCCATGCTTCTGGCTGTGATAATGTGTTGGATGTAAGCGTGAGTCTGTATGATGATACGGTTTTTTTAATGAAAACCGAGGGTGAACACCCTCTTATCTAAAAAAAAAAAAACTCTTCAAGCCTCCTGCATGCATTCTCCTTGCTGCTTCATACAACAGTGTTTCAATCAAATACTGAGGAGATTAAGCAATGGCTTCAAAATCTTTCTGTGCACATGCATCTATTGGTTCCTTCCGAGGACAAAGCACTACAAAAAATCAAAGAGTTCCTGAGACTGGCGCTGGCGCTCTCGATCTGCTCTTCGCACACGTCAAAGAACTTCCCCACCAAAGAGCGTCAGATGTGGGTTTTTCACTCACTCAGCGTCCACCTCCTCACTTGGTATTTAAAGAAACGAATGTGTGGCTGTTTTTTTTCTAATCAAGTTTGGAGAGCTCTACATGGGAACAGGCGTGACGGCATCTTCTATTTCCAATGCCTTTGGACTCTTATACACAAAAAAGTAAGGATGTAATGGCACCAAAAAACAATAATTAAACGACATACATAGAAGAAATCATACGTGACAAATGATTGGCTCATGCTTTTGACTCTTGTACACAAAAATAAGGATGCATAGTATGTGAAAAAAATAACTAAAGGATATATTGATTATGAACATAGAAGAAACAATCATACATTAACTGAAAAAAGTGGGAGTATAATTGAAAGATATATTAAAATTAGTCCAAGTATCACAATGAATGCCATTTGGCTTTTATATAGAAAACAATCAAGAGAAGAGACTTGAAGGATGCGCGTAAACTGAAGCATTTGGATCAGTTGATATATTTTACTACCGTTCTCCTACTTCAGCACATTGCAAAAAAAATCTCAAGCCCTTGGCTTCCTCCTTATTTAGGCTAACACCAGCTGTTTGAAGTGACATTACCAGCCAGCGACCAAAGACCACAACATACACCGTGTAAAACACTGGCTATCTTTGTCTCTCCACGAACTGTCACTACTCACTATCACAATATCTTGTCCCTTAATTGTCACGCTACAACACCGTGTCACACCCGCCATCTTTCGTGACCATCAGAAGTTTCAGCACAAGAGTGAGATCATTCATGCGGCAACGATAACGCATAACACTAGCACGTCTCAGCGCTGCACAATTTCTGAACTAGACCAAATTGGGAATAGCAAATAATAAAATTCACTGATCGATACAAAAGAGTTTGAGCCCTTTTGAGAGAGAGAGAGAAAGAGAGAGAGAGAGAGAGAGCTAGATCCCTGTAACAAACTAAAAAAGTTTGTGCGAGGAATCTTATCGTGAACGTTATAGATCGCTCAGCTGCATAGACATTTTCCGGTGCTGATGCTACCAGTAAAGCAGTGACGTTGCTGCCATTCACCACAAGCTCTCTAACCTTTACTACTAGGAATCATGCAAGCGGCACAAGAGCGTTGTTTTCTGACTTACACACATCTCGACTTGGACCGCTACTTTGTTAGAGCGGCAGCTGCCATCTTTCCAGTCGCCAGCACTCTTCTCAGCCTCTCGATCGAGTACATGGGACGACCATTGACGACGACGCTGTTCCAGTCTACATGCTCTCGCCCGGAGCTTCTCCTCCTTCTGTGCTAACATCCTTTTAGCGCGTCTAGCCGTCTACTCTACCATGTTGCCCACGAGTCAAAAAGGAAAGGAACACTATTAGAAGCTGAAACGGGAAAGGGAAAGTAAAGAAGGACACGCACGGTGTTTGATACTATTCGAGCTGTCCATTGACCTGATATATGTTTGACTTGGACCACTACCTGAGCTAGAGTACTGCCAGCTGCCATTCTGCCAACCACGGATACATCCCTGCAAGAACTCTGGCAACACGCTTTTCTGCCTCTTCTCTCCATAAAACTACTAGCTCAGAGCTTCTTCTGTGGCAGGATCCATGGCCATCAGTATCACGCTGTTCCGAGCTCTCATCACCAGGTGATCACCTATTCTTGTGTGAATTTGTCCTTTAATGTTGGATGCACACCGTAACTGGTGGATCCTTATTACCTCCGATCTGTCACAGCTGTTTCCTCGGACCGGCGCCGGCGGCGACAGCACTCGACGACGACGACATCCTCCGGGAGATCCTCATCCGCCTGCCGCCGCTCCCGTCCTCCCTCCTCCGCGCCTCCCTCGTCTGCAAGCGCTGGTGCCGCCTGCTCTCCGACCCCTTCTTCCTCCGCCGCTACCGCACTCACCACCGCACGCCTCCGTTACTGGGCTACTTCTCGAACGGCGTGGGCGGGCCGGACTTCACCCCGACACTGAGCCCGCCCGACCGCATTCCATCGGAGCGCCTCTCGCTGCAGCAGGATCGCGACGACCCGGCCCGGCTGTTCTTGGTCGGCTTCCGCCACGGCCTCGCCCTCCTCATCAACCGGCGGCGCCTCGAGGCCGTGGTGTGGGACCCCGTCACCGGCTGCCAGCACACCGTCCCTTACGCGCCGGAGTTCAGGATCGGCGGTGGGGCCAGCTGCATCCACGGCGCCGTGCTGAGTTGTGCTGCCGATGCCGGTGGCGATGGTGGTGGCGGCGGTGGATGCCTCAGCCCGTTCAAGGTCGTCTTGATACGCACCGACAGAAGCAGCGACGGCGGCGACACGAGCGTGTTCATGGCTGTCTACGAATCAGCGACGGGGGAATGGAGCCAAACCAGCTCAATCGTCATCCCGTTTTCCACTTGGATTGTTCTACCAAATGTCCTGGTTAGAAATGCCCTCTGCGGATTCTTCCATTGGCGTGACGGCATCCTTGAGTTCGATCTGGACACCAATTCCGTCGGTGCAATCCAGAAGCCCAAGAACATCCTTTACAACGACGATTCATCGCTTCGCGTCGTGCGTGCCCAAGATCAAGGACTTGGACTCGTAGTGCTGAGCCGTGTGAACATCCGATTATGGGGGAGGAAATCTGATGCTACTACTATGGGGGGATGGGTGCTCGAGAAAACTGTGAGATTGGACAGGGTGCAGATCTTTCCGCTAGTACTTCATATTGATCAACCGGGTGGCGTGATTTTTCCAAAAATCGTGGGGTTTGATGAGGACAACAATGTGATTCATGTAGCGGCGAGTTACGCTGTCTTCACAATCCAACTGGACTCATTGCAGTGCGCCAAACTATTTGACTGTGACTATCGGATGGATTCCTACTACTCATACGCAAGCTTCTATACATTAGGTAATTCTCATCTTAATTTCCCTGAATTCGCAATACAGAAAATGTTCTAGACTTTTAGTATGTGGTGGCCGAGATAATACCGTTCATGGGCTTAAGGATGGAGTACAGCAACTAATTAGTACATGCATTGCAAGCTTTTTGCTTCTTTGTCAGGTTGGGGAACGGTTGCTGTCTCATATATCACTACCGACCTATATTCCTATGCATGATTTTTCTGTACTGTTTTGTTTTATTGACACCATATATTCAGTTTGACGTTTCAACTTGTTATCAGTAATTTTCCCAACCGATAAAAGTAGAAACCAGATTCCAGCCAATTCATGTTTCATCAAGCAGCTAATTAACTTCTTATTTTTGGTGACTGCAGCAGCTAATTAAGTTCTGATATGTATACATGCCAAAGATTTTGAGTTCCCATGATGCCAACAATAACAAAATAGGAGGTTGCGACTTAGTCTCTGAAAAATTTTAGGCCTCCTTTGGAACGTAGGAAGTTTACAGGAATCGCACAGGAATTTCACAGGAAACAGTTCAGTTTCACTGAAAAACACAGGAAAGGAAAAATTTTCTCCAATCCAAACGAGCCTTAAACTTCTTTACCTTTTTTCCAGTTTCCATGTTTTTTGTAACTTTATGTACTTTTTGATTTAACTATTGATTGATACTGTCCATGCTGGGTTTTATTAGCGAAAATCAGCTTTACTGACGAGGTTGCTTGCATGACAGGCGCGAGGAGGTGCCTACCAGGTTTGCATGCCAAAATGAAGAAGCTTCCTGTCCAGTCGCCAAAGGACGATGAAGGTTGCATGTGCTTGAAATAAAGTGCCCTCATAACTTCTACGAAACAAAATAGAATGGAGTATCAGCACTTATTGTAGACTGTATTGGGGGAATATGTAGGCCTGCCTACCCTTTCCAGATTCCATTCTACACTCCCAAAAAAGCCCAACGGAATAGGTTGTAGGCCATCAAAACAGACAAAGGTCTAGGAGGCCCATATACCTCTTTGATGTATTTCGGGCCCATCAGAAAGAATGTCCATGTAATAAGTTGAAAGGCACATTTATCATAAATCATACAAGTAGTACAGTAAGTAAATAAAGGAGTAAAGCATATCTCAACAACATCCATGATCATACTACGATGTGACACACTGAACAAGAGGGTTGCTCATTTTCGAGAGCGGCGGTGTTCTCCAAAGGACGACGTGGAAAACACGGAATGAAGTCTTGCACTGAGTCGTTTCGTTTTCACCGAGTCTTGATATAAAGCGGCTTAGTGCCGCCAAGCACCCGGAGAGCTTCTGTATATCTTTGATGTTCTGAGGGGTCGGCATCCTCAGAATCGTCTCCACCTTCTCGGGGTTTGCTTCAATGCCCCGGTGAGTAAGCATGTATCCGTGTAATTTGCCCGAAGGCACACCGAACACGCACTTTTCCGGGTTCAGCTTCATATCGTATTCACGTAGAGCGTCAAAGACGTCCTTCAGGTCAGCAATGAGATCATCGCCTTCCCGAGTCTTGATAACCACATCATCAATGTAGGCCTCGACTTTACGTCGGCGGAGCTGGTCTTTGAGACAGCCCTGGATGCACCGCTGGTAAGTAGCTGCTGCGTTCTTGAGGCCAAAAGGCACAGTTAGGTAGCAATAAGCCCCGAAGGGAGTAATAAAAGAAGTCTTAATGCAATCATCCACGTTAAGTGGAATCTGATGGTAGCCGGAGTAACAATCAAGAAAACTCAATACTTTGCAACCATCAGTGGAGTCTACAACTTGATCGATGCGAGGGAGCCCGAAGGGATCTTTAGGGCAGAACCTGTTCAGATCTGTGTAATCTACGCACATACGCCACTCTCCAGATTTCTTTTTTACAAGAACTGGGTTAGCCAACCACTCTGGGTGGAAGACTTCTTTAATAAAGCCAGCTGCTAGCAATTTAGCTAAGTCAGTCCTAATGGCCTCCTTTTTTCGTGGGGTGAAGCGGCGAAGGCGTTGACGAATCGGCTTGGCATTGGGGTCGACGTGGAGTGAGTGCTCAACCAACCTCCTTGGAACACCTGGCATGTCAGATGGTTTCCAAGCGAAGATATCACGGTTTTCCTTAAGGAAGTTGGTGAGCGCGAATTCCTGTTTGGGATCCAGACCCGCTCTGATGACCGCCGTCTTGGTGGAGTCTTCATCATTGACGCCAACCATCTTGGTCTCCGGTCCTGGCTGCATAGCCGACTTAGCCGACTTCTTGGTAGGCACAGAACCCGGGTTTTCCAGGCGCTCGGTAGCTTCTTTGATTTGAGCAGCCCCCATCTTGGCCTCGATGGACTCGGCCAGCTCAAGGCACTCGGCTTCTAGTGCGAGGCACTGTTTGATATCGCCCCGGAGGGAGAGGACACCTTTGGGAGATGGCATCTTAAGGACCAGGTACGTGTAGTGAGAAACCGCCATGAATTTCACCAAAGCGGGCCGCCCGACGATAGCATGGTATGCCGACTCAAAGTCGGCCACCTGGAAGGTGATAAACTCCTTACGGTAATTCTCGAGCTCGCCAAATATAACGGGCAGAGTGGTCTGACCGACTGGCAGAGATGACTGGCCCGGTATGATGCCATGGAACGGCGCATAGCTGGCTTTAATTTCTGAACGTGGAATACCCATGTCGTCCAGGGTCTTGATGAAGAGGATGTCGAGAGCGCTGCCTCCGTCGACCATCACCTTGGAGAGCCGAGTGTTGCCGACAATAGGCGCTAGTATCAAAGGATACCTCCCGGGTTGGGGTATGTAGTCGGGATGGTCTCTTCGGTCGAAGGTGATGCTGACTTCCGACCATTTGAGGTACTGAGGAGCTTCAACGATGGTGTTGACTTCTCGGCGAGTCAATTTGTGCTTCCTCCTGGATTCATATGCCGCAGGGCCGCCGAAGATACTCAGGACGTTGACTGGAGGACGGTACTGCCCCTGGTCGTCCTGGTCGTCATCCTTCTTGCGGTTCTGCTCCTCTGGTTTCTTGCTCGTGCTGTACTCTAAGAGTAGCAGTCACGCAGTTTGTGCGGGCGTGAGACATTGGGATGAAAATGACAGGGTTTATCAAGCAGGTACTCGAAGTCATTGGATCTCGGGGGACATCTCTGGCGATTCCTGTCTGTAGCGGCCACCAGATTTTCTCACTTGCGGTTACGCTCTCAGGGTCAGGATGACTTGGCGTCATCATTCTTCCTTTGGCGTCGCTCTTCTCGGCGATGGAAACCTTACTTGGCGTTCTCAGACCAGTAGTCTTCGCCTCCCGCGAATGTATTGGCGATCATCAACATGTGGCCTGAAGTCTTCGGGCGCTTTCGGCCCAGCTTCTCGACGAGCTCTCTCCTGGTGCAGCCTTGCTTAAAGGCCTTAATGACGTCATGATCGGAGAGGTTAGGGATCTCGTTCTTCTTGCGGGTGAAGCGTTGGATGTAATCCCGCAGGTTCTCTCCTTCTCGCTGTTGCACTCGGTACAAGTCGTACTCCGTCGGCAAGCGGTCAGCCGTGGGTTTGAAGTGGGCGATCATCTCTCGCAGAGGTCGTCCCAAGAGTGGAAACTGTTGGCCGGCAAGTTAGTGAGCCACCTCCTAATCGGTGGGGCGAGGACCACTGGGAGGTAGTTGGCGAGGACGTTGTCGTCACCGCCGGCCGCGTAGATCTGAGTGGCATACATGCCTAGCCACTCCTCGGGGTCATTGGTGCCGTTGTGCTTCTCAATTGAAGTGGCACTCGGCTTGACGCTTGTCGGCCAGGAGCCGTTGAGGCGTAAGTCGCCAGCGAGGCAGCGCAACCCCCGGACTCGGGTGGTGCGCCTCGGATTGTATTCCGGTTCCTCGTAATCATCCGAGTAGTAGGTAGGAGAGCGGTCATCGCGACGACGCCGCTGGTCTTGATCATCAAGGTAATTCCGACGACCACGATCGTCGCGCCCGTGGTTGTCTTCTCGACCGACGCGACGATTGCGATCGTCCTGGCGATACTGACCGTCTCGGTCACCTCTTGGGCGCCGGTGATCTCGGTCGTCTCTATGACACCGGTCATTTCGCCCGCGAGGGGCTTCAGGAGCTTTAACTTCAGCGTCTCGGCGTCCGTTATGGTGTCAGATATTGCGATCTTCATCGTCTCCACCATGCGGGTTGCTGGTGTCTCCCCTGGGGTAGGTCAGGCGTTCCATAACTGGTCGTCTGGCGGGTGACCGCTACCTGTCGTCCCTATCCCGATGGCCTTCAGGCCGGCCGATTCGATCCAGGGCGATGCGGCGCGCTTCCGGACGCCTTTCATGGGCTCGGCGCTGCCGTTCATCCTCCGGAGTCGGCGATCGATCGCCTGAGAGAGTGGTCGTTTTATCCGCGCTTCGCGACGACGCAACCCTTGCTGGGGATTCTTCTCTGGCCGGGAGGGTGTGGATCGCGGCTGCGGCTTGTTGGGCTGCAGCGGCCGTCATAGCCTTAGCCTTCTCGATCATCGGAGTAAGAGTAGGGTCTGGGTTCGCGGCAACCCGCTGAGCAATCTGGTCAAGGAGTGTTGTGGCGCCGACCGCGTTGTCCTGCGGGGTGGAGAAGACTTGGTGTCCCTGATACTCCTGCATGAGGTCATTATGGACATGTCGTCCACGCAGCCTGATGTTGCGCTGCGCAGAGGTTTCGGCGAGCGGAGCTTCTTCCTCCTCGCCGTTGGCGCCATCGTTGCCTCCGGTGCCGGCAGCTGCTGCGATTGCCGCTGCGGTGGCTGCACCGGTGATCGAGCTGGTTGGTCACCGCCATGAAGCACTCTAACGGCGGGGTTCCGCTCGAAGCCGTGCTCTCCCGGGGTAACGTGCGTAGCACGGACTCATCGGGGTAATCTCCGAACGAGGCGGTCTCGAAAGATCCTAACTGTTCGGGTGTTTGATGTGCTACAGATCCGAAGACCTCAGAACTCAAATCTTGATAGATCGAAGTCTGGTTGTAAAGCCCGAACGGAAACCGAGCGGGGCCTCGAGCAAAGCTCGGTGAAGCAGATCCAATATGACGGCCTCCATACAGGCGCGTAACTCGGCTAGCGAGTAGTTCGAATAGTTCCTTGCCAAATGGGAATGGCGATCAGATCCGACGATCAAACGAACCTGTTGACACCAGAATTTTGACACGTGTTTATAGTTAAATTTGGCATAGGTTATGCTATGAAAATTATGGCGAAGCTGGATTGCAAAGAAGAATTTGTCGTATGGCATGGCAAAGGACGGAGGGAAATGTTGCTGGAGCATTGCTATCCATACTTATTCATGAGGAGACAGCTGCCTGATGTTTCCGTATGAGCCAAGGAGTACGTGCTTTGTTGCCGGAATACGTACGAGCTTGGAAGGAAAGCTATACGTGAAGAAGTTTGAGAAGGTTTGGCCTGGAAGACTAAGGAAATGAATCATGGAAGGAAATTAGCACCATGGCCGGATTATTATATTATTTCCATAAGCTATTAAGACTAGAACATGTGCAGTGCAGGACTCAGAAGTTTTATCTGGTGATTAGTATCCTGGCCGGAATATTTTATTCAGGACTCCGGTGCATACAAGGCAAGAGATGGCGTGGGCGTACGTGCATGGAAGCTACTCACGTATACGTCTACTCGAATAAAGAAATATTTGTTCTGTTTATTAGGAAGGAACAAACCGACTTGTTTAGATTATAGCATATCTCTGTACGTAGTCGGTTTTGATGCTTTAGGCCGAAGTCCAGGCGGCCCTATAAATATAAAGGGTTACGGCACTTGTAAAAAACAACCAATCAATACAATCAACTTTTCGGCGCATCGCCACAATTTCTCGACGAGATCTCCGTCGACATCGGCGTCCATCGGGGCTCCGGTTTCGGCTTGGATTTTGTCAGGTAAGCGCATCGATCTTGTTATGTCGACTTGTCCATGATTAAGATTGATGTGGCTGCTAGTTATCCGGTAATTTAGATCAATCTAGGGTTTACATTATGCATCGACTACATGGAATTGTTTAAGACCTGGTCCAATTCTTTGTTACGGTTAGTTGACTTGTCCTAGTCGTGACCTTGTTTGCCGATTGCTGATGTCGATTTCCTGTTTGATCTAGTTATTCGAGTCACGGTTAAGGTGCTTGGTTGATTAGATCTGCTCTTAGTGATTGGGTAGGCAGTTTGACTTGTCCTGTCTGCTTCGCTTAGTTGACGTGTCCTCAGCGAAACAGTTGCTAAGAGTTAGATTTAATTTATTGAGTATCTGGGACTGGTAGTTGCCGATTATACTTGTACCTGTCGATCGTGTAGAACAGTTTGACGTGTCCTGTTCTACTTCACTTAGTTGACGTGTCCTCGGTGAAGCGATTGTCAGAATATGGGTATAATTAGTGATTATTGGTTTAATCGTTCTTTCGGAGTGTTTAGCCGATTGTTTACCACGTTCAGATCTATGCTCGCATGCCTTTAATTCCTTTTATTATTCCTGTTCAAGTATAAGTCTGAGCCTTCTTTCGTCAATGTCGATTCGCCTTACTATGATGCCCGATAGTTGTTGCCGATGCCATGCTTTGCCGATTGCCGATTCTGATGCATGCCTTGCTTTATTTATCGCGCGAGTACTTATCGTTGCGACATGTCGATTCGTTTCTAGCCGACAGCCAAGTACTTATTTTATTATCTTTTATTCACTAACATCGGCTGCGGTTACGCATCGGCCTGTCCGGAGCCGATAGTCCGGGAATTTTACACGCTTTTCTTGTCTTTGTCGATTTGCAGGGAAAATCGACTGGCACGCTCCGGGATTCACCGCCTTCCAGGTTTTGGTCCTGAACAGAGTTAAGCAAATCTCTCAGGCCACGTGTGCGAGTGGTAGAACACACATTTTACCGTCAACACATTTTTTAGCACGCTCGGTGGGACTCGTCTTCTATCATCTGGTGCCACACGTTGATATCTCAGGTGCCTCGACTTGTTGCATCAGCCGATCGGCAACAGCACGATGGAACTGGCATGTGCAGGAGGATGGCTTCAGCGCGGCAGAGCTGGGTCAGCTATACAAGAGCGCTGATTACTGCATTATATAGTTTGGATTGTTATATTGTTGAGCCATTATATAGCATCGGCCGTTGGATTGTACTACTGCTATAGTGTATCGGCAGTTGAAAATTCAAGTGGTTGCAACTTCTTCATCGGCAAGTGTTGTTTTCTCACCATCGGCAAGCATGTGCGTGGGCACTTGGATTATTATATTGTTAATATACCGGCATCGGCTGATCATCTGTGCACCAGCAGGCTGATTAGATTATTATATTGCTAACGTTTATCGACTGCTGGAGGAAGTGCATCGGCTGTTTGTGGATCGGCATCGGCTTCTGGAGATTGGAGTATTACTGCATCGGCTGCACCAGCAGGCTGATTAGATTATTATATTGCTAACGTCTACGGCTGCTGGAGAGTGGCTGTTTGCGCATCGGCTGATGACGTAAAAGAAGTTTATAGTTGATTGCTTTGCCGATCGGCCTTGCTCTTCACCACCCGACGAAAAGGCTATAAGACTGATTGGACGATATCGGCAATGGGAATCGGCAACAATCGGCGGTTGATTTGTGCATCGGCTCATGTTGCATCGGTGTTGGAAAACTTAGCATGCATCGGCAGTCGAAGCTTCATGGATTAGTATTAAAATAATATCTCTTTGGGAGAGCTGATCGGGTGCTGGAGAATTAGTATCGGCTTGAAGCTTCATTGTGTATAGGCTGCTGGAGTATATCGGCTCATGAAAAAGTGGTATCGGCTGACATGTGTTTTAGCTATTGGAGTATTTTATTGCCAGGCTGTTGCATCAGGGCCAGGTTCTTCATCTACAATCGGCTCCGGAGATTGATGAGCAGGTGAAGCATGAGAAGATTGAAATATTGAATACATTGGCTTGTCACCGTAAAGCACTGAATCCCACCCAGTTTGCTTGTCACGCCCTCATGCCAATCAAGTCAACTGCTATGGCTGCCGCATATCAAACATGAAGAGAAATCGGCTGGTATGTGTTGATCTTGTTTATTCCACCATCAGCTGGTATTGTGTTGGTCTGATTATTCTATCATCGGCTACTAGCTGTTGGATTATTTTATCGCCTGATTAGAAGTCAGATCAGATCTTCCTTTATTAATTGCCGGCTCAGATTTTTGGAATATATTAATATATCGGCTGATAGTGCATCTACGGGCTGATTGGATTATTATATTAATTGTTTATGTATCTGAGTACTGGTGTATCGGCTGGATAATTTAGAAGAAGGCGATCTTTTGATGGAGTTATTCAGGCCTAAGGATGTCTTAATTGTCGATCTTTTGGCTGGGGGGCAAATTTTGGATTTATGTCGTATTGGCTGATATACGCTGTGGCAGAATAGTTTACAAGGAAAATCAAGGGTCAGCGTGGAAGGAGATATTTTTTGGCTCATCTACACAAGGGAGGAAGGCTGTCGTGCAATATATTTGTGGCAAAGGAACATCGGCTGAGACTAACATCGGCAGTATTCATCGGCGATATTCATCGGCAATAGTCATTGGCTAATGAATCGGCAAGCAATCATTTAGCCTTATACATTTCATTATCTGCAATCTTCATCGGCTGAAGTGAATCGGCAATATTCATTGGCTGAAGCGCATCGGCTGGCTGATTAGATTATTATATTATTAATCAATCGGCTAGTGGAGAATGTCAGTGCATCAGGCTCTTAATACATCGGCTATTGGTATGTGTTGTTCTTATTTATTTCACCATCAACTAGCATGTTGCATTCAAATATCGGGTGTTGTTTTCCACTATCGGCTGGACATCGGCAGTCTCTCTGTATCGGCTTATGGACATCGACTGTTTGCTCTCCCTGGTTTTTCTTCTTCATCGGTCATCGGTGCTGCAATCTTCTGGGGACTCAATGGAATATTCTATGTGGTGATCAGCACAGTAGTTTTTTTTATAGAGCTTGTTTCTGCTAATCAAACCAGAAGGACTCATATTTAATCGCATGATTATAAGTCAGGTTTATTTTTATCTTCGGTGGAACATGGAGATACATCATTCAGGGGGCAGATTTTGTAATCACTATCGGATGGAAATAAGCGACCAGGGAGAAAGGTGTCTTCATCGGCGACTTGCTTCTCCTATGTGTCTCGAGGAGGCAGGAGGAAGCAACGACGGCTTCACTACTTGTACGACACCGTACTTTTATATCCAATAAAGGCCAGAAGGGCAATTATTCCTGCTGTGGCCGTCCGTTCTCATGTATCTCGTGGATGCCAACAACCTATTAGTGGCACAGGCAATCAGGCCACTCATGGTTCACGTCTCGGTCGAATGATTCAGCAATGCTGCTATCAGTAATACTTCGCCTGGCCGGAGCCATCGATGAGAACTATCAAGAGGGGATCTTAGTTCTGCTGAAGGCCGTGAAAACGACAAGCTCACTGCATCGCGACCATCGGCCGACGTGCATGCATCGCTTCGCTATCAGGAGGTAATTGGTCTTAGTGACAAGGGGAAGCCTACCATAACTATTTCTTCTAGAAATTAATTACAGTCAGACATGGGAGGCATCGGCACTCAAAGAAAACAATGGATTGAGAAGAATCTGGCCGGAACGATTACTTTAGTCCAAGACAGTACCACACAGAGATGATGGCAAGTTTATTCTTCAGGTCTAAGAGAGCTGTTTGCGTCTGTGGGATCACATCGGCAAGATGACAAAGATAATGGAGCTCATAGACAGCTCTGGCCTTGATCATGCACGTGTCTCAGTTGCATGTGTGGATTTGTATGTGCACGTACAGTGAAGTTGCTGATGGGCAAAAGAGGACGTTCCAACACTTGACGCTTCAAGACAGCCAGGCCTTAATCTTTACGAGTGTAGCATCGGCTTGATCAGTCAATCCTCTATAGGCCACTTCGACGTCCATTCTGCAGAGCACGATTCGGCGACTACTACTACTCTCATCAGCTGGCGAGGCTAGACAACACGCGCAGGTGATGGTCCAGCCACACTACATCAGCTCGCGGGTATTGATGAGCTCGCGAACATCGCCGGATTACATTATGATGAACTCGGAGATATGGTATGTTGAAACAAACCCTTACTTCTCATAGCAAAAATACTTGGGAATTTTATTTTGCAAAAATATTAGAATAACTTAGCTCCTCAATGATATGACAAAATTCCTACCAGAGCCATATATCAAATTGCAAAGCTTTACACATATGCTGCATGTTTTCACAGTGAGCCTTGTTAAAATTGTTGTGACCTTTGTGAGATTCTTTTCATGCTTTCTTGGTCAAGATTCACGCGCACATACACTTCTACCATATTTGCAAAGCTCCTACACTGGGAGTTAGCACCATAAATATTTTCCATTCCATTCCATCCATCCACCAGAAAATACTCCCAGTTATTGAAACTCTCTCTCTATTATTTGTGCAACCGTGTACGGCTATTGCAAAATAAAAAAAATATGCCTGCCATGAAGTAGAGCAGAAAGAAAAAAAAAGAGAAAAAAAAAGGGGTTGTACACGGGTATTTCAAAGGGAGAGTCTTTTGAAGGAGTACAATTCCTCTTCACCATCATTCCACCATTATTCCACCATATTATCCATACACATGCACATCTTGATCAGATTGTATGACAAGTTTTCTCTGTGGGTCCGGTCTTTTAACTTAGCAAAATATGTGTTGCATGTATGTGTCAGTTTATCCCTTACCTTGAGCTCCACAGAAAAACCTTGTTAGAAGTAGGGAGAGAGGGACAAGTTAATATTGTGGTGAGGATTTATACACATTGAGTGATTTGAGAGAATCATTTGAGGAGCAAAGTTTTATTTTCATTTGAAAATTATCAAAAAAAACCCAAGATATTTGAGCAGGGGAGGTAAACTGGCTTGCTTCTTCATATTATGTTGGAGTTCAAAAATGCAGGATGAAAGAGGAACAATCCGGCGCATGGAGAGAAATTCCATACCCCGGCTTGGGGGGGCATGTGTTGACACCAGAATTTTGACACGTGTTTATAGTTAAATTTGGCATAGGTTATGCTATGAAAATTATGGCGAAGCTGGATTGCAAAGAAGAATTTGTCGTATGGCATGGCAAAGGACGGAGGGAAATATTGCTGGAGCATTGCTATCCATACTTATTCATGAGGAAACAGCTGCCTGATGTTTCCGTATGAGCCAAGGAGTACGTGCTTTGTTGCCGGAATACGTACGAGCTTGGAAGGAAAGCTATACGTGAAGAAGTTTGAGAAGGTTTGGCCTGGAAGACTAAGGAAAGGAATCATGGAAGGAAATTAGCACCATGGCCGGATTATTATATTATTTCCATAAGCTATTAAGACTAGAACATGTGCAGTGCAGGACTCAGAAGTTTTATCTGGTGATTAGTATCCTGGCCGGAATATTTTATTCAGGACTCCGGTGCATACAAGGCAAGAGATGGCGTGGGCGTACGTGCATGGAAGCTACTCACGTATACGTCTACTCGAATAAAGAAATTTGTTCTGTTTATTAGGAAGGAACAAACCGACTTGTTTAGATTATAGCATATCTCTGTACGTAGTCGGTTTTGATGCTTTAGGCCGAAGTCCAGGCGGCCCTATAAATATAAAGGGTTACGGCACTTGTAAAAAACAACCAATCAACTTTCGGCGCATCGCCACAATTTCTCGACGAGATCTCCGTCGACATCGGCGTCCATCGGGGCTCCGGTTTCGGCTTGGATTTTGTCAGGTAAGCGCATCGATCTTGTTATGTCGACTTGTCCATGATTAAGATTGATGTGGCTGCTAGTTATCCGGTAATTTAGATCAATCTAGGGTTTATATTATGCATCGACTACATGGAATTGTTTAAGACCTGGTCCAATTCTTTGTTACGGTTAGTTGACTTGTCCTAGTCGTGACCTTGTTTGCCGATTGCTGATGTCGATTTCCTGTTTGATCTAGTTATTCGAGTCACGGTTAAGGTGCTTGGTTGATTAGATCTGCTCTTAGTGATTGGGTAGGCAGTTTGACTTGTCCTGTCTGCTTCGCTTAGTTGACGTGTCCTCGGCGAAACAGTTGCTAAGAGTTAGATTTAATTTATTGAGTATCTGGGACTGGTAGTTACCGATTATACTTGTACCTGTCGATCGTGTAGAACAGTTTGACGTGTCCTGTTCTACTTCACTTAGTTGACGTGTCCTCGGTGAAGCGATTGTCAGAATATGGGTATAATTAGTGATTATTAGTTTAATCGTTCTTTCGGGGTGTTTAGCCGATTGTTTACCACGTTCAGATCTATGCTCGCATGCCTTTAATTCCTTTTATTATTCCTGTTCAAGTATAAGTCTGAGCCTTCTTTCGTCAATGTCGATTCGCCTTACTATGATGCCCGATAGTTGTTGCCGATGCCATGCTTTGCCGATTGCCGATTCTGATGCATGCCTTGCTTTATTTATCGCGCGAGTACTTATCGTTGCGACATGTCGATTCGTTTCTAGCCGACAGCCGAGTGCTTATTTTATTATCTTTTATTCACTAACATCGGCTGCGGTTACGCATCGGCCTGTCCGGGGCCGATAGTCCGGGAATTTTACACGCTTTTCTTGTCTTTGTCGATTTGCAGGGAAAATTGACTGGCACGCTCCGGGATTCACCGCGTTCCAAGTTTTGGTCCTGAACAGAGTTAAGCAAATCTCTCAGGCCACGTGTGCGAGCGGTAGAACACACATTTTACCGTCAACAGAACCGGATCTGGATCTCGCCGAGAGACGGGGCCGCCGACCGAGTGGGTTGTGATGCCACCAAGTTGTCGGGCTGAAGCTCTCAGCGGCGGTCGGCGACGAAGTGCAGGCTCCCGAAGGAGATCCGGTCGCCTGTCGTGAAGTTGTTGGTGAAGTTGACAGCCATCGAGTTCGACGCGGTGGATTCTCGCCCCACCCTTTCCTAACGCGCCACTGTCGAGGTTTTAGGGCCTCGATGTTATTTATACAGGTGCGTGAGAATCAAGAACACGATGGTAACACAGGAGACGAGGGTTTATACAGGTTCAGGCCGCCGTAGCTAGGCGTAATACCCTACGTCTTGTGCTGGTGTGATGTATTGTGAGAGTGTTTTCTGTAGGGTTCCTACCCGCCTTATATAGCTGGGGGTGCAGGGTTACATGGAGCTAAACCTAGTCGGTTACATAGTAAATCGCCTTGTAGTACAAGTTGATTGATGTTTATCTCGTGGCCGAGTGGGCCAACCGACCTTAAGTCTGTTGGGCCACCCGGGCCTATCTGGACCAAGCCTACTCCTCATTACTGGATCACTCGGCCTTGTTGTATCTTGAGGATACCCGAGTCTCATATCATCGACAACTGACCTACTGCCAACTCGTCTAACATTCAATAAAAAACATTCGCTGTCTGATCGGTTCCAAGAGTAACCCCACAACTCTCTGATTTATATATAGGGAACTAGCCAATTTGTCCGTGCAACGCCATGGTTCTTATGTAGTATTATATAAAGACCATAATCTCTTTGAGAGTTGCCAGGTTTGAATAGTTTTGAAATCCTTTTAGCCACAAGAGTGTTGTCATCTTGTAGAAAATACACAACAGATGTATATTAATTTTATAGTATGTTTCACAAACCTACAACCATCTCTGCTTTAGTAACACAAAACTACTACTTTTGTTGTTCAATTAAGAAAATATACAACTCTTAGTTTTAACTATGTGTCAGTAAAAGATGTTTGACTTTAATTTCCTTTTTGTTTGGGAAAAAAGAAATCATATTGTAGTTGTCCTCTTTTAGCACTGCAATTAAGATGAACTTAACTAGAAATAATCTGTTCATGTATGAGTGTAGAAAGTTTTTTTTTAGGGCTGATGTAGGAAGTTCTTGGGTGTACTTTCACAAACCTGCAGTTAAGTTCATGTCTACCTATTACAACATATGAAATAGAACAAATCTGCAATTAAGTTTCTAATCTTTCTTGAATGGCAAAAATTGCTAAAGCACACTGGAAAGATGTGGCTTTAGCCACAGCAAACTCCAACTCTTGTATTTAGCTGTGGCACTGGCACACTCCAAAAGTACTCCAAAAGTGTCGTTTTATTGCTTAAGCACACTAAATGGGGTAAAAGTGATTTTTTTCCAAAAAAAATTATCTCATTTCAGTAGATGCATTAGAACTTGAAACTTTGCACACTAAATCAGTAGATGCATTAAAACGGAAATTCTACTCACGAGATCTCAACTCCTGCTTTGCTATACATGCAGCGCCTGTGACGAGACGAGGCACCTTACTCTCTCAGCAAGCCTCTCCCTCTCGTACCAGCAGCAGCAACTGGCCACACCGTCGCCATGGTGGCCGAGCACAACTACTTGATTGTCAACTACCTCGTCATGGTCGGTGTTGGCAGCAACCACACTACATATGAAATAGAACAAATCTGCAATTAAGTTTCTAATCTTTCTTGAATGGCAAAAATTGCTAAAGCACAGATGTGGCTTTAGCCACAGCAAACTCCAACTCTTGTATTTAGCTGTGGCACTGGCACACTCCAAAAGTACTCCAAAAGTGTCGTTTTATTGCTTAAGCATACTAAATGGGGTAAAAGTGATTTTTTTCCAAAAAAAATTATCTCATTTCAGTAGATGCATTAGAACCTGAAACTTTGCACACTAAATCAGTAGATGCATTAAAACGGAAATTCTACTCACGATATCTCAACTCCTGCTTTGCTATACATGCAGCGCCTGTGACGAGACGAGGCACCTTACTCTCTCAGCAAGCCTCTCCCTCTCGTACCAGCAGCAGCAACTGGCCACACCGTCGCCATGGTGGCCGAGCACAACTACTTGATTGTCAACTACCTCGTCATGGTCGGTGTTGGCAGCAACCACACTAAAGTTTGGACATAATTCTTTGACGGAGTACTTTCTGTGGTAGTGTGAAGCAAGAACATAGAAAAGCACTCATCTACTCACGATATTCCAGCAAGCTGATGTAAATGCTAGGCCTTAATTATGCTTTAGAACACAACATAAGGCTAGTCCCAATGAGGGATTTCATTTTGTTGTTTCCAAGAGTGCCACATAAGCAACAAGGCAATTACTTGATGATTGAAATAGCTCACGCAATGCATAATTTCATTTTCACTGTTTCCAAGAAACACATGCAAGAGACAAACTATGTTGGAAACAGTGTAGACATGGTTTCATCTAGATGAAACCCCTTCCCTCTCTCTCTTCATAATTTTGTTGCCATGTCATCAAAAATGCCTATGTGGCAGCTCATTTATTGAAAATGAAACCATGTCTACACTGTTTCCAACATAGTTTGTCTCTTGCATGTGTTTCTTAGAAACAGTGAAAATGAAATTATGCATTGCGTGAGCTATTTCAATCATCAAGTAATTGCCTTGTTGCTTATGTGGCACTCTTGGAAACAACAAAATGAAATCCCTCATTGGGACTAGCCTTATGTTGTGTTCTAAAGCATAATTAAGGCCTAGCATTTACATCAGCTTGCTGGAATATCGTGAGTAGATGAGTGCTTTTCTATGTTCTTGCTTCACACTACCACAGAAAGTACTCCGTCAAAGAATTATGTCCAAACTTTAGAAGCCAACTTAGTGTTAGTTTCAAGAGCTAGTACTAGTAGGATTGGAAAAGGAAAATGTAAATTCGTGTTGCAAATTTTACTGTCATTATCTTTATATGTGTTGTAAGCATTCCTCATTTTTTAATGCTAAATTTGTTAACCTGTTAATGTATGATATTGTTGCAAATAAAGTGTGACATTCATTTGTGTGCACCAAGTTGTATACTCCGATCGGAGTATGACATAGGAGTAATTGTTTTTAGATTCCATGCTACAGTAGTATGAATCAGTCGTTTAACGTTGCTGCACGAGATGCTTCGGTCTCCTGTTATCCTTTGCGAATTACGAGCAAAAAATTTCCGTTTGCACCGCGATTGCTGCTGGAGGGAACACCAACTTGGGAACCGTGGTCAGTGTTTGGCAGTAGCAGCCCCAAAGCAGCACGGATAAATCAGTTCGTATGGTACTACTAATGATGTTCATTCCCGAAGAGATGGACCGTCCAGATTCCCAGAGTAACATTAGTTGCGGCCAATGACTTTGGTTGCTTGAATTGTTAATGGGACCTCGGGAACATAGGAGGACGCCACACAAGCCCTGCATTGCTGTAGATAAAGGGCCGCCTTGTGACGGAACCCTCATACATCCAAGCCTCCGAAGTCGCCATGGCGGCCGAGCAGCAGTACCGGCCGCCGCGGCGTGCCCGCGGCAAATGGAGCGACGCCGAGACGGTCGCCCTCGTCGTGGAGTGGGCGAAGCTGTACCGGCGCCGCCGCGACGGCGAGGTCGACGCGTGGGTGCCGCTGCGCCAACACCCGGTCGTGCGCGACACCCGCAAACTCGTCCTCGAGGACTGGCGCGCCGTGGCGGGGGCGCTGAGCAAGCACCGCCCCGACGGCGACGACTCGGTCCGCACGCACGACCAGTGCAAGAGGCGCATCAAGTTCCTCGTTGACGAGTACCGGAAGCGGCTCTCCGCCGGCGCCGGCGCCGCGCCGTCGTCGTCGTGGCGCTTCTTCTCCCTCCTCCACGGCGTCTTGGGCGGCGCCGCTGCTTCAGAAGGTTCCGCCCAGGAGCCGCCACCCAGTCCGCCAGCTGGCACCGCCGAGGAGGTTCCGCCGCCCGTGCAGCAGGCTGAGGACGTGCACGAGCACCACGGCGGCGCGGTGGCGGAGGATGAATGCGGCGGCGGGGGCGGCGACGTGGGGAACGCCGGCGCCAAGATGGAGGCCGTGTCAAAGGATGCCGCGCGCGGCGCCATCCGTGCTGACGCGGCCGACGCCGCCGCCGCTATGGAGGGAGGCTCGTCGCCGCGCTGCGGTGCTGGCGGCCCTGTGGGGTGGCGGTGGCGCGGCGCGGATCCCGAAGAGGCCGCGGAGCGCCGGTGGCGGTTTGTCCCTGGAGGGCATGGGCTTGGGCTTGGGTTCGTCTGTGGTGGCCGCTGCGGGAGAGGTCGTCATGACGGTGGCGGACGTGTGCCAGAACGTGATGATGGAGAGCCTCGACGTCGAGAGGAGGAGCGCTGCGAGGGAAGCAAAAGCTTGGACCGCCGCCGGAACCCGCCGCCTCGCTTAGCTTTCCGCTGACATACGACGACGCCACCGTACGTCTCGATCGATCGCTGAAGAAACTGCTTGCATGCGTGCTTAGTTCTTGAATTTCATTTCTCTCGCTAGCTACTTGTTTATCGCATTTGCACTCTGCTTCAGGCTAATGAACTACTGGAATATTTGCATACCGCACAATTTGTATCTTTTTATTCCTATTGGAATATTTACATCTTGTTTCTGACAGTTTATATCATTTATTTTGTCATTAGGCATTTTTCTTTTATAATTATGACACCCTCTTGGACAATCTAATTAATCATCTTAATTATGTGTATAATATCTTTTCTAGTTTAAAAATGCTGAAATTTATTTAGATTATTCTTAAACATCAATGGAAAACTAACATTACGTACATGATACGATAGAGGCAAAATCTTAATGTAGCCATACAGGAAAATTATGCTTTCACTGGATGTATGCTAGTGTTTTAATCATGAGCTGCTCTCGTCTGTCAAAACTCTTACCCAAAACTAAATAAAAAAAGGTGGCATTTACAATGTTGATCCAACTCTTTGTATTCTGTTTAGCCTATTTGCCTTCTAAGAACAAAGCTAACGCACTCACGTAATTCCCACGCACATGTTGACATGGCATCACGCTATTGGTTCATTTTTCTTCTATAGTTATGACACCCTCTTAGACAATCTAATTAATCTGGGTTGGTTCTCCTTGAAGAGTCCAACAAGGGAGGTGTCCAGTGGTGGCTCCGAGAGGATCCTCTTACTCCCTCCGCTTTTAAATTGATGTCGCCGTTGACTTTTTATGTTACGTTTAATTGGGTCTTATTCGAAAATTTTAAAAAATTTCATATTTTTTTGTTATGATTTGTTTTATTCCTAAAGAAAGATTAAGCATAACTTATAAGTTTGTAAATTTGAACTAATATTTTGAATAAGACGGTCAAACGTAATTTAAAAGTCAACGGTGACATCAATTTAAAAACGGAGGTAGTAGACAATCTAATTAATCTGGAGGGTGCGGTAGAGGCATAGAATCTGGATTGGTTCTCCTTGAAGAGTCCCAACAAGGAGGTGTCCGTTGGTGGGTCGGAGAGTATCCTCGGAATAAAAGAAGACCAAAATCTGTAATGTTATTAGTTGCTCACTGGAGCCACGAACACAACTTCTATATATAAATACGCGGAATACCGCATAAAGCACACTGAAGCTCCCCTCACTCTACACTGATTTTATGGGTTGATCCTGCTACCATTCGGTTTTGCTATACTACATAGATCTTAGGCCCCTTTGAAGCCCTGAAACTAGGTTCCTTTGAACCTGGAAAAGAAATTACACCACGATTCCATTTCTTCATTTTCGCATGCAAAGGGCATTTCCTCGCAAGTCGCACCTGTCAAAGCAAAGCAAACAACCCCATCAACCAAAAGCTGTTTTTTGCCAATAACCCGACAAGGACAATATCAATAAAAATACATGCATCAACTGCATACTACTGTCCTAAACACATGAACAATATTATGTTGGCCGCCACGAACTAAAAGTCTAGTACGTAGAACCTTTGGTTCCAATCCATTTGTCATTCTAGCTAGTAGCTATCCATTTGGGCAAGTATTTTTTGGAACGGATGTAGTAGAACAAATTGATTCCTAGCTAATTAATTCGGGAGAAACAGAGAATTACCTGATGCATAGACACTTGTGTAGGGATAATACCAATGGATACAACGGCGGTCATCAAAAACTTTGGCGTACTGCAATGTCAGAAGGTCAACTGTGAAGACATTGGTATTGACCGCCACATGAATCACATTGTTATCCTCATCATACCCCACTATTCTTGGAAAATAATCGCCATGCACTCAAGTAGTAGCAGTTGGTAGTAGTGGAGAGACCAGCTTGTCCAAATCAACAGTTTTGTGAAGCACCCATCCGGCAGCAACAGCACCATCATCTGTCCTCCTCCACAGGTGGATGCCGGCAGCGCCCAGCTTTGCAAGGCCAAGTCCTCCATCTTGGGTCCGCACGACACGAAAGATTGACTGGTCGTGTGAGTGGACGGTCTCGGGCGTCTGGATCACAGCTACGGTGTTGGTTTCCAAATCGAATTCAAGGATGCCGGTGCTCCAGTGAAAGAATCCGTAGAGTGCGTTTCTAACCAGGGCACCGGGTAGAAAGCAGTGGAAGGACGGGATCACGGTTGAGCTGGTCTGGCTCCATTTCCCCGTCGCCGATTCGTAGACGGCCATGAACACGCTCGTCGTGTCGCCATCGCCGTTCCTTTCGGTGCGTGTCAAGACGACCTTGAAACCGCCATCGGCAGTGCTCCTCAGCACGGCGCCATGGTTGCAACGAGCCCCTCCGCTGACTCTGAACTCCGGCGCGTAAGGAACGGTCTGTTGGAAGCCGGTGACGGGGTCCCAGACGACGGCCTCGAGGCTGCTCCGATTGATGAAGAGGGCGAGGCCGTGGCGGACCCGCAGATGAACAAACATCCATGGCGAGGCTTCGGCAGAGAGAAGCGCTCTGGAGGGATGCGGTCCGGCGCACGCAGCAGCGGGGTGAAGACGGGTTTGTCGAAGAAGCCGAGGAGCGGAGGTGTCGACCGGTGGTGCGCGCGGAAGCGGCGGAGGAAGCCGGGGTTGGAGAGTATGCGGCGCCAGCGCTTGCAGACGAGAGAGGCGTGGAGGAGGGAGGATGGCAGTGGCGGCAGGTGGATGAGGATCTCCTCGAGGACGTCGTCATTCTCCAGTGCCGGCGGCGGTGCTGATCCGAAGAAGAAAGATGAGGATCTCCTCGAGGACGTCGTCATTCTCCAGTGCCGGCGGCGGTGCTGATCCGAAGAAGAAACTGTGACAAAGGATCAGTTGTTAGTACTGTCGATCGGCAAAGGACAAATTGAAACAAGAGCTAGTTGGAGCCAGCCAGGGAACTCGGGGATCATCACCTGACAATCAGAGACCGGAACGTTTGCAGAAGCGGGGTGGCCGCCATCGATCGATCTGAAGCTGCCTGTCACGTCGTGGTGTTGGTGTTGCCGAGAGAGCCGGAGGGGAAGCACAGAGAAAGAAGCTCCGATTGAGCTGCCTTCATGAACTGGACAACATCGACCTTCCACTGGGCTTTATGGACTGGAACAACCGGAGAACGTATTGGCGACCTGTAGATCCAAGTCAAAAGTCAAGCTGATTTCTAAGTCAAAAATTAAACAATGCGCGTTCTACCGTTCCAGGACGAGTGATTCCTTTTCGTTTTTTGACCAGTGGTAAGGATGTGGACTGTGGACCAACAAGCAGTCCTACGAGACTTGGTACGTACCAGCTACGACACGTCGCAGAAGAAAATCTCAAGCGTGAGCCCACGGAACATTAGACGTGTCGTTGGGGGAGATAACCAAACAGTGTAGTGTGATCCATGAGCCATCCCCATCACAAGAAAAACTAGGCACACATATCGCTGTCCTGCTCCATGACCATGAGCTCTCTCGTTAGAGTGCTGATGCATATCAGGCTACGCCGCTACGGTTTCACTCTACTAGCCAGGAATCTACAACCCAGCAACCTTTTTGTTATGTCCAATACAAAACCAAATCACAGCAAAGGAGAAAATCCAACCAAATCGAGGCAAGGCAAATGGCGACCGGATAATTGTGTTACTGCAGAAAACTATTGATCCGATACAGGAGCAGTTTAGGTAGAGGAAGAGAAGAATCGGAGGTAGAGAAGGGAAGCAGGTTTGGAGAACACGAAGAACTCAATCATCCAAGCTACCCTCTCTCTCACGGCACTCTGTTACATATAGCCGGCGCGCAGGCACAGCGAGCGAACGGTTCACACGACCACCTCCGGCCCAAGGCCCGCGGGATTGAGCGCCAAACTTCCCGCCACTTCTTGATGGGCCGCTGCATCCTCATGGGCTTCCGCTTCTGAAGCCCTGTAGCTTGTCGTGCTGTTGTCGACAGCCACGACATTGCCTCCCCCTTGAGATGCAGGCTGTCCCCAGACTGATGCCGTCGGGTACCTTTGCTTCAGAGAGTAGTACTCCTCCCAGGTAGCCATATCAGCAGGTAAATGAGACCACTTCACGAGCACTTGAGTAACAGCAGCATTACCTCTTTTTGACAATCGTCGGTCCAAGATTTGAACAGGTTCCATTTGAGAAGCATCCAAATCCGGCAGAATTGGAATTTCAGAGAATACCGGAGAGTAATCTGCAGTGAAGGGTTTCAACTGCGACACATGAAAAACAGGATGCACCAAACTTCCTTCAGGCAGTTCCAGCTTGTAAGCAGCAGTGCCATACTTCTCAATTATCTTGTAAGGCCCGAAGTACTTCATTGCCAACTTATGACAAGGTCGATTCACCACTGAAGACTGGGCATAGGGCTGTAACTTCAGCAGCAGTTGCTCACCCAACTGAAACTCTCTAGCACTTCTATTCTTATCCGCATAGAACTTCATTTTGTTTTGTGCTCGAGCCAGATTAGCTTTAATCATATCAGTAAAGAGTTGCCTGTCAATAAGAAGATCAGCCACCTCTTTGTTGACAGCGTCTCTTAAAGAAGGTATCAATCATGAGAAGGCTCAGTACCATATAGTGCTTTAAAAGGAGAACATTGAAGAGCTGAATGATGTGAAGTGTTATACCACAACTCAGCCAGAGATAACCATTTTGACCACTGCTTGGGATTTTGATGAACAGAACACCTCAGAAACATTTCAAGACATTGATTAATTCTTTCTGTTTGACCATCAGTCTGAGGATGATATGCAGAGCTGAATTTTAAGTCAATCCCATTAGTCTAAACAGCTCATCCCAGAAAGTGCTGGTGAAAATCCTGTCTCTATCTGAGACAATAGTTTGAGGAACTCCATGCAACTTGACAATATTGTTCAAGAATAGCAGAGCTATCTGGGGAGCAGTAAAAGGGTGCTTCACAGGGTAAAAGTGGGCATATTTAGTGAATCTATCCACTACCACAAGTATTACTGAAAAACCATCAGACTTAGGCAAACCCTCTATGAAATCCATGCTCAAATCTTTCCAAGCACTATCAGGTATTGGAAGAGGTTGTAACAGACCTGGGCTTTTGCAATTTTCATGCTTTGCCTGCTGACAAACTTGACATTGTTTGATGAAACTTTCCACATCAGTTTTGAGTCCTTGCCAGAAGAAAAGTTTCTTAATTCTGTGATAAGAAGCTTGAATACCAGAGTGTCCACCTACTGCAGAAGAGTGTAATGCATTGATTATCTTAGTCTACAAAGCTGGATTGTTACCCACCCATACTTTTTGCTTGTATCTGATGAGGCCATCATGAAGGGAATAATCCCCAGAAGGGCTGGACACAGCCAGTGCAGTGAGTAACTGTTGAGCTTTAGGATCATTGGAGTAAGAGTTAATGACCTCCTGAACCCAAATAGGAACTACAGTAGACAAGGCAAACAAATTGAAATATTGTCCCACTCTAGACAAGGCATCAGCCACCTTGTTATCTTTGCCCTTTTTGTACTGGAATTTAAATTGTAGCCCTGCTAGTTTGGCCATTGCTTTTCTTTGCAGTTCAGTAGATAAAGTTTGGTCCTGTAAGTGACACAAACTCTGGTGATCTGTTCTTATCACAAATCGATTTTTATGTAAATAGCTGCGCCACTTATCAACAGCCATCATGACAGCCAAAAACTCTTTCTCATAAGTGGAGAGCTTCTGATTTGCAACACTGAGAGCCTTGCTAAAGAAAGCAATAGGGTGGCCACCTTGAGAAAGGACTGCTCCAATTCCCAAGTCACAAGCATCAGTTTCCACCTCAAACTGTTTAGTGAAATCAGGGAATACTAAAACAGGAGTGGAAGTCATGGCTTGTTTCAGTTTCTCAAAAGCAAACTGAGCTTCATCAGACCAGATGAACTTCTTGTGCTGCAGCAAACTGGTTAAAGGTTTAGCCATAATACCATAGTTCTGGACAAACTTTCTATAATAACCAGTTAAACCAAGAAATCCTCTTAATTCAGTAAAGTTCTGAGGAGTGGGCCAGTTCAACATTGCAGCAGTCTTGTCTGGGTCAGTGGAGACTCCTTGCTCCGAGATGATATGCCCCAGATAAGAAAGTTTGTTTTGAGCAAATGTACACTTACTGAATTTAATGAAAAGTTTGTGTTCCAGCAACACTTGAAAGACCAAGTTGAGATGCTCAATGTGTTCCTCAAGAGTTTTGCTATATATTAATATGTCATCCATAAACACAAGCACAAATTTCCTCATATATTGACTGAATATTGCATTCATGAGGCATTGAAAAGTTGCAGGTGCATTAGTGAGACCAAATGCCATTACCTTGAACTGAAAATGCCCATGATGAGTCTTGAAAGCAGTTTTCTCTTCATCAGAAGGGACCATTCTGATTTGATGAAATCCAGATTTCAAATCAATAGTGGAGAAGTATTTAGCACCAGCAATTTCATCTAGAAATTCATCTATGATAGGCATAGGGAACTTATTTTTCACAGTGATAGAGTTCAACTTTCTGTAGTCAACACAGAATCTCCAACTGCCATCCTTCTTTTTAACTAACAGTACAGGAGAAGCAAAAGGGCTTAAGCTGGGAACAATAGTGCCATTCTGGAGCATCTCTTGCACTTGTCTTTCAATCTCATCTTTTTGCTCTGGGGAATATCTGTAGGGTCTTGAATTGACAGGTGCAGAGCCAGGTAGCAAGGATATAGAATGATCATAAATCCTGGAGGGAGGCAGGGAAGTAGGGTCTTTGAAAATCTCACTATATTTGTGAATCAAGTCCTGGATCCCTGAAGGAATGCCCTCTGTGAGGTACAACTCATAAGTGTAAGATGGCTGAGAGACAGGTTCTAACAGAACCAATGCCCATAGGTCATTGCCCTTGCTCAGCTTAAGCACTTGTTCACCTGCTATTTCCTGAAGTTCCTTGTCAGGTGCAGAAACTTGAATACCTTGCAACCTGATCTGTTGTCCCTTGTAGACAAACTCAACCCACTTTTGCAGCCAATCACAAGTCATTGGTCGAAATTGCTCTAACCAATCAATCCCCAGTATCAAGTCATAGGCACCAATGTCCAACACCTTAACATCAGTGTTGAATGTATGTCCCTGCAACCACCATTCCAGATTCTTTACTTCTTTTGTACAAGGAATAATTGCTCCATTAGCCACTCTAACTGACAAGTGAGCACAATCAGATGGAGAGCAGTTGATTCTAGATAGCATGTTGGAGTTCAAGAATGAGTGAGAACTTCCAGAATCCAACAAAATTAACATTACTTGGTTCTGAACTAAAGCTCTAAACTGAATGGCCTTGTGTTTCTGTTTGCCAGATATAGCATTCAGAGAGATATAGCAGTCATCACTCTCAGTAAAACACACTTGAGGCTGTTCAAGAGCATCCAGAATCTCATCAGTGAGGAACCCTCCACCATCAGAAGAATCACCCCACAACATTTGCAGTTGAGCATTAGAAGTAGCACACTTGTGACCAGGTACAAACTTATCACCACACTTGAAGCACAAATTATTGGCCCTTCGAAATTCTTTCAACTGTCTTGCTTTCCACAACTCATTGGAAGAGAAGGGTTGCTTTGTCTTAGTCTTGCCAGAACTGGCTGCAGAGTATTTGTAGTTCCCTTTGCCAGATGATTTCTTCTGCTTTTCCAGAAATAACTCATGTATAGCAGCAAGATTAGCAGCCTTGGCAACAGTATCAGGTAACTGCATTTCAACAGTACCACGCAATTCATCCTTCAGGCCCAATAAGAACTGAGAAACCAGCATCGTGTCACTCACATACCCATCGTAGAGACGAATGTGATACACCAGTTGCTCGAAGGCAGTTCTGAATTCAGCGACAGAACCCGTTTGTTTCAAGGTGAGCAACTCCATGGCCTTCATCTTGTGAGTATTAACAGAGAACTCAGCAGTGACGGCTTGGGCAAATTGTTCCCAATTTTGAAACCCAACAGTGTGCTTGTATGATTGATACCAATGAGCTGCACGATCCACCATATGCAGAGAAGCAGCAGTAACACGAAAAGTAGCAGGTATCTGATACAGCAGGAAATAAGCAAAGCACTTATCTAGCCAAATAGCAGGATCACTTCCATCAAACCTAGGGAAGTCCATCTTAGGCATCCATGATCTCTTGTTATCACCAGAACGATCAATTTCAACATGAACAACTCCAGAACGACCATCAACAGGTACCGGTTGGGGTTGAGAAACGTTACCCAGCTCTGAGATGAGCGGTGGTGAAGCAGGTCCTGATGGCGATGGTGGTGGAGACGATGCAGCAGCCTTCGTCAGGTCATCCACCGAAGTAGCAGGTGGAGTGGAATCCAGATCCGGCATGGATCCGATGAGTCCTGAGTCCTCCTTGGGTAGCGACGGACTGCGAGAGAGCTTCAAGTGACGAGCGACCTGAATTTGCTCCTGCTGCAGCAGAGCGATGGATGTCATGGACAAATCCACTTTCACCTTCATGCGGGCGACGTCGTCGGAGCACGCGGACACCTTGACGTCCACGGCCTCCAGCTTCGCCGTCAACTTCTCAATCGCCTCCAAGAGCTTGTTCTCCGATTCAGCCATTTTGCTGACCAGGTAGCGCGCTTGCGGGCCGGGATTGTAAGCCACCCTGTGAATCTCTCCTCCAAACCGATCTAACTCGGGTAACGGATTTACGGCGACCGTGAAGCACGATCACCACCTTCCCCGAGGATTTGACAGATCAAGGTCGAGAGAATAGCGAGAGAAACACCAAAATCCTGTCTCTGATACCAGTGTTATGTCCAATACAAACCAAATCACAGCAAAGGAGAAAATCCAACCAAATCGAGGCAAGGCAAATGGCGACCGGATAATTGTGTTACTGCAGAAAACTATTGATCCGATACAGGAGCAGTTTAGGTAGAGGAAGAGAAGAATCGGAGGTAGAGAAAGGGAAGCAGGTTTGGAGAACACGAAGAACTCAATCATCCAAGCTACCCTCTCTCTCACGGCACTCTGTTACATATAGCCGGCGCGCAGGCACAGCGAGCGAACGGTTCACACGACCACCTCCGGCCCAAGGCCCGCGGGATTGAGCGCCAAACTTCCCGCCACTTCTTGATGGGCCGCTGCATCCTCATGGGCTTCCGCTTCTGAAGCCCTGTAGCTTGTCGTGCTGTTGTCGACAGCCACGACACTTTTCTGCAGCCACTAGTGTAATTTTACAAGCCGCTCATCACAACTATCATACTAGATAGATTGGCACACTTCTTTGTGCACACTTCTCCGTCGCTACGTCTGTGTAGCTACAAACGAAGATTTTCAGCAGCGGGTGGCACAAAATATGGATTTATAACAGGAGATGCCCGCCCGCCGCTGTCTGCTGCTGACAAAGGATATATTGATGGGAGAATAAATATGAGTATATATGCCGAAATATATAAGAAAACAAATCCTTTGTCAACAGACAGTCCCCTCTTTGTACCGTTGCTCCTACATCGACACGTCTCTCGCCAGAACAAACCTCAAGCATTAGGCTCTGCCTCCCTTTCCAGCCTAACTCAGTGACGAGCGAGTATTGCGTCCTCCCTGGTGAAGACAGGACGTGGAAGAAGACCGTGTGACCCCGGTAATTAATTTCTCTTATCTCTTCCACGACCTGTCAGTGTCAAGATATCTTTTGCATTCGTCGCTGTTCATAGTTGTCTGACCTCAGCCATCTTCATGACCATGAGAATTTCAGGTCTAGAAGCCTATGGCAAGTGGGAATGACGAGAACTAACACACCAATCTTGCACATTCTCTGAACAAGACTAAATTTTGGAATGAGAAATACAATTCAAAATTACAACAGAGTTCGTTCCATTTAGTACTGTTATTTATGGACTAATGTTATGTCTTTCTCTCTCTTTTTTATTTATTTATGTAAAGGCTGTGTGCGACCATGCAGAAGGTCGGAATGTAATTCTATTTTCTAAAAAAGCAAATATTCATACAAAATTTACACAAGGAATGCCACTGACAACATTATAACTAGTGTGCAGTTAAACAGATGAAGCACTGTTCAGTTCCAGCCACCGGCGGATTAAGGTTGGTCCTATGGTGTCAGCAGACACCGATGAATCCCGGTAATCTCCTCATGAAGTGCTCCCTCTATTCTAAAATGTACTCCCTCCGTCCCTAAATATAGGGCTTTCTAACATTCAAACACAAAAATAGTCAATATGTTAAAAGACTACTATACCTTTTATTTTTACGTCCATTCACCCACCCACCAACTCTCCCACCAACCCAAAACTTTGTCCTATCTGTAAAACACCCTACATTTAGGGAAAAATTTCGAACTCCAAAACACCACATCGACGGGAAGGTTTGGCACCTTGATGTCGGCTCTTCGCCACCTGGAGCTGTAGGTGGTTCCAAGGGTTAGGCTGTTCGCCCATTAATGCGGTACGTGAGCTGGGTTCAGAACGTCGTGAGACAGTTTGGTCCATATCCGGTATGGGCGTAAGAGCATTGAGAGGACCTTTCCCTAGTACGAGAGGACCAGGAAGGACGCACATCTGGTGTACAGTTATCGTGCCTACGGTAAACGCTGGGTAGCCAAGTGCGGAGAGGATAGCCGCTGAAAGCATATAAGTAGTAAGCCCACCTCAAGATGAGTGCTCTCTCCTCCGACTTCCCTAGAGCCTCCGGTGTCACAGCCGAGACAGCGACGGGTTCTCCACCCTTCGGTGTCACTGCTGAAAGCATATTAAAGGACGGAGGGAGTAAGCATCCGTTGATTTTTGGATCACACGATTGACTGCTGTTGGCGGTCGTTAAACCATGTTTTGACCGCCACTCTACCGGTAAATAAAAGCATATCACCAAGATTCTGTGCATAGTAGATAGGAATAACACTACTCCACAAGTTTTGGTGAATATTTGGATGCAGGAGTGAATATAGAGGAAAGTGGGCCCAGCCAGGGGAAATCCCTGGCCGGCCGGCCCCACCTGGTGGCCATTGGCCCTGGGCTTCCTCCAGTGGGCTGCAAACAGGCTCACAATGCATAATTGAAGACCCAACCCAGCGGATTCCACCGTCATTCTAGAAGGTGGGCCATTTGGGCCTTTACTTGGCCCTCACTTCGTTTCTGCCGCCCCCAGAACATCACCGACTGAACAACCGTCATCAGGAGGCAATCAGAGACGCTCAGAAGCGAGGCGGTGGCGAACCGCCACGTCGGGCGGCCGACCGGCCCCCCTACTTGGCCGGCTGGCCAAACTTGGCGGCCCCGCCACTCCAGCTTCGACTACAAATACCCCACTGTCCTAAGGAGGCTATAAATAGCACCGGTGGCTGGCGGAACAATTCGCACCATACTTCATCTAAGTGTTCATTTCTTGTTAGTAGTTACTTTGGGAGTTAGAGTAGAGTAGAGTAGAGTGAGAGCTCTCTCGGGCTTCCGGAGTCTTCTCGGAGTTTTGGTATAGCTCTTTGTATCTTAACTCTTTTAGACATATTATTTAATATATATATATATATTTAGTTTTATCTTTATTTATTTATTTTAGTAGTTCTTTTCTATTTAGTTTATTTATTCCGTTAAGTAAGTGCTCGTAGAAGTCTTGTTGTGGGATTCGTGATTGTTGTCTAAAGAGTACGAGAGAGTGCCTCCGTCGGAGATGACGTCCGCGCTTGGTGACATCTGTGCTCTATTCTTAGATAGGACTGCTCCGTTGATCAAGAGTAGTTCCTCTAGGCGGGTTGTAAGCATGGAGCTTAGAGCTTGGCCTATGCACGTTTGGCACCCAACCCCACGGAGGATGGTAGCCGCGAATGTATGTGACAGTGTTGGTCGTTCGTACGCACCTACTTATATACCGCAAGTGGACGGTGTACAGTTGTAGCACTTTTTCCTCCAGAAGAGTATTCTAAGGTTTAATCGAACCACAAGGACCAATGCGAATTAAGCAGGATTGTCAGTAAAAGAGTTAGCCAGGCTTTCTAGTGAGCATGAGCGTGAGTTTTGGGAGAATTGGGGGATGTGCCGATCGGCACAACTGTGTGCCGGTCGGCACGGAGGCTGAGTTGTCCGAGTGTTGCTTGAACCTAAGGAACCTGATTAGATCACGGGGTAAGTTAGCCAAAGTCTGCTAGTTGAGATCGTAACCAAAAAGCTTAGTTAAATAGCATCATAAACGGATTTACTTAATTATTGATAACCGAAGATCGGTAGGAAGAAACCCCTTTCCGACGTGCCCTATCACGACCGGTTCGCCTTAGTCGGTAGCCGCTTCCCACTCTACACATCATCTCAAAGATCTCGCATATTCCAGCGCGTTGAGGTACAGAGACAATATGCAATTATGGCGCATTACAAGATCCCAATACTACCTTAACCACAATGGAGATAGTGGGAGATTGAATCTCTCACCTCTTATTGCCACCACAATTAAGATAACATCTAATACTTAGTCGTCACTAAGCGTAAAGGACCATAAAATCCAGGCAATCAATAATCAAAACCATTCATCCACATATTCAACCATACTTTGATAATACATAGTACAAGATACATCACCATCTAGTAGGCCTACCTTGATGGATCACCTCTTAGCACCAGCGGTTCTTGATCTAACAACTAGAGAACATGAAGAACGGGGCAAGCCCCGTTGGCTCTAAACTTACTAGCTGTGTTGTCCCTCTGGCGGCCGATCTCGAAACCCTAGGGTTTCTACAGGTTTATATAGGTCTGTGCTTCGGAAAGGAAAAGGATCTCGGGAAGAGTGTCCCCGTGCAGATCGGCACAGAGGCCGTGCCGATCGGCACACCTCGTGTCCAACTCGGTCTCCCCTCTAACTCGGTTCCAAAGTCCTAGGTAGCTTCCATGTGGGCCTTCCAATCAGTTTTCTTCGAGATCAAGTCTTGCATTGCTCTTTTAAATTTTCGAGTATCTTTTATCTCTTCGTGTCGAATATCTCCCAAGATTGGTTCGGATGACTTCCTTCTAGAATCAACTGAATGGTGGGCCAGCCTCGATGGCCTGAAGTCCCCTGTGCCGGTCGGCACAGTGAGCCTTTTCTGCTGCTTTTCTTCTCTTCAGGTCCAGATCAGCCAAAATGTCCAGAATGTCGTCCTTTCATCTGTTTCTGCAATAAATCTCCAGAACGACATATATACAAATATAGTGCTATTATCAAGGGTTAATGGCCTATAATGATGACATTTATGCTCTAAATAAGGCGCAGTTGGCATATAAAATGGTATGCTAGAAATCGCCAACAGACAGCTACACCGGTCTTTGTAATCCACCACGTCCGGGTTGGACAGGCAGGGTCTTAATTATAGCGTACGGTTCTCTAGGTCGAACTAGCAGCATCGGTTCACATGGCCTAGCATGTGCGTGCCCCGAAACAACATGACTTGTATGTGTGTGAGCTTAGCTAGAATAGATAATCTTTGTAGAATTAACTGCTAGGAAGAGTAAATACTAGATGAACATATAGGAAGTTTTGACTCTATCTTGTTGCTCTCCTAAATGTATACTACATTTTTATTTTCTTTTATCACTTAGGATTAGATGGTGTGTGCCAACCCATATTTATCATGCAAAACCTGACCCCGTCTCAAGTATAGTATATATATTGTTTTTCTCTATGCATTGATACTATTCAGCTTCCTTTCGCTCTACTTCCCTGCGGAAATATAAATACGATAACCCTAGAATACTCCAAGGTGAAGTGCTACAATGGTGATCCGTGCGCTTGCGGAGTTAATGAATTTAATCTGCACGCATAAGAACCGCCAACAAGCATTTCTGGTGTCGTTGCCGGGGAAGTAGCAGCTAGAATTCTGAATAAATGCATTGTGTTTGTGAGAAAATAATTATCACTTACTTTTGCGGGCTTACCTTTGTCCTGTTTTCTTCTTGTGGAAAATTAAACAGGACGGTGCATGACTAGTTTCAACCTACCAGAAAACTTCCACCCAGATCCCGAACAGTTCTTGAGAAGGGTGAGGGCCAGGCTTACCCCTCCTCCCACCCACGCTCGATCGAACGTTCTGGCTCTTGAAGGATCCCTTCCACCGATTGTTGATCGCCCTCCATCTTCATCAACGAACAACAACATGGGTGATCCAGTCGAGAAGATGATCAATGACTTCTCCGTGCCTACCACGGAGAACATCCGCGTGGGACTCAACCCGCGCATTACCAACAAGGACTACGAGCTCAAGCCGGCCTTGATCAACATGATCTTGGCCAGTCCTTTCTGTGGGAAGCCGTCGGAGGATGAAAATGCACACCTCCAGAGGTTCCTGATGACGTGCAACACCTTCGCCATGAAGGATTCACCTCAGGACGCCATCCGACTGCAGCTTTTCCCGTTCTCTCTAATGGGGAGGGCTCTCCAGTGGTTCTATGCGAACCAAGAGTCTCTCGACACGTGGAAGGCATGCTCCAATGCCTTCCTCGCCAAGTTCTTCCCGCCGGGCAAGACAACTACCCTGCGGAACAAGATTTCGGGCTTCCAACAACTCCCAGATGAGTCGACCGCGGAAGCCTGGGATAAGATGCAGGAGTACGTTCTCTCATGCCCTCATCATGGCATGGAAGAATGGCTCCTTATTCAGAGCTTCTACCACGGTTTGAGGCCGTCCGCTCGAGAGCACCTCGACGCTGCAGCAGGCGGCTCCTTCTTCTCTCTTAGTGTGAAGAACGCTAAGAAGCTGATTGAGAAGGTGGCGGCCAACCAGACTCATGGTGAACGCCAACCGGCTACCACCAAGAACCGTGGAGTGCACCAAGTGGAGACGATGGACATGCTCGCCATCAAGCTCGATCAGCTGCTCCGCAAGGTGGACTCTCCACAGGACCTGCAAGTTGCGGATTCCCGCATGACATGTGAAGAGTGCGGCAACACAGGGCATATGGGCATTAATTGCCCAAATGCACGAGAGGAATGTAACTTCCTCAACAATGGCAATGGGTACCGCCCCCAGAACAACTACGGCTGGAACTCCAGGCCCGACCTCTCCTTCAACAAGAATCAGGGAGGTAACAATGGTAATCTTTCCGCTATGAGCCTTCTATCAAGGATCCAGTTCTCGGCCAGGTCAAGATTAATGACAGCATTAGAAAGAAATTTCTTACTACGGACAAGGCATTAGAGAGCATAGATGCTAAGCTAGAATCGTTCAGCACTGCTCTGCAAAACCAGCTGAGCCATAATAAGATGCTAGAAACGCAAATCGCACAAATTGCTTGAGCTGTGCAGTCTCCTCGTGAGGGTGAACTTCCTGGGCAACCAGAAGTTAATCCCAAGGAGAGTGTGAATGCAATAACCATCAGGTGTGATGAAAGCAATCTGGACACTACGCTTCCCAAGGATGTTATCAGGAGGAATCCCGAATGTCCGACCACCCGGTGTTTGGTCAACGACCGATGCTTCGCTCGGGCACTATGTGACTTAGGAGCAAGCGTGAGCGTCATGCCGAAGGCGATATACGATGGGTTAAACCATCCATTATCTCCAACAACCATGCAGCTCCAGCTTGCAGAGGGGTCGCTACGCCTACCTTTGGGGATTGCCCAAGATGTCCCAGGACAGATCCGAAACCTCTTTGTCCCCATCGACTTTATTGTGCTCGATATGGAGGTGGATGATAGAACTCCTCTCATCTTTGGGAGGACATTCTTGAGCACCACCAACGCCAACATCGACGTGGGGGCCGGAGAAGTACATCTGGATTTCAACGGCAGGGTAGAGACGTTCAACTTCAGGCCCAAGGTTGAGCAATGCAAGCAAGTGAGGGTCATATATGGAAAGGACCCATGGGAAGTGGAGAAGATTGAGATAACTCCACCCATGCCGCAGCCAGACAAGCTCATTGCATACATGAGAAGCAATCTGGCAAGAGAGAATGAAAGAAGGCCAACCAACTATTGGAGGACTCTAAGGAGGATGCCTCAGCTGCCAAAAGCACCACAAGCCCCTCTTGCTCCTCCCCCGCAAGAAGGAGTAGGCGAATCACAATCGCCTAAAAAGAGGAGAGCTAGGCGCTCAAAGAAGAAGGCAGCCAAGGTATCGATCGAGGAGAGTACAACAAAGGCGCCTAAGAATAAAACGGTCGCCGGCACAAGAGCAAAGAGGACAACCAAGGTGTGGCGGAAGAAAGAAGGAACCTCAACCTCGCCAGATTCTCTAGCGAGCGAGATCCAAACAAGTTGAAACGACATGTAGAACGTCTAGCTCAAGACGTAAAAATGAGAGCCCTCCGATTGGGGAGGCCATCCCAATCGTTATCCTAGCTAGTCTTAGCGCTTGTTTTTCCTTTCATAAAACCATAAAAACAAAATAAAAATGAGAAAAATATAAAAACGACAAAAATATTAGGTTCCCAGCAATGCCCATTAGGGGCTAGCCACTTGTATCATCCTCACTCTTTTTGCAGGTCAAGAAGAAGGAGGAAGCTCTAATCAAGCTTGAGTCTTGCAAAGACTCAAGCTTGGGGAGGGCCGACAGGTAAGAAGGAGTTCAACACTAGCTCGAGTCTTGCAAAGACTCGAGCTTGGGGAGAACCCCCAGGTAAGTATTTCTAACTTTCTTAATAAATAATAAACTCCTTGTTTCGAATAAATGCTAGAATCTTGGTGAATTGCTACACTTAAGGGAAATGATGATCGAGTTACAAATTAGCTTCCCATGTGTCGCATATATGCAACCTCTACTCCTCACATATGTGTTATTTTTATTTGAGCATGATCACATCATGAGCCTTGCCTATGTCCGTGGGTTGCATTTGTTACACCAAGTCTGAGCATTGTGGGTTATGATATGACATGATTAGGACTTGTAGCAATTTCGTAGCATGGTTTCATCCAGAGATGTTTTCCTTAAATTGCTGCAAGTACATAAAACCCTTCTGTTTTGACACACTTCTCTTAGTGTGAGGATTTATTTACCTACCAGAACCATATCATAATATTCGAAACAGCCCCACTCATAGCCAATTGTTTGTGTATTGAGTTTAGTTAAGGTTTGATGTACTCTTGAAACTAAGCACTCTAAATTTTGGTCATAATTCCTTCGTGTGTGTTTTCGAAGTTTCTTTCCACCAAATAAAAAGGGGAATGTTTGGACAAATCAACCAGACATTTTTCAGAGTTTGTAAAACCATTGGTCCATCCAAAAGCTCAAGAATATTTCAAAATGTCTCTCTGAACCATGCAAAATTTTGGCCCGTGCACCATAGAGTAAAAAAAAAACTCCATGGTTGCATGACAAAAAAACAAAGGCTATATGGTTCTTATCATAAACATCTTTAGCAAAATGAAGGACCAATGTTTCCAAAACCCCTTTCCACAAGTGTGAGTTCATTTTCTCCCCCTCCATCACACCATTTTCTATGACCAAAATACAAGGAGTTGCTATGTTGATTGAGACTCATTCTTTAGCTTTACAATATATGCATGGCATTTGTGCATTCCGTACCAAGCTCCACGTACAAAGCCTCATTTGGAAGGTAGGATGACTGAAGCTTGTAGGAATAGACTCACATAAGGCTGGTAAGAGAAGTGCCTGCCAAAACAAAAGGAGATATTTTTACACCTTACCTTGCAGCACATAAAACTCTGGATGCATACCTGCTAGAATTGTTTACTTGTCCGAAAGTGCCGTTCTCATCTTCAATGCTGCATGACAAGGTGTGACATAAAAGCCCCACGAATTTTTACAACACTCATGAATATTTTGTGCTCTCGTAAACTTACAACTGTTTAGGGAGTATGTTGTTGCATTTTTATTACCCATGAGGCGCTTCTTTGTAACTCCTGATCCGTCAGTACCCTGAATTAAGTTTGCTCGGGACGAGCAAAGTTTAAGCTTGGGGAGGCTGTTGGCGGTCGTTAAACCATGTTTTGACCGCCATCCTACCGGTAAATAAAAGCATATCACCAATATTCTGTGCATAGTAGATGGAATAACACTACTCCATAAGTTTTGGTGAATATTTGGATGCAGGAGTGAATATGGAGGAAAGTGGGCCCAGCCAGGAGAAATCCCTGGCCGGCCAGCCCCACCATAGGCCGGCCGGCCCCACTTGGTGGCCCTTGGCCCCGGGCTTCCTCCAATGGGCTGCAAACAGGATCACAATGCATAATTGAAGACCCAACATAGCGGATTCCACCGTCGTTCTAGAAGGTGGGCCATTTGGGCCTTTACTTGGCGCTCACTTCGTTTCTGCCGCCCCCAGGACACCACCGACAGAACAACCGTCATTCGAGGCAATGAAAGGATCAAGGGCACCGAGAGGGGGGGGGGGTGAATCGGTGTGTCAACAATTTCTCCCAAACGTACTTTAGGCGTGAAGCTAGCAAGACTAGATATGGTGATAACAAAAGCAAGCGATGCGCGCACATAATCTAGTCTATGCAACAAGCAACACCCTAGCAAGCAATTCTACCAAGTAGTAAAGCCTAACAAGCAATTCTACCAAGTAGTAAAGAGACAACCTATCATGCAATTCTACTAGCACATAAAAGTAAATGCGGAAGCGTAAATGCTAGTATGTAAAGGAGATAGAGATAGGAATGCTCATGATTTTTCCCGTGGTCTCGGAAGGATGGCGCCTTCCCCTACTCCACGTTGGGTCACTCCCGCCGGAGTCTCGACCCCGTCCCTCCGCTCGATGGCGATCCCTCCTAGAGCACACTTCACCCTCCGAGTGAAGTCGCGGGCACGTCCCGCCGGGCTCGATCCCGGGTACTCTTCCGGAGGTAAGGCTCCGCACGTGACGCGTGCCAAAGGGCGCTCCACTAGTGATGCTTCTTTCGCACGGGAAGCTCCAAGACCGTGTACAAACTTGTGTTAGCTTCCACAATCTCCTTGGACAGCTCAACACCAACGCCTAACCGGTCTAGGCCTTGCCATAGACCAAGAGTAATAAACCGAAGTGACTCTCTCAAGCTCACACTAGCCTAGAGATCAAGTGGATGCAATTGCTACTCTCTCAAGCACTAGGATCACTCCAAATCCTTCTCAAGTGCTTCTCTCTCTTGCTCTTGGCTCCCTCTGAGTTTCCTGCACTCCAACAATGGCCAAGAGACCCCTCAAGGGGCGGGCAACCAACTATTTATAGGCTACCAACCCAAAACTAGCCGTTGCCCAAAAGTGCCCTGCGAAACTAGAGACCGTACAAAGGACCGTACTGTCCGGTCTCTTCCAGACCGTATTGTCCGGTCTCTATTTCCAGGCGCATCTCCATCTTCTTCTTCATCTCCAATGAAGACCGTACTGTCTGGTCCCTTGGACCGTACCATCCGGTCGATTGTCCGGTCTTCATTTCTTCCTCTTCCAGAAACTCCATCTTCTCTGTCTGGAAATCCTCTGATGACCGTACTGTCCGGTCTCCTTGACCGTACCATACGGTCCATTGTCCGGTCTTCATTTTCTCAGCATCCCGAGACTTCACTTCTCTGTCTGGATCTTCAATGAAGACCGCACCATACGGTCCCTAGGACCGTACTGTCCGGTCTCTACCGGATAAGCTGAAAACTTGATCCACTCTTGATCCTTGCTTCCAACTTCTCCATTCTTGGTTCCTCTTCTTCTCTTCAGCCACCCTAGCTCTCAAGAGACTCACAATGCATCCATTTGATCTCTAACCTAGTGTGCTCTAAGAGAACCAATTCGATCCCTCTTGATAGTCCGGTTTTCCTATGGACTCAAGCTAACATCTAACCAAGCAACACTCGCTTGGATCTAGCATGTCCTTAGCCTTGATCCACATCTTCTCCGCGACTCCATCAAGTTCTCGATCCGAAATGTCGAGGCAACCAATCACCAAGTCGTCGATAGATAGAGTATGTGAGACGACGCTTCATTGACATGACCATTTGTATATCCTACAAGGAAATGTTAGTCACATCAATATGGTCACCCAATCACCAAAACATTCATACCTTTGGGGTTTCCAAACTCCAATGGTCATGAAGCTTACAATCTCCCCCTTTTTGGTGATTGGTGACAACACATATCATAAGATAGAGAATGTAAAGCACAAGAGTGATTGATAAGATAGGATATGAAATGAAGAACAAGTAAGACGGAGAACAAGGTAGTCATAGCTCAAAAGGTATCACCTGCAAAAAAAGAGTTAGAGCACATGGGTGATATATATGGAATAAAAACATGAGCTATGACCACAACTCTGTGATGATGAGATTATAAGATATTCCTGCAAAAGCAAGTGAGTGCACATATCATCACAGAAAGAGGAAACCTGGCAAGATAGATATAAATAGGCGCATCCAGGTGAACATACACAAACTCAGAGCAATATATCAGAGCAATATATTAGAGACAGAGCAATATGCAAGATATATAGATAACGAGCAAGTGTATGTAAAAGAAACCAAGTGCATTCTTGATGAGCTAAACACAAGCAAAAGCAAATCAAGCTCAACAAGAACCACGAAGAACCAAAAGAATATACAATGAAGTACCAAAAGATCTCCCCCTGGACAAAAGCTGTCTCACACTCCCCCTGAACACAAGATCACTCCACTACTCCCCCTAGATCTATACAAGATCTCTCTATCTCTCTCCCCCTTTGGCACCAATGACCAAAAAGAGAAAGAAGGAAAGAGAAAAACTGCTGTCCTACGCGTCGGAGGCTGGAGGAGGTGCAGTGGTGGTAATCACTGAAAGCTCTGGAGCTGAAAAGGTGCCCTGCTGCGGCTGCTGCTGCTCAGAAGAAGTGCCAGTGTACTCAAACTCTGGAGGTGGTGAAGGAGTCCTGGGGAGTGCTGTCTGCTGCTCTGGAGAGGTGCCTGTGGCAAGAGCCTCACGTAACTCCTCACGAGTATAGCCAAAGTCAGTGAGATCTGCTGAGGGCTCAACAACTCGAGGCGGAGTAGGTGTCCTGGGAGACTCTGTCTGTGCCACTGCTGCGTCTCAGCTGTAGTAGTCACGACCTCTGCCTGTGAAGCTGTAAGAAGTGAATCTGTCTGCACTGAGGCGGTCTGTACTACTGTGTCGAAGTCGAGTGTACGAGCTGGCAGTGGTGACACAAAGAAAGGACTCGTCAGCTGAAGCGGTGAGAAGCTCGGAGCTGTAGTAGCAAGAAGAGCTGACGGAGTCATGGAGAGGCCTGGTGAAGAAAAGTACTGCTGAGAAGGTCCTGCCTCTCCTGTCAAACCAGCAAACGTGGACGTCGACGGCCCCACCGTAGGTGCACCAGCAGGTGAGATGGGAGCTGTGAGTAAGGTGCTGAAGTACTGTCCCTGGCTGGAAGACTGTCCTCCCTGTGTCTGAGCAAACTGCTGCTGCTGTAGCTGCTGAAAGCGAACTGTGTCTGGTGGCAGCACACCTGGAAAGGTGATAGGAGGGAAAGACGGGAGACCTGGCAGTGCCTGTCCAAAGAGACGAAGAGTCTGAGCGATCGCCTCAAAGCCAGTGAACAACGAAGACATGCCAGTAGCCAACTCCCTCTGAGTGTGTATGACGCTGTCCATCATCTGTCTGTCCCTCTCTCTGTCCTCTCTCTGACTCCGGATCTCTCTACGGAGCTCTGCTAGCTCTGCACGTAGAAGTGCATCTGTCTGTGCTGGAGCTGTAGCAGAGGCTGAAGGTTCTGCTCTAGAGTCCGGAGTAACGTCCTCAGGAATGGACTCCATATGACTACCAGTCTGAATATGCTGCTCGGTCTCGGTAGCCGTGTCACCTAAGCCCTGTGAAGAACTCCCCTGCGAAGCTGACTCTCGGGTAGCAACCCGTCTGTCGGAGGCAGGTAAGGGAGTATAAGCTGAGGTCAACTTGGGCAGCTCGTCGTAGTCCTCCTGAGACAACAACTGTAGCCTCCTCAGAAAGTAGCAGATCAGTGGTGCGAAGGCTAAGTGTCTGGCAGCTATCCCCTCAGCAATAACGTCCTCCATCTGGCACAGTATCAGATCTACCAAGTCAAAGCCTCTGTGCCTCAGCATCACATCACAACCCACTGTGCTAGGATAGAGAACTGATCCCTGTAGCCACTCCTAGGCACAATGGTCCTGCTAAGAATACTCCTGAGAACTCTGCCCTCGTGAGTAAGTCTGGTGTGAGCTCGGCTGAAGTTCTCCGGGTGCGGTGGAGGGAAAGCAATACTCATATCCTCGTCTGAAGGTAAGTGTCCTCCAAGAGGTCTGCGGGGAGGCTCCATCCCTGGGTGAGCAAGAGGAAACACCCTAGTCTCGTGCTGAACAGTCTCTAGGGCCTCTACTAGGTTCTCCCTTGTCACTCTGTGGGGCTGCCCTCTGAGCATGAACCATATAAAAGACCGATCTGGGGCAATCCACAGAGAAGCGTAGAAATCTATCACTATATCATAATCCCAACGCATCAGTGTAGTGATGATCTCCTGGAGGCCCGGGATATAAGACAAGTGCTGAGTGAAGTCTGTCCCGGCACCTCTGCTGGCAGCCTCTATGCTGCAGTGCTGGTGAGTAACAAAGAGCTTACTAGCTCCGTCTGTCCGCAGTCTGCTCCTCAACCCAGCTGCTATCCTCTGCTGTAGTAAGGTCCAGAAGCGACCTCCTGCCTGTGGGTCCCTCCTGGCAGGTACCCAAGTCTCCTCACTGACTCTCCTGAACTTCTTGAGGACGGGGCCTGGCAGCATGAGTGCGTCCTTGGCAAGCACGTCCCTGAGAGTAGCAGTCCTGTCAAGAGCACAGAACTTTACAGCCATCCTCTGCCTGTCACCCTCGGTGACCTCAGGGGGTCCGTCACCGGAGTGGAAAACTCTCCTCTGCCTCTGACTCTGGCTGCTCCTGCGCGGTCCTCGACGTACCAACCTCACAGATGGACGGAGTCCGCTGCACTGTGACTCTGGCCCTGGAAGACCTCCTCGGAGTCTCCCCCTGTCCTCCTGCAGGTGAGTCCCTGATCCGGAACCCTGTGTCTCTGCCAGTAGGTAAGTCAACATCTGCTGCCTTGAGGGCACGATCCCACTCTGGATCACCTGTCCGCTGCTTCTTCTTCTTGGGCTGTGGATCTGGAGCCTTGGCCTTGCCCTTGTCTCTGTCACCTCTGCCCCTGCCTCTGCCTCTGCCTCCTGCCATCTTTGCTGACTGGGCTGTAGACAAGATAGGGCGAGTGAGCTTGGCTCACCAACCCGTCCACTGACGGCTGACTGCCAAAGATAGGACTAAGGGCTTGGCCCTCAATCCGTCCACTGTCTCTGCTCTGCTGTCAACTGCCCACTGTCCGCTGACCACTGCCACTGCACGATAGGAATAGACAGGGTATATGAGTATAGAATAACCTACTATAATCTACAAGCAAGAATCGTAGGTAAGCGCATGAATCTATATGAAGTCCTAGCGCAGAGGTGAAGGACACAATGCCGGCAAATATGCAAGGGGGAACTACGGCATTGTCGATTATCGGTGGAGATCAACTAGTGTACATAGATCATATGCAATAGACACAATGTACCACTAACCGAGGAAATGCTAGTGTCGAGCTAGGTGTATGGTATGGAACGGAAATCGACACAAAGCGACCAATCAACCAAAATGTCATAGATAAAAGAAGTGCGGCACTCGAACACTATGACACATGGCAGGCAAATAACCTAAATTTCGAAGCAATACATAGCAGTTCATACCGGTTCGCAATAAAGGAACAATTTTGATCGAATTTTCTAGGGATTTTCAATCGATGAAGGATGAATGGCTCAAACCCTAGGTAGGTATTGAAATCGGGCATGGCTACTGTGCGATTTGTGAAACCAGGAGCTCACCGGAGCAGTCAATTCGACGAAGATTGCCAGAGTGGTGGTGCTCAGGTCCGGTGAGGCCGGGAACAGAAGCTCGTTGCGCGAGGAAGGAGCAACAGCTCGAGGTTCGCGCGGATGGAGGAGCTCCTCTGCAAGGTGCTCGTCGACGGCGAGGGTGGCGTCCTGTCTTCGGCGACGGCGGCGCGCGGCAGGCGAAGCGGCGGCGGCTCGGCGTGGAGTGCGGCGCGCGGCGCAGTGCGGCGCTAGGGTTTGCGGGTGCAGGCGCGCGAGGAGCAGGGCGGCGCGCGGCGCGGTGGAGGTGCTCGTCGGCGGTGGCGCGACGGCGGCTGGTCGGCGAACGGCGGAGCGCGGCGCGGAAGGTGGTGTGGCGGGAGCACGAACGGCGAGCGGCGGCGTAATGGGAAGGGGATGCACAGTAATCGCCGGAAATCCGTTAGGAAATGCTTTAGTTTGAATCGACGGCTGAGATTGATCCAAAACGAAATCAACGGATGAGATTGAATACGTCTCGCGATGAAATTAACCAGACCGTATGGTACGGTCATGAGATCGTATTGTACGGTCCCCTTTTCCACCCTGACAGATAGCTATAGAGATCGTATTGTACGGTCTAGAGGACCGCATTGTCCGGTCTCCTTTCTGCCTCAGGTTTCAAAGGATCTCGTGCAAAAGCACACCGTATTGTACGGTCCCTTTGACCGTATTGTACGGTCCAGTCCAGAAATGCTGATTTTCAAGGAATTTCCTTCTAAGTCCAAGTTTCTCACACAAAAAACCAAATAAACGCCAAACATGGACTAGAAGGGGATCTCTCAAACACTCCTTTGAAAATAAACCAATATAGGTTGCGCATAGGCTTATAGTAATTTTTCAATCGGCAAATAAGATGCAACCAATAAGAACCAAATGCGATAAAAACAAAAGAGGGTATGTATGAGTCCTTTGCCTATGATCTGTGCAAGTAGATTTAACCTTGAGGATCATTTAGCAAGACTCAATGGGCATGAAGCGCAATTCTTTTCTTTAGTCACACTTCTATGAGATATGAGATCATATTACGAATGAAGCACTTCCTCATAGTGTGACAACTCCTTTGTGATTTCCTATATGCAATGCATGAGACAAGCATATCATACAAATGCAAGAGAAAGTAAACATGCCATGTGATATGCAAGCAAAGTTAAGACAACGCATAAAGGAAACCTACTCAAGGCCAAGTTTGAAACCTCTCTCAAGCTTACTCACTATGAGCCAAACCTTGCCTTGAGTCCATCGGTCCACCAACTCAAGCATCCCCATGCTCATAGCTATCTTGAGAAAGTTAGACCTTGAACTAATTTTTATGTTCTTTTCTTTTAGTTATTAACATATGCATGAATGCAAACATACTAGTTCACAAAGGAGCACCTAGCTACCATGCAAGCAAATGCAAGAAAGAAACTACTATGATACAAGTTACCTCCTTGAAGAGTAGATATGTCGATGAAGCACTCGAAGCTTGTGGTGGACGTTCATGAGTTGACGTTGCGGCGCACGGTCCACCACCATCACCCTTCTAGGTCTTGTTCTTGGGAGCCCACTCGCACTTGGTTGGCCTCTCAAGGTCAACTATGCATTTGGGCACCCAAATCTTCCTCATCATCCTCCTCTTGTCGGGTGATCCAAGAGCCTTTGCCTTCACCTTGCCTTTCTTGTCCCTAAAGAGCTTATAGTGTGTATTTCCATGGAACAAGTTAGCGTTAGGCAAAACCTTGGAACTTCTCACCTTGGGACAATTCTTGCTAGTGTGGCCGTCACGGCAACACTTCTCACAATAGTAGTCGTCCGCCATGAGAGGGACTACCCAAGGTGGAATGTCATCGTCCTTGCCGATGAGGTTGATGGCGGCGGGGTAGGAGCCGAGTCCCTTGTGCCCGGGGTTGTTCACAAGATTGCGACCAAGTATCTCCTTATGAATGGTCCTTCCCCTTGTGAGCCTCTCGAAGCCGTCCATCACCGAAGCTCTCTCCTCCTGAGTTGATGATATTCCTTCAAGATTTTCTCATCAAGAGAGATGCTCTCAAGAGAGGGAGTTAGTCCATCACAAGTAATATAAGAAGAATCGGAAATAGATGAACTAGAAGAAGAAGTGTTACTCTTTTCGAGGATGGATTGATGTTCCTCCTCAAGAACCTTGAACTTGTCGTTGAGCCTCTTGTGATCAACCTTGAGCTTGTCATAGCTCTCATCCAAGGTTATGAGAGAGGTGGAAAGGTGCTTGAGCTCATCCTCCAGTGACTTGGACTTCTCCTTGAGCTTCATGTGGTCTTCCTCAAGCTTGTCATAGTCTCATCAAGAGCCTTGTGAGAGATGGATAAGTCCCTAAGTTCACCCTCAAGTTGACGAACTCGGAAGGCGGCCACTTCATGTTCCTTCTCCAACCGAGCAATGGTCTTGTCCTTCTTCATGATCATCTTGCCGGTTAGGAGAATGCTATCCAAGAGTTCCTCATATGTGGGCTTATCCTCCTCACCAAACTCTTCATCGGACTCGCTCTTCTCATCTTCACTACTATCATCATCTTTGGCCATCAAGCAAGTCGGTGGTGGAGGTAGAGTCTCGGAGATGTTGGTGAGAGCTATGCCGGCCATCTTCTTTCCCTTGGAGGATGAGTCATCACTTTCTTCTTCATCACTATCATCATCCGAAACCCACTCTCCAACTAGAGCCCTTGCGAGATGATCTTCTCTTGTCTTTGCCTCTAGAGCTTTCCTTCTTGACAAACCTCTTCCTTGCCTTGTACTTGCTTCTAGGGTCTTCTTCTTCATCATCGCTTGACTCTTGAGTCTTCTTCTTGCTCTTCTTGATTGGCTTCGGACATTCCTTGGCAAAGTGACCCTTCTCTCCACAATTGTAGCACTCGGCATCTTTCTTGTTGATGAATCTTCTCTTGAAGAAGTTGCTTCTCTTCATGAGGAGTGCTAGATCATTAGGATGAAGTTGCAACAAGTCTTCAACGTCTTCTTCAAGCTCTTCATCACTTGAATCTTGAGTCACCACCTTCTTCATCTTCTTGCTTGACCCCTCGGATGCAAAAGCAAGATTCTTGGAGGGCTTCTCATCAAGCTTCTTGTCGAGGTTGTAGCTCTCGAAGGCGGTGATCTTCCCAAGTAGCTTGTGGGTTGTGAGGGCTTGAATGTCGGTGTTGAAGAGACATGTGATGAGTGCTCCATATTTCTCCCTTGGGAGAATCCTCAAGATCTTCCGCACAAGGTCACCATCATCAATCTTGTCCTTCACACCGAGAGAGTTGATATCCTCTACAAGCACATTCAAGCGAGAGTAAGTGTCATTGATTAGCTCATTTGAAGACATGGCAAAGTCATCATACTTGTTCTTTAGCACATAGTATCTTTCCTCTTTCACGTCCTTGGAACCCTCATGAATTTGTTGAATTTGAGTCCATACTTCATGAGCGGTACCCGCGGACTTGACTCGAGCAAAGACCTCTTTAGTGATAGCTTCAAACAAGGCATTTTTAGCTTTAGCATTTGCCTTTGCGAGATTCACATCAAGAGTACCAATGGGAGTCCTTAGAGAGACACCGGAACTTGTCACCTCCCATGCGATGGGGTCGAGAGCCTCGAGGTAAGCTTGCATGCGAGCTTTCCAATAGGCATAGTCGGTCCCATCGAACGGGGGCGGCCCATGATCTCTCGGCATCCTTACTCAAGGCGGTTAAGCCCTATTTGAGCAACGAGGCTCTGATACCACTTGAAAGGATCAAGGGCACCGAGAGGGGGGGGTGAATCGGTGTGTCAACAATTTCTCCCAAACGTACTTTAGGCGTGAAGCTAGCAAGACTAGATATGGTGATAACAAAAGCAAGCGATGCGCGCACACAATCTAGTCTATGCAACAAGCAACACCCTAGCAAGCAATTCTACCAAGTAGTAAAGCCTAACAAGCAATTCTACCAAGTAGTAAAGAGACAACCTATCATGCAATTCTACTAGCACATAAAAGTAAATGCGGAAGCGTAAATGCTAGTATGTAAAGGAGATAGAGATAGGAATGCTCATGATTTTTCCCGTGGTCTCGGAAGGATGGCGCCTTCCCCTACTCCACGTTGGGTCACTCCCGCCGGAGTCTCGACCCCGTCCCTCCGCTCGATGGCGATCCCTCCTAGAGCACACTTCACCCTCCGAGTGAAGTCGCGGGCACGTCCGCCGGGCTCGATCCCGGGTACTCTTCCGGAGGTAAGGCTCCGCACGTGATGCGTGCCAAAGGGCGCTCCACTAGTGATGCTTCTTTCGCACGGGAAGCTCCAAGACCGTGTACAAACTTGTGTTAGCTTCCACAATCTCCTTGGACAGCTCAACACCAACGCCTAACCGGTCTAGCCTTGCCATAGACCAAGAGTAACAAACCGAAGTGACTCTCTCAAGCTCACACTAGCCTAGAGATCAAGTGGATGCAATTGCTACTCTCTCAAGCACTAGGATCACTCCAAATCCTTCTCAAGTGCTTCTCTCTCTTGCTCTTGGCTCCCTCTGAGTTTCCTGCACTCCAACAATGGCCAAGAGACCCCTCAAGGGGCGGGCAACCAACTATTTATAGGCTACCAACCCAAACTAGCCGTTGCCCAAAAGTGCCCTGCGAAACTAGAGACCGTACAAAGGACCGTACTGTCCGGTCTCTTCAGACCGTATTGTCCGGTCTCTATTTCCAGGCGCATCTCCATCTTCTTCTTCATCTCCATGAAGACCGTACTGTCCGGTCCCTAGGACCGTACCATCCGTCGATTGTCCGGTCTTCATTTCTTCCTCTTCCAGAAACTCCATCTTCTCTGTCTGGAAATCCTCTGATGACCGTACTGTCCGGTCTCCTTGACCGTACCATACGGTCCATTGTCCGGTCTTCATTTTCTCAGCATCCCGAGACTTCACTTCTCTGTCTGGATCTTCAATGAAGACCGTACCATACGGTCCCTAGGACCGTACTGTCCGGTCTCTACCGGATAAGCTGAAAACTTGATCCACTCTTGATCCTTGCTTCCAACTTCTCCATTCTTGGTTCCTCTTCTTCTCTTCAGCCACCCTAGCTCTCAAGAGACTCACAATGCATCCATTTGATCTCTAACCTAGTGTGCTCTAAGAGAACCAATTCGATCCCTCTTGATAGTCCGGTTTTTCCTATGGACTCAAGCTAACATCTAACCAAGCAACACTCGCTTGGATCTAGCATGTCCTTAGCCTTGATCCACATCTTCTCCGCGACTCCATCAAGTTCTCGATCCGAAATGTCGAGGCAACCAATCACCAAGTCGTCGATAGATAGAGTATGTGAGACGACGCTTCATTGACATGACCATTTGTATATCCTACAAGGAAATGTTAGTCACATCAATATGGTCACCCAATCACCAAAACATTCATACTTTGGGGTTTCCAAACTCCAATGGTCATGAAGCTTACAGAGGCAATCAGAGACGCTCAGAAGCGAGGCGGTGGCGAACCGCCACATCGGGCGGCCGGTCGACCCCCCTACTTGGCCGGCCGGCCAAACTTGGCGGTCCCGCCACTCCAGCTTCGACTACAAATACCCCACCGTCCTAAGGAGGCTATAAATAGCACCGGTGGCCGGAGGAACAATTCGCACCACACTTTATCCAAGTGTTCATTTCTTGTTTAGTAGTTACTTTGGGAGTTAGAGTAGAGTAGAGTAGAGTGAGAGCTCTCTCGGGCTTCCGGAGTCTTCTCGGAGTTTTGGTATAGCTCTTTCTATCTTAACTCTTTTAGAGATATTATTTAATATATATATATATATTTAGTTTTATCTTTATTTATTTATTTTAGTAGTTTTTTTCTATTTAGTTTATTTATTCCGTTAAGTAAGTGCTCGTAGAAGTCTTGTTGTGGGATTCGTGATTGTTATCTAAAGAGTACGAGAGAGTGCCCCCGTCGGAGATGACGTCCGCGCTTGGTGAAATCTGTGCTTTATTCTTAGATAGGACTGCTCCGTTGATCAAGAGTAGTTCCTCTAGGCGGGTTGTAAGCATGGAGCTTAGAGCTTGGCCTATGCACGTTTGGCACCCAACCCCACGGAGGATGGTAGCCGCGAGTGTTTGTGACAGCTACACCGGTCTCTGTAATCCACCACGTCCGGGTTGGACAGGCAGGGTCTTAATTATAGCGTACGGTTCCCTAGGTCGAACTAGCAGCATCGGTTCACATGGCCTATCTCGTTGCTCTCCCAAATGTATATTACGTTTTTATTTTCTTTTATCACTTAGGATTAGATGGTGTGTGCCAACACATATTTATCATGCAAAACCTGACCCCGTCTCAATGATATATTGTTTTTCTCCAAATTATGCAATGCATTGATACTATTCAGCTTCCTTTCGCTCTACTTCCCTACGGAAATATAAATACGATAACCCTGGAATACTCCAAGGTGAAGTGCTACAATGGTGATCCGTGCGCTTACGGAATTAATGAATTTAATCTACACGTATAAGAACCACCAACAACCGCTCGTATGAATGCTTACTACCTCCATCTATTATAGTCCGAGCAGTCAATCGTGTGATCCAAAAGTCAACAAATGCTTACTACCTCCATCTATCTATTATCTATATAATTGACCACGAAACGGAGCCACCATGTTCGCTGTCAAGGCCAAGAAATTCTCACATTAATCGGAAAAAATAAGAAATTCCCACGTTAATCGGAGAAAATAAGAAGAGAAAATTACCCACCACTGCACTATGTAAAATTTGTCACAAAACCCCCTATAAATATTTATATAATATCTAAATTTGGAATAATAAAAAATAGCCAAAATACCCCTCACACCTGTTTAATTACCCACCATGCCATTATGAGTAAAAAAAGATAAATTTGGAATAATAAAAAATAGCTAAAAATACCCCTCACACCTATTTATAAATTATCCACCATGCCATTATGAGTCAAAAAATAGCTAATTTCAGAATAAGAAAAAATGGCCAAAAATATCCCTCGCACCTATTTGTAAATTACCCACCATGCCATTATGAGTCAAAAAATAGCTAAATTTCAAAATAATAAAAAATAACCAAAATACATTTTACACCTATTTCTAAATTACCCACCATGCCATTATAACTTCAAAAAATAACTAAATTTGGAATATAAAAAGTAACTTAAAATATCCCTAATTCTTATTTCTACGCCATACCATTATGAGTCCGAAATAGCTAAATTCTAGAATAATAATGATATCTAAAATACATTTAATTTCTATTTCTAAATACATTGTAATAAAAAAACTAACATATATCTAGCTAGGATAGCACATTATCTTATTTTTAGTATGACATTTTTTTCAAAAAATTTATTTGTAGCACGACACATTTTTTTTCTACCATAAGTCCATGACATATGTTATTGTTTTAGTATGACACAAACGACCTCACTTCTAAAAGAAAATTTGGTCTCTTTGGGCACTATGTGACATTCTAAAATAGAAAATAATAACAATAATTATGAAGAATTTCGTGCATCTTAGAAGGTAAGGTGCCATTTAAAGTTTCGAAATATACTCTAATGTATTATGCAATGACAAGATAATATATATAACTTAAGTACCATGAGTTCATATCGTATTGTACCCCTGATTCATCTGTTATTCTAACACACTTACACCATACTTACCTACTCATTATGAGTTCACAATTACCTTGCTAGCTAGTTGTCACAATTATTTTTACATGCTACTTATAATTAACCTGAAAGTTGTATAGATGAACACCATATGATATACTCCTATTAGATTGATTGGATCCTATAATTAGATCAAGCTCCAACTAGATATTATTAACTAAACATAAATTTTGTGCGCGGCTAGGTGACAGGAAATGAATTCAATAGAATTGAAGTTTGATCCCTCACTTGGATCTCAAACTCCAATTGAGGGATGGTGACAAAATTTTCAATCTGTTTCTATCATTTTATAAATATAGAGTATGAAATAAAAAATAAAAATAAACTATATGAAACTTTTACAATAATAAAAAACTTTAAAACAGTATAATAAATGCGCGGGTAGCCATACTAATTTCAAATTACTTGACGGTTTTGACTTTTTGACAACAAGTTTGACTGCTCGTCTTATTCAAAAATTTTGTGCAAATATATAAACAAATAAATCATGTTTAAAGTATCTCTAATGATAAACAAACTATAACAAGATAAATGATATTTGCACAAAATTTTTGAATAAGACGAATGGTTGTGATTTTCAAAAGTAAAAAAGTCAAGTAATTTGACATGGAGGGAGTACATTTTGGAATGGCCCCCCTCCTCCAAACACATCACAAGAATCCCAAGAGGAGAGCACCACTCCCACATATCAGGCCTAGAGCCTCTTGTACAGTAGTAGAATAGGGGAGAGGGCAAGGATCAAGAGAGGGATATCTTTGTTTTAGTTATTTCTACCTTGGCGGATATTCATCTTATTAATAGTTCATCGTTCATTCTTCGTTCGTTCGTCGTTCGTTCATCGTTCATCGTTCGTTCTTAGTTCGTTCGTCGTTCGTTCATCGTTCGTCGTTCGTTCTTAGTTCGTTCATCGATCGTTCTTCGTTCGTCGTTCGTTCATAGTACGATCGTTGTTCTTATTCATAAGATTAGTATTCGTGGTGATATTGATCTAGCGAGCTTTACATACTAGTCGTTATTCTTGTTATACTTGTTTATGGGATCATCGCTCCGCGAGGGGTGCTCTAGCCTTCCAGATTGGTACCAGGACCGGGGTTAGAGTAGTAATCGACGGCATAGACGTGGTGTCTAGGCTAGAGGTTACCTTTGTTTGCAGCGTGCCCCACGGTTTGTAGAGGTAGGCGGCAGGTGGTGACAGCCCTGTCCGTCCCTTGTAATCCTCCACGTTCGGGTTCGTCGTAGAGCTACAGGCTGGCGTGACTTGGCAGACCAGGTCTATACCAGTGCCCAAAGTAAACGAGTAGAACTTGAGTGCGATCGTCCTGCGGGACAGCTAGATCTTTGTTCATCCTCTCAATCCTATACTACTACCATTCTTGTTGTCCTTGGGTAAAACTAACCTTGCTGCAGATTATCACCGTTCCTTGGGGAAAACAAATACGATACGTTGGAATACTCTCGGGTGAAGTGCTACAACGGTATTCCGTGCGCTTGCGGATTTATTCGTGGTGTAAGAAATACCAACAGCCCGCGACAGCGGGCAGCGGATGGAGGAGAAGATACACGAAACTGTTGCAACGAAATGGAATTTGGAGGGTGGAATCTTTTAGAGGGGATATGAAATATTCTTTTGGAGGGTGAAAAATAGAGGCTACTGCTGCGGTTATTATAGCCGTATAAAGCTCCACAAAATCTGTGCACATTATCATGCTCTTTTCCTACCCAAATATATACTGCTTATTTGAGAGTACAATTCAACATAGCTTTTGGACAACAAGAATGCTCAAAACTAATTAGCTGATGGTCCTTGATTACAGGACATAACCGATCACGAATGTCATTTTATATACGAAACAACAAATAAAATGCAGTACACATGGCTATATATGAACGAGATCAGATAGAAAGATGCAAACAGTCGTAACACAAGCACCATGTTAGTTACTCAAGAGTTTGTAATATACAAGCATCTGGTGTGAAAAAACAGACTATCCTCAGCAGGTGGTTGGTTTAAAAAACTGGACACAAAAATCATCTACGATCAGTATACCTAGCCATGATCGGCGTTGGAGGCAGCGCGGTGGCCGCTTTCACCAGCCGGCATCAGTGCGTTGACGGGCGCCTCCCCCTCCATGGATCTTCCTCCGTCACTCGCAACTGGGGTTTTCTCTTGGGTGTGGGCAGTTGTTGCTGGGTGTGGGCCGGTGAGTTTGGCAAGATCAACAGCTTGTGCTCTTTCTATCTAGAGTGAAATGCGCCGTGGGTCTTTAAACTATTTAAGAATTCTCATTCAGGTCCATCAACTCTCAAATCGTCCATCTGGGTCTATGATCTATTTAAGTGTATTCATTTGGGTCCATACCTATCTACATATAGTTAAGTTGTGCTGACGTGCCAATGACAACATGACACAATTTTACAGGCAGCTTCTCGAGCTTTCTCTCATTCTTGCTATCATGCTCTTGACTTCCTGATGGCGATAACTGTTACTTTGACAAACACCGGATGTGTGTGGGGGCAATCTCTATTTCGCACGCCTGAATCGCACATGCAATCCCCACAGTGCACCGCCTCGACATGAGCCCTATCTCATTCATTCCCATGCACACAGAACTTGCGACAAGCTGTGGGCTTTGAAAGGATGGGCTCGGGTGAAGATGACTGTGGGAAATCTAAAATTTTATGGGTTTGGCAGAGATTACTCGCGGAAAATAGGTCAGAGAGGAGCCGGAGAAGAGCTAGGGTATAAGAAACGTATTAGACTCTAGCTCACCCAAAAGGGGATGTTACAAATCAACGGCGAGTCATATGGTCTGTAAGCTGGGACATCGAGCCGCGAGTGTGAACAGGGACTTTTGAATAGGAATAAGACAAAATTTAAGGGGTTTACTCTAAATATGAACCGACACATAATCTTTTGTCCATGCCGGAAACGCCAAGTCTGCTGTTTCATCTGAGTTGGAGGGTTTTGGACCCAAATGAACCTACTTAAATAGTTCATGGACTTAAAGTGGACGATCTAAAATTTGATGTACCTAAATGAGAATCCTCAAATAGTTTAAGGACCTACGATGCATTCCACTCTTCTATCTACCAGCGCTCGCCTGCATGATACCATATCACATGCGGTGCATTATTGTTTGCCGGATTTGGAGTGACGGGCCAGCCGCGCAGCGATCGAGACTCGAGAGGTACACGAAGATGGAAGTACGTGATTAAATGGTGTCAGCGATCCGTCAGAGAGTGGGACGCGCACACGAGAGCTCTGGGTGACGTCTGACATTCTTTTCGGTTTCACCACTTCGATCGGCTGATTACACAAAAAATTAGGATGTAATGGCACCAAAACAATAAGTAAATGACATCGACTGATTAGCTGTGTAGAAGAAATCATACGTGACAAATAATTTGGCTGATGCTTTTGACTCTTGTACACCAAAATAAGGATGTAATAGTACGCAAAACAATTGATTATGAACGTAGAAGAAATAATTGAAGGATGCGTGTAAACTCCAGCATTTGGATCGGTTGATATATCTTCTACTGCCATTCTCTACTTCAGCCCATTGCAATAACAAATCTCAGCGCTAGGCTTCCTCCTTTTTAGGCTAAGAGCTCATTGAAGTGACACTACCAGCCAGCGACCGAAGACCACAACATACACCGTGTAACACTTGCTATCGTGTCCTCCACGAGCTGTCACTACTCACGATCAAAATATCTCGTCTCTTGTCACAGTACCGTGCATATGACAACCGTCATCTTCGTGACCATCAGAAGTTTTCGGCACAAGAAGCTAAAAACTGAAGTGATCATTCATGCGGCAACGATAAGGAGTGAGATGTACTAGTACGTCAGCGTTGCACAGTTTCTGAAGTAGCTAGACCAAATTTGGAATAGCAAATAAAATTCACATATACAAAAGAGTTTCCCTGTAGCTAATAACTTCAAAAATTTTAAGTGAGGCATGCTTCTATCGTGAACATCAAAGATCGCTCAGCAATCTGCATATATACACTTTCACGCGCTGATGCTGCCAATAAAGCGAACCATATGCACAAGCTCTCTAACCTTTACTACTAGGAATCATGCAAGCGGCACAAGAGCCTAATGTTTTGTACTGAGGCATTAGAAGTTGCGTATAGAAGACCTCAAATAGTCTCCTAGCTAGGGAAGATGATTGACTTTGCCACATGGAAATGGCCGGCCCTCAGTGTTGGCAGATCAGTAATCATCTCAAACCAGCATCTGATCGCTGCGCAACATGCATGACGCTGTTCCAGTCCACAATGCATGCTAGCTAGCCTAGAACTTTATTCTGTGCTAAAATGCTCTCTGTCTCGAGAGTACAAGTTCTTATAGCGCGTCGTCTACCCTTGCCGAGTACTAGTCAAAAAGGAAAAGGTGAAGGAACACTGCCATAGCTGAATGCCTGATACTGTTTGAACTGACCGCTGACCGGTCTGATCTTTGACTTGTACCGCTACCTTAGCTAGAGTAGTACGTAGAATGCCAGCTGCCATGATGCCAGCCGCGAGTCTCATTCATCGATGCCTCAGAAAACTCTGGCACTTCTCTGCCTCGAGCACACATGGTCCCTTCATATGATAAAACGCTGCGAGTGGCATGGCTCTTTCTCCTGCCTGCTAGACCATTGAGTTGACGACAACGCTGCGCTTTCAGTCCATCAAATTAAACTTAGCTCTGAGCTTCTTCTGTGCTTGCGGACCTCTCCACAGCACGTATGATGGCCGCGCTGCTGCGCAGGTTATTCCGAGCGCTAATTACCAGGTGATCACCTATACTTTATTATTCTCGTGTGAATTGTCCTTTAACTTTGGCTGCGCGCGGTGCGGTACCAATAACTGAGCCTTTAATTTTTCTCCGATCCATCCGTCACAGCTGTTTCCTCGGACCGGCGCAGGCGGCGACGGCGCTCGACGACGACGACATCCTCCGGGAGATCCTGATCCGCCTGCCGCCACTCCCGTCCGCCCTCCTCCGCGCCTCCCTCGTCTGCAAGCGCTGGTGCCGCCTCCTCTCCGATGCCGGCTTCCTCCGCCGCTTCCGCGCCCACCACCGCACGCCGCCGTTGCTGGGCTACTTCTCGAACGGCGTGGGCGGGCCGGACTTCACACCGACACTGAGCCCGCCAGACCGCATTCCCTGCGAGCGCCTCTCGCTGCAGCAGGACCGCAACGACCCGGCCCGGCTGTTTTTCCTGGGCTTCCGCCACGGCCTCGCACTCCTCATCAACCGGCGGCGGCTCGAGGCCGTGGTGTGGGACCCCGTCACCGGCTGCCAGCACACCGTCCCTTACGCGCCGGAGTTCAGGGTCGCCGGAGGGGCCAGCTGCATCCATGGAGCCGTGCTGACTGCTCCTGCCGTTGGCGACGATGACGGCTGCCTCAGCCCCTTCAAGGTCGTCTTAATTCGCACCGAGAGGAGCGATTACGACGGCGGCCGCACGAGCGTGTTCATGGCCGTCTACGAATCGGCGACTGGGGAATGGAGCCAAACCAGCTCAATCGTCATCCCGTTCTCGTCTTGGATTACTCTCCCAAATGTCCTGGTTAGAAACGCCCTCTGCGGATTCTTCCATTGGCGTGACGGCATCCTCGAATTCGACCTCGACACCAACTCCGCCGGCGTGATCCGGAAGCCCAAGACCATCCTTTACAACGACGATTCATCGCTTCGCGTCGTGCGTGCCCAGGATCAAGGACTCGGCCTCGCATTGTTGAGAGCTGCGACCATCCAAGTGTGGGCAAGGAAAAAAGCCGCCGGTTCGTCTGATGCTACTACGGGGTGGGTGCTCGAAAACACTGTGGAATTGGACAGGCTGTTCTTTCCGCAGTTTCCTCCTACTCATGATACGGGTCACACGATCGTTTTTCCAATAATTGTGGGGTTTGATGAGGACAACAATGTGATTCATGTAGCGGCCAATTACGCCGTCTTCACAATCCAGCTGGACTCGTTGCAGTGTGATCAACTCTTTGATTGCGACTATCGGATGGATTCGTATTATCCGTACGCAAGCTTCTATACATTAGGTAATTCTCATCTTAATTCCCCTGAATTCACAAGACAAAAATGTTCTAGACTTTTAATTTCGCTCATGTGCTTAAGGATGGAGTATAGCAATTAATACATTATACATGCATTGCAAGCCTTTTGACTCTTTATCAGGTTGGGGAACGGTTGCTGTCTGATATATACACGCACAAACTACCGATCTATATTCGATCCTATGCATGCTTTTTCTGTACTGTTTTGTTCTATTAGCACTATTCAGCTTGACGTTTCAGCTTGTTATTAGTTATTTTTCCCAACCGATAACAGTAGAAACCAGATTCCTGCTGATATTAATTAAGTTCTTATTTTTTTGGTGACTGCAGCAGCTAATTAAGTTCTGATTAGTACAATGCATGCCAAAAATTATGAGTTCCGATGAAGCCAACGATAACAAAATAGGAAGTTACGACTTAGTCGCTGAAAAAAAAAAACTTCCCGCTTCCCATGTTTCTTGTCCCTTTATGTACTTTTTGATCTGACCATATATTGATTGATACTGTCCATGCCGGGATTTCTTAGCAAGAATCAGCTCTACTGATGAGGTTGCTTGCATGATAGGCGCCAGGAGGTGCCTACCAGGTTTGCATGCCAAAATGAAGCAGCTTTCTGCCCAGGAGCCAAAGGACGATGAAGGTTGCATGTGCTTCAAATAAAGTGAGCAAAATAAAATGTAGTATCAGCACTTAGTGCAGATTGTATTTGGGGAATATGTAGGCTTACCTTTTCGAGATTCATCCTGCACTCCCAAAAAAGCTCAGAGAATAGGCTGTTAGGCCATCAAAATACACAAAGGTCTAGGAGGCCCATCTACCTCTATGATGTATTCTGGCCCATCCGGAGCATGTCCATGTAATAAGTTGAAAGCGTTTATCATAAAACAAAGAAGTATTTTGGGGAGTGATGTGTTAGGGACATTCTTACAAAATAACTAGATTTTAGTTCTGCAATGAAAAGTGTGATGAGACGAACTATTACCAAGAGTGTCGAAACTTTTGAAGGAATAATAAACGTGACACAACTCCCTTTCGAAATGTTTGTGGACTTCATTCTCTCAAGCTGGATCCTGAAGACACATGTAGCAATCCAGAGAAATCACATTGTTGTCCTCATCAAACCCCACTGTTATATATTTTTTTAATCACCCCACTATTATATATCTTATGTTGGTGCATTTGTGCGTTTATATTATATTATATTGAATGTCTCATCAATAATAATAATTTTATTTTTTTAACACTATTAGTTTCAGTTATTGTTTTCGTAACAAAAATCCTATGAAAGTCATAAATTTGTAATAACCATGTATATATGATTTCTCACATCCCTCACCTGATCGTCACAACGTCTCCCACAGTCACATCCCTCACCTGATCGTCACGACGCAGCTGGTTGTCACCCTAGCTCGCTGTCCATCTCACTTGATTGTCATGTTGCTCGGCTGATCGTTGTGCCAGCTCGTTATCCTTCCGGCCTACTCTCGCAGTCTCGCCACCTCGTGCAACCTTCACGCATCACTTCATTCAGTCTCCTCGCCTTCCTGGCCCTGTGGCAAGATTGGTCATCGTCTAGCTTGTTGTTCGTATTGCTTGCTTGTTGCCCCTCTCGTCCAAGGTTCTTTTCGTCCCCCCTCGGTCCAACTAGTTTTCTGACTCACCAGCTCGCCCTTACTCCCAGTTATGTGCCGTCGCTAGCACGTGCTATCACCCTTGCCTGCTTGTCATTCCGTCATCGTCCTAGCCTATTTTCCGCCTTTTTGCCCGCTCGTCACGCCACTTAGCTACACTACCGCTTGCTTATGTGATTTCTATTACGAACACTACCTACGTGCAAAATATGTGAGGGAAAAAAAAGATAACAGGAATATATGCTTATATTTAGGATATGTTACTAATGAGAGTAATGGTGAGAAATAAAAATTTAATATAAAGGTTAAGGTGGGGAATTAGGTCACGCGAGATGGTTTCAGGAGAAGCGATAACATAAGAGTTTAGTGACTTCCTCAAGGGTATCCTGGTCGGGAACTTTTTGCATATGCCACCTTCGTATTTTTGCCAGTTTTATTCACTCGATCGTCCGACCTACCGTCGGAAAAACCATTTAAAAACCATGGTTTATTGTGGTAATTCGTGAAGCCGCTACGGTTTGGTTTTGAAAACAGATCGGTTTTTTTTTTTTTTTTTTATGTCGAAGGCTTGATGAGGATGGGGGACACCTCCTTTTTAAGTGTAAGTATGCCAAAGCACTATGGCAGGAAATGATGCTGGAAGAGGATAGGAGAAACATGGAGATTTGTGGCTCAGCAAAGGAGGTAGTCAGGTACATTTTGCGTATGAAACCTGAAAAGATGATAGCTATCACTGCCTTACTGTGGATCTGGTGGGGGGAGAGGAACCGGGTTAGAGAAGGAGAAGGAAGAAGGGACATATCTGTTTTAGTTCACATTATCAGAAGAACTGCTGCAGATTATGCGCAAGCTTATGTCAAACCAAAGAAAACAGTAAATCGAGTCACTCCTAGATGGAGAAGGCCGGAGGGGGAGGTACTGAAGATAAACTCAGACGCAGCCTATGATGAGGGTACACATACAGGTGGATGGGGTTGCTGTGTGAGAAATGCTGAGGGTGAAGTGGTGATGACTGGAGCGGGCTCTATCTTGGGAGCTCTGAATGCTTTTCACGCAGAAGTTTTGGCTTGTGTTAAGAGCTTGCAGATTGCAAATGAGATGGGTATGGCGAATGTAATCCTGGAGATGGATGCATTGATGGTGAAGCAAGCTGTGGAGACGTCGGACTACGATCTTTCTGCAACAGGAAGCTTGATCCTGGAGCTGAAGAATCTGGTCGAGTATGAATTTCATTCGTGTGTGGTCGCTTTTTGCCCTAGAGAGTGTAATAAAGTAGCTCATGCTTTAGCTAGTCATGGAAAAACTCTAGGTCCGGGCTCTGAACTTCTGGTAGAAGGAGCTCCGGATTTTGTTGATGCTCTGGTTGTGGGCGATTTGCCCAGCACCAATGGTTAATGAAACGCATGTTTCCTGTAAAAAAAAAAAAAAACAGTAGCTAGTTAGCAAAAACCAAAACCGTCGGTTTTACCGAGCGGTTTTTATGCGGTTCAAAAACCGAACGGTTACCTTATTTTTTTTTATTTTTTTACCCTTGTCCGACCACGCCCACCGCGACAGCCACGTATCCCACATGCGTGCCTTTCTTCTTACGTGTGCTGCTGTGCTGGCGAATGGCCAACACTCGCCGCCATCAGCGCACCAATCAATCCTTTCCTTTGTCCCGAATCCCCACCAATCAATCCCGACGCAGCTAGATTTCCCCCTCATTCATCTGTACGCTCCTTCCTCCATCAATCTTTTCTTTTCGATTTCGTGCCGGATCTCAAGGCAATGCAAGGGAACGAATCGGAGCAGCCCATCGCGTCGTCTGCGGCGGCGGTGCTCGGCTCCGGCGACCTCCTCCCCGTGATCCTCCTCCGGCTCGGCTGCCCCACCAGCCTCGTCCGCGCCGCCCTCGTCTGCCGCCGCTGGTACCGCGTCGCCTCCTCCCACCCCGACTTCCTCCGCCGCTTCCGCCAGATCCACCGACCCGGCGTCCTGGGCTTCTACAGCGACCTCGCCATGTCCGCGCGCGCGCAGTTCGTGCCCCTCGCAGAGGCCCCCGAACTCGCCACCGCCGTCCACCGCGCCGGCGCCGTCGACGGCAAGTTCGTCATCTCCGACTGCCGGGACGGCCGCCTCCTTGTCCGTAGTTTCGACGAGCCAAGCACAAGAGGCCGTCTTGTGCTCCGCCCGCTGGACCCGTCGCGCGGCGTGGCCGCCGTCATCCCGCTGCCGCCTCAGTCACAAAAGGCTGGGTTCCGTCCCTATCTCTTCCTCCCAGAGGATGCCAGGGACGACGGCGCCGTCTTCGTGGAGGTGTTTCTTCATGGTAGAATGTTCGAAGCACAAGTGAGCACCTTCCAAATCCAATCTGGCATCTGGACGGTCCGCACGACGGTACCGATGCAGCAGCTCCCTTGCCCTGCGGTGGTGGCACGTTCGGTTCGGAACGTGCTGCCTCCGTTTCATGGAAAGATGTACATCAAGGCCTGCTCTACTTGTTCTAGGAATGTTCTTCTCGAGTTGGATTTGGTAGCCGCAAGTGTTTCTGTCATCCGGCTCCCGGACAGAGTGAACACGGGCAATTACAAGATATCATGTGGAGAGGATTGGGGGCTTTCTCTTGTCCATGCCCATGGTTCCCTGCTCAGTATCTGGCACTGCAAGATAAGTGGCAATGGTTCACATGACTGGGTTCTGGTGGATGATGCGATCCGTGTGCGCGAAGCGTACGATCGTCATGAGGATGTTACAGTATTTGTTGTTGATAGTCGTCTTGAGTACGTGTTCCTTGGGCTGAATGCGTCTGGTGTTCTCCTTACTATGCATCTCAAGAGCAGGACTGAGAAAGTGTATGGTGAGGTCAGGTTTCCTCATTTGGGCATCGAAAATAGAATCGTCCCCTTCATCATGTTTTGGCCTCACATCGTCTTTCCTGCATTGACGGAGGGAAATGTAGCATCACAATGGTGAGTTTCACTCTTGGGGCTGCTGACAAGTAGGAGCAGGATTACAAAGACGACAGTTGGTTGAACTTGTGTTGTGTTATATATATTCCGCTTCTTGTAAATGATGAAAAGCGTGCGTGGGCATGTCCGTTTAAATTTAATATCATTTTATCTTTATTTTGACGGACTATGGCTTGCTCTACCGTAATGAGCTCGCAAAATTGGAAAGCAGTCTGAATAGATTTTGGTGGATAATTTTTATTTTGTCTCTCTTTATCTTTAGTAAAAATGTATGTGCGTCGTCTATTTAATTGGAACCTACATTCGCAAATAATAATAATAATAATTGGAACCTACTCCCTCTGTCCCCGAAAGGATGTCGTTCTAGCGCAAAACGTTTGTCCCACAATACACATGTCGCTCTCAAAAATCGAGGAGATGGTCAGAGCATTCCGGAGCGTCTCATTTACTCATCTCACCCATCCTCTACTCTTCCCGAGAAACCGACCACCCATCCCAGGCCGCGACGGGCAGGAGCCGGAGAAGCAGCAGGGCCGCCCATGGTGTGCAGCACCATCACGCCGCGATGCGCATCGCTGGACGAAGGAGATGGCGCAGATCCAGCTCCCGTCACACTGCGACGCCGCTTCACCAGACGAACGGGCAGTGGTAGGGCGCGCATCGCCGCCGCGGCCGTCTCCTCTGCACGCCATGCGCGGACGAAAGACGGCGAGCTCGAGGCGTCCGACGGCGGCGCTTGGCGGCGCGTGGCCACTGGCGGAGGGCGACGGCGAGCTCAAGGCGTCCGACGGCGGCGCTTGGCGGCGCCTGGCCACTCGCAGAGGGCGACGGCGAGCTCGAGGCGTCCGATGGCGGAGCTTGCGCGGGCTCGACGGCGGGGCGCAGCGACGCTCGTGCGGGCTCGACGGCGCGGCGCTCGCTCGCGGCGAAGCTTGCGCGCGGTTCTCCGCCGCGGAGCTCGCGTAGAGCGCGGCTCTCGCTCGAGGCGGATCTCGCGCGGGGAACAGCGACCGTTGCTGGCAGCAGGGGAAGGAGGGGAAAGGAGGATGGGCGGCGGGGAAAGGAAGGGAAAGGACGTGTGGAGTGGCCAGCAGCATGTGCGCGTTGGGAGAGAAGCACGGGACGGGCAAGTGGGAGACGAAGCATTGAATGAGGGTAGCAGGGTAAAATGATCATACGTTTTGGTTTCTGAGCTTTTCCCTAGAACGTCATCCTTTCAGGGACGGAGGGAGTAGTTACTTGCACTACAGAGGTGAAACTCTGGTATTGTTTAGCCACACCCTACAAGATTAAAAACTATTGCGAAGCGTTTTCTTTTGAGTGGCCAAGAGGGTCTGCATTGTTTGCTTTGCTATTTGCAAGAGCAACTACAAGACAGAATCAGCAAGCCTGGTGTATGGCAAGTTGGCAACCATCTCCCTCGCTAATGACCAGAGCTTGCATGTACCAACGGCGATCAAAGAAGTTCGAAGTGGTAGATCCTTAACTTCGGGTTTCAAGAGATGTTTGAATACTTTGCACAACCTAGACCGCACTATCAATAGTTCTTCAACAAGTAGTTAAAAACCTGGGAAACAGTCCATCGGAGCACGTAATTCAGGTCCGAGATATCAGCATTGAAATCATGGGCGTTCATGATTAGTATAGCAATTTCCTTTGCTTCATATCAAATTTATTATTTAGTGGACGCCTCCGTTTCTGTTGGTCGTGCAACTTAGATTTGGAGCAGGGGACCGACCGGACCACTCCTCTTATACCCTCTCGCATGTGCCAGATGCAAACAGTGTCTCTGTCTAGCCTGGCAACAATCTAGCCGTCTGTTTGCACGACAAAACGGTCTGAATCTGCGAGACATTCTGATGCTTCGCTATGCTGGTGATCGGCGTCGCGCCAACTCAGGTGCGCTCGTGCGACCAAACCTGTTTCAGGTGTGTCCACGTGTGACGACTGCCTCGCCGCCACAGCAACTGAACACCTAAATGATTTCAGCGTTTCTTCGCGTTGGTTTTCAGTTTTGCCGCGGTTGCATCCAACCCTGGCGTGGATTTGACAGAGCAGAACAAACGATCGCTGTTAAAGATGGCATGGCAGAGACAGAGTTTACGATCTGGATAGGGATTGGGACAATTTCACAGCAGAGAAAATTGACTACATACTACATATTTGGAGGCATGAAACCAGAGTCACGACTCACGACTCCACCTGTAGTCACATTGAGTTGAGTTGAATTTACACGGATTTACATCACTAGCACCGCCCACACCGGATATGGCAGCCTAAGTGCAGTAAGAAAATCAAAGTATTTGTCAGGCTGCTATTCATGGACAGGTTAATGTACGAGGAACATCCTGAAGAGGAAAAGTTATCAGATAGAAGGAAACAATTACAGCTGCGTCATGTGCCAGCAAACTATAGAAAAAAAAACTGCAATGCATCTATTCTTCTCTTACCCGTTCAGTGCAGCATGCTAGAACCTTTTGGGATTCCATTGGGAGACAAATTTACAATTCTTTCAGATGATCATGGAGGAAAGGAGGAGGTACAACAATCAGTTTTTCACGGAATCTTCTCCATAGCAGCTTGGAACATATGGAAACAAAGAAATGGAATCATATTCCAAAACATAGCTGCCACAACACAACAATGGAGAAGGAACTTTGCGGATAGGTCAGACTGCAACTACACAGAGTTTCTGAATCTCGAAGAGACAACATACTGCAATGGCTTAATGCCATACCAACAGGGAATAATACTAACACTCCTTACACTAACAACACGCTCACTAAGCATAGATTTACAGATATTGATGTCTAAAGCTAGACTTTCTTTTTCTCCACAGTTTTTTTTTCTTTTTCCTTCCTTTTGTCCTTTGACCATGTACAGTTTCTTTCCGCATTTATTTAATAAAATGCATGGGGAGCCTCTCCTGCTGTCGTAAGGTCCAAAAAATATCTAACACGGATCCACTAGTTGTAAGACCTTTTGAGCGTCCGTGCAATTCATGCCAGAAAGCTACTATTGTGGCATATTCCTTCCTTAATCCATCATTAGAAGTACTTCCTATGATCTCGTCGGGACAAGATGAATGCCTTATGCGCTATCAACTTATGCTCTATGATACAGTTTGTTCTTAAGATAATTTCCGAGCTGAGGTGAGATGGAATTTGCAGCACCCAGAACACACTTGTTATAAGAAAAGTCTTCAGTGGTACCATCGTTCCTCTGCAAAATGAAGCCAGTGGTACCATCGTTCCTCTGCAAAATGAAGCACCTTGTGCTTGGGTGACTAGGATTCAATCCAAGCTGCGAGTAGGACAGAAGAAAAGAAGGCACACAATCAGCAAAACGCTAGAGTGAATAAGAACCTCAACGCACTGCAATATTTTTCTCTACATAACATTTATTACATGTAGAAGTACTGAACAGGTATTTAGCTTCATTTTATGATGTTCCTTTGCTTTCCCACCATGCTGGGCTCTAAGGAACTCGTTCACCTTTGATCCATCAGATAGGACCACCTCACGGTTGCTTCCTCATATAGAAAAAAAAGGGGTACTAAACAGGGATACATCAGGTGGTAATCCACCTCTCAGTGGTACAAGTGGAAGGTTTTTTTTTTAAGAGCAGTTTGCATGCGGTCCATGTGGAAGGTTTAGGGCCTGTTTGGTACAGCTTCTGGACTGGATTATGGATTCTGCTTCTGACACTGTAGATACAGCAAAAACACTGTAGCAGAATCCGTTTTCGGCCAGAATCCATAATCTGCAAAATCGTGGCTTCTCACGGATTCTGGCACTCTAGCTACAGTAACTACTGTAGCGCACTGTAGAGGAAGCAGAATCCAGAATCTCTTTTGCCAAAGAGGGCCTTATTTTTTAAGAGCAGTTTGCATGCTTAAAAGGCTAGCTAGTGCACAAAAGATCATTTTCACCGGACATATTCTTATCTCTAAGAATAGCAAGCGGGTCGAATGCGGCTGCCCGCGCCGCGTGCAGCATCAGCCGCAAAGGCCGAAGCGGGCTGATGCGGCGGCTCGCATGCCGCCGCTTCAGTGCGTGATGATTCCCCGTGACCAAGACCAGATGGAGCAGCTCTTGACCGCAACAGAAGAGCACCGACACGTCCGAAAGGACCGCCCGCAAGTCCGCGACCACTCCACGAGCCACGTTCTTCGTTGCCGCGCGTCCTCTCATGGCAATCCGCCGCGGCCAGGTCCAAACAAGAGAATCGGGCGTCCGTGTGAAGCGATGCTTGTGGACAAACAATTAATCATATATAGTTCTTAACAAAGCAACGGGTTGACAGTTGGTAGCAGCGCCGAAGCATACGAGCAAGTGATACTGTCAAACACAACCTTGGGAGTAAATAACAGTCAGTCTCGACAAGCACTAACACGCAGCTAAAAGAGTCAAACACTCGACAATGATGCGCAAACTAAAAGAAAGTCATAGTCCGAGAACAGTACATATATATCAATAAAACATAACTGCAATATATTCCAAAACAAAGTAATGTCAATCGAATAACCAGAATAAACGCATTTACAAGTCACAAGTCCATTCAGTATTCGAGATCAGATCTCGAGACTGAACACATGTCATCGTCATATATAGACCATTAAAGTTTGAACAAGGTCAGATAGTCAAACAACCTGAGAGAACGATAAACTGAATAACACTAACCAGCCCGAAAGAGTCTAATAAGGCGGCTACAAAAGCAGATCGAAATTTCACTAGACTACGCATCACTAACATAACTCCAAAAGACAGCAGCCGATTAGAAGATTATGCGCGCCAATTTCTTCACCTTCGCAAACCTGGTAAGCAACTCCTGATACATGCAAAAACAAACGACTTCATCAATCGAACATTCAAACCAACTTTCACTACCAAACAAAGCAAAGATAAGACCAATCAATTTTCTAGTGGACCGATGATTCCATCAGAACTGAACATTGAGCAGTGTGCTGACATCCAGTTCCTACTTAATGGGCATAGTATTTAGCAGTTGGAGGAACAATCAATAACAAGCCCAAAGGTCCAATTTACCAATGCACGAGAGTATCATGTATATGAGATCGAGATCTTAAAGCTGTATTTTATCAACAGGTTACACATAGTGATAATCAATGCAAATTGAAATAATGACCAGCAACCTAACAAGGAGAAAGATATGCCTGTCGCATGTTATAACAACTACTACCTCTGTCATGCGATGCGTATGCGGCTGCTGCAGATGAGGTGGTGGCTTAGTGATAAGTCTTAAGAATAAATCAGTTAGGCATTTGTTATGCTTCCAGTTTAGTCGTTGGTTTGTTGGCTCTGCGGGTTATAAGCAGAAGCACGGCATCAGATTAGCAGCATCGTCGAAGTTAGGTTTAGCCTGTATCTAGTCCTGCCTCGGCGGCGGGGCAGCCATGACGGCTCCTCCGCGCCGACGAGGTCCAGGGCCACGTCTAGTTACCTCTTTCCAGTATAATCTATGTCAGTCCGATGCCATCAATCTCCCTGCCCGTGACAACCTCACAATAGACATCATGTTCCACAGGACTAAAATAAATTACAAGCACTAAGATAAGGACTGATCTTCTGCCAGTTGATACATTCTGGTGGTACAAATAAGGAAAGTCTAGCATTAAATATGACAATACATTGCCGTCAGCATGAGCAGTTATGAAACTGCCAAACTTCCAAAAATGTTAAACAGAAGGTTGAGCATTTGCTTGGGGAAAACAGTGCACAATATACATTGCATATGACAGATATTGAGGGCCTTAATTCAGGCTTGTCATTTAGCAGTTATATCTTTCCAACAAATTATTTTGATTAGGTTCCTATTTAAGGAGGCGAATCTATTGATACATTGTTTTGTGGCTGCAAGGATCGTCATTTTGAGAAAAAGAAAACAATGCAGCATTGTTACCACGGAAGATAAAATGTCAAAAGTAATTACTTAGCAGGTGGTGTATTACATCTCAACTTTTTTTTTTACGTTCGGACATTAGGCTTAGTATTAATTTGAACCAAGCAACTTGTCCTAACGACAAGAAAAACAATATGGAGCAAGTACATCCTATGGCATACCAAGATGCTGAAGATTAAGCAGAATAAATAAATATGTTCCAGAAAATAAAAGGAATTAGCAACACTACCTGAACCAACATGGCATATTATCAGATTAATGTGGAAATTATTCATGTATTTTTCAACAACACATCAGCTCTATCTTCTCCAACACCAATATCCGAGCCTGCAAACAAAATAGGTTCAATCAAGGAATGAAAACTCAGGATAGCCCAATCCATTAGATAAAGAAAGTCTTTCATGACGTTTTGTTTTTCATGCAATCATCGTGATGATACCTACCATTATGTGTGTGTACACTGACTAAATTGCAATATTTAACAAAAAAAGGTTCAGAAGAGTGAAAGACACCAAGTCCGCTGCCATGATATAATCACATACAGCAGTAATAGACTAATAGTCACGCTTACATTCTTAAGAAGCAAGGAAATAGTTTTGACTCCTTAGCCAATCAGAGAAAATGGATCTATCCAAAGCTCCTTTGAATGATACTTCCTCTGCTTATTCCCAATGGATGTAATGCTATATGCTCAAATTGAGGAACTTCAGTGAAGTAAGACGGCTCAGATGTATGCAAAAGTGAAAACATCTTGTGCAGCATGACTCCTTCGCAAAAACGTTTAATGGTAGCACTACTCTATAGTCTAACACAGATGTAATTTTTCATTACAGATTTAGGATTATATAAGGTCAATGCTCAATGGCAATAAATATAATCACACAGAAACGATGATGCTCAACAAGCAAAACAAAACAATAAGCTTTAAGCTTCAAAGCTTGCCAGCCAAGCAAATACACTCATGCATATGATTTTTCAAATTCACTTACAAGTGTGACAGCTGCAAATTGCACTTAGGTTGGGAGCTGAAGGGCAAAATGGAAAGTGCAAGAAACATCACAGGATATTACACACATGCATTGGTAGCCAGGAAATGGCAATAAATTTTCTACTAAAAAGGGGCAGCCCGGTGCACGTAGCTCCCGCTTTGCGCAGGGTCCGGAGAAGGGTCCGACCACTTTGGGTCTTTTGTACACAGTCTTTCCCTGCATTTTCTACTAGCTTTCATGAAATTCCACATAGCATCAATAACAAAAATAAATATGCTATGGATTCACCAACCTGAGAAATTCTTTTTTTACAAAGCGTGCTTAAATAATTAGCACTGGTCAACCTTAATTAATATTTTAGCTATCACGTTCTCAAAGTGACTGGATTTAGCTCTGCATTGTGAAGTGTGAAGACAAACTATTACCAGGAGTATAGAAACTTGTGAAGGGATAATAGGGGCGGACACAACTCTCCCTTGAAACGTTTGTGGACTTCATTGACTCAACTTGGATCATGAAGACACCAATAGCCGTCCAGACAAAGATCACATTGCTATCCTCATCAAAACCGATTATCGCTGTTGAATGGTGTGCCTCCATTGACGGTCTAAGTGAAATGAGCTTGTCCAGTTCAATAGTTTTATGCACCACCCATGTAACAACATGATCTGAGATGGCAGTTCTCTTCCACAACTTTATTCTCTCTTCTGACACAATAGCAAGGCCAAGTTCTCCTTCTTCTGTCCGCAAGACATGAGCACCTGAATCTCTGGTAACATAGATTTCCTCTGGGATCTGGATTACTGCCAGACTCTGCTTATCTGTATCAAACTCGAGGACACCGCCACCACTCCGATGAATCACCCAGCAAAGTGCATTCCCAATAAGGACGCCAGGCCGAGGCACAGAAGTGGAAGATGGGACCACTGTTGAGACAATATTGCCCCATTTTCCAGACTCCGATTCGTACAGGCACGCCCAGGCACGGCAGTATAGTCTATTGCTTAATATCATGACCAATTTAAACGCACTGGTGTGACGGTCCCTCAGCAATGCACCATTATACATGTCGAACTTGAGGTTGGTGTGCAGATGGTTCATCTGTAACTCTGGTGGGAGAGAGATGCCGCAACGATGGCCAGTGATTGGGTCCCACACGATGGCCTCAAGCTTCCCCCGGTTGAAGAGGAGGGCTAGACCATGGCGGCAGCCAAGGAACCACAGTCCCTCGCCAGGGCGCTGCGGGAAGGAGAAGCGGGCCGGTGGGATGCGGTCGGGGGTGGGCAGGGTGGGGGTGAAGACAGGGGCAAGACAATTGCCGTGGTCCCGGACGAAGAAGCCGAGCATTGGAGGTTTCCGGTGGTGAGCCCGGAAGCGGCGGAGAAAGCCAGGGTCGGACAGGAGGCGTCGCCAGCGCTTGCAGACGAGGGAGGCGCGAGGGATGGAGGACGGGAGCGGCGGGAGGCGGAGCAGGATCTCCACGAGGAGGTCTTCGTTGTCCGGCAGGGACACCGGCGCCGGCGAGGTGCGACCCTTCCTCATCTGGACTGCGGATGCGACTGCCAAAGAAGAAAATTCCAGTACATTAATTATGAGGGAATCAGTAATTTAGCTGCTAAAACTGGAAGCTTTGGCAACGGAACACCACCCACCGGTCGCTGCCGTCGGCGCGGAGGAATTTGCCGGCGCCCTTCTCAACCCTCGGGCCACCTAGTGCTTCGCAGTGTCGGGGGAGGGCGGCACGGCAACACTTCTGAGCTCGATATGGCCGGCGGGTGGGATGGCGTCAGTTCGGCAGTTCGGGGAGGGATATGTTAGCTACTGCTACCGCTCTAGGAGAAGGAAGCAGCAACTTGAGAGAGAAGTAAGAACACGGCAGAGGAGGAGGAAAAACAGCTGCTGTATTGAACAGAGTAGTTTGTTGGTGTTTGTTTGCACATGATGCCTTCTCCCTCAACGCAACGCTGCCTTTATAGGCTAACTTACAACGGGCCAAGCTCACACACACCCACACGCTTAAGCCCACTCGGCGACGAGCCCGCTTGCTCTTCCTTGTCTCCCGGCCTGTGGCTCTCCAGTGGACTCAGCATCAGCTGCTGATGTAGCAGCAGGAGTGCTAACAGGATAGTCAGTGCACTCAGCAGCTCCGCCGCGTCCGTGCCGTCGCCGGAGAGGTGCGGCGGCGGCTCGGCAGCGGGCGCCGGTGGTGGGAATGGGGACGGGAGCGACGGAGTACCAAGGGTTGGTGATGGGTTTGGGCTTTCGCCAAGTCATGGACCTTAACGAATTTGGGCCTGTACGAAACGTGGCTGGTCATGCTTCAGGTTCGGTCCAGTAAGAGTTGTGTGTTCGTCTCTCCCCTGTTGCATCGACTTTGGTTCTCATTCTATGCGAGTGGAAAGTGTATAATTTTTTCGCGAGGGAGTGGAAAGCGTATAATCACAATGTGAGTGGCCATAAAACCACGTTAGCAGTCAAAAAAAAAAACCACGTTGGCAGAGTAGAGCCATTTTCCAAGCGATGGCACATGCCTTTGAACTCTGAGCTATCTCAGTGTTATTCAACCATGCTCAAGCATTAGTGTGCAAAACAGTACTAAAAAAATAGTGTGCAAAACTAGTATCCAAAAGCTTGACCAAATTAATAACTAATAGTAGTATAGTTATTGTCAGTGGTGGTAGAACAACCACCACTAGAACTCAGGAAGTTCGGTGCCTTTCACTAGGTTCATAATGCTTATGCCTATTGATATATCATTTTTACTGTAAGGGCATAAGCCAGAAAAAACCACAAAATCTGGGCTTATCATGTCTTATTCCTATATTTAACAGTAGGTTTACTGTAGCAACGGTAACAACAAGTACATAACTTGGTGAAGTAAAAAGTGACTATATGCCATGCCAAATAACCAATATAGCCACACTACAAGATCATTAGTATTTCCCTACAGTTTTTTAGCCCTAATACAAATTGTTGCTTGTCCCTACAATTTTAAAAATTTACCAGCATCATTTCCCAAAAACTAATTAATAATGTCGGTAAATTTGTTGGGCAACATCATTCCTTATTTGCCATCGATTTATGTTGGGCGACATGGCAGTGGCGAGTTCAGGATTTGGCCGTAGATTGGGTCAAAAACTAGTTGGGCTCACGAGGGCGTGAGCTAAGAAAGGAAAAAGAAAAGAAAACAAAAATGATGGGTGCTAAAAGTTTACTGGGAGTAGAATACGGAAGGAAATCCTTTGACGGAAGAAACAAAACAGGAATCTGACGAAGGATGGATGAGAAGAGAACCTTCCATGCAAGCAAGGTTTCGCTAGCTTGTCTATGTGGCACGTCGGGCTCACGTATTCTTGTGCCTGCCTCCTCTCATATCATCCCTTTCTATGAAAATCTGAACCACTTCCAAGCACGGTAAATCGGTTCCAAAGAAGCTCTAGCTTGCCTTTGATTGGAAGGCAAACATGGAGGACCACTCCCCAAGAGGCCCTGTGCTCGTTGCTCTCGCTCTCCTTTGCTTCTTCTCAGGTACTCCTATGTTGCATTTTGCTACATTCGACACATTGCTCTCTCCTATAAATAAAGGAAAGAAAAGGATGAGCCTGCCCTTTCACTTTGAGTTTCCAATGTAATGCTTAAAAGGAAAAAAAAAGGATGTCACTCTGTTTTTCTTCTCTTGTTCCCATGATTCTTAAAGCACGGGACGGGTGATGTCTTTTTTAGCTTCGAATTTGGCGCCACTTAATCTTGTTGAAACACGATGCGTTGGCATGGCAGGTGGTGCGGAGTCGGCCCGAGTCTTCACCATCGTGAACCGGTGCAAGGAGACCATCTGGCCGGCGGCCATACCCGGCGACGGCTTCGGCGGTGGCGGGTTCGAGCTCCGGCCAGGGAAGTCGGCCGTGTTCACTGCGCCGGCGGGGTGGACGTCGGGCCGCATCTGGGCCAGGACGGGGTGCAGCTTCGACGACAACGCCGGCGGCGTCGCCGGGAACGGGACGGCGTGCGCGACGGGGTCGTGCGGGCCAACGCTCAAGTGCGGGGTCGCCGGCGCGACGCCGGCGAGCCTGGCCGAGTTCACGCTGGCCGGCGCCGGCGGCGAGGACTACTACGACGTGAGCCTCGTGGACGGCTTCAACCTGCCGGTGCTGGTGGAGCCGGCGAACGGGCAGGGCAACTGCAGCGCGGCCGGGTGCGCCGGCGACCTGCGGGACAGCTGCCCGCCGGAGCTGGCGGTGAGGGCGGGCGGGCGGACGGTGGCGTGCCGGAGCGCGTGCGACGTCTTCGACACGGACCAGTACTGCTGCCGTGGGCTGTACGGGGGCCCCGCGACGTGCAAGCCCACCGTGTACTCGAGCAAGTTCAAGGCGGCCTGCCCCACCGCCTACAGCTACGCCTACGACGACCCAACCAGCCTCTTCACCTGCACCAACGCCGACTACATCATCACCTTCTGCCCCAGCAAGTGCGTACCTTCAGTATCACTCTGCAGCTACAAGGCATACAAGCTGTGAATTATTATATACCTGACACATTTGTTTGTTGCTGTGGACGTTAATCGCAGGAAGCAATGGGAGTGCGCACGCCACAACCATCGGCACTGCAGCGGATCAAGCCGGTCGACTTGGCCAACCGGCATGTCCTCCCTCCTCGTGCCTGTGCTGCTCTTCGGCGTTTTGTCCTCGTGGATTCCAGTGTGAGGAGCCGCGCCTCACCGGTTTTATCCGCTGGTCAAAACTCGTCAAATTCCCAATTTTAAAATTCATTCGAAATTAATATCTGAAAACCGGCGAACCGGTTTTGATTTCCCTGCCCCGGCCTGCTATATAATCGCCCATTTTTATTCCTAGGAGAAACAAAAGTAGAGGTGATTTGTTAAACCCGCGCAATCTCACATGTGACTGACAAGTGGATTTGCTGATGTATAAAAGAACAACAACGTATAGTAGTATATCCTTGTAAACAAACAGAAATGTTCAAGGGTCATTCAGTCAAGCAACCATGAATCCATGATGACAAAAGCTAGTCGCAGATTGGGTTCCTTAATAATTTTGCCTTTTTCAAAGCTTCTATTAACCCGTTAAATTTGAACTATCGCACGCACTTCCAGGTGCGTGAACTCGCCACGAAATCTCTCATGGCCTGCTTCCTGCCCAGCTAGGCGTGACAGTGCGCTGCGAAAATATGTTCCCGTGCCTACTCTACGCTCTGTGCGTAATAGCTCTACAAGACTACAACCAGTAGACTGATTACCGCTAACCACCTGTGATGCAAAGGCTCATATACAGTACGCACGTGTGACGTGTCTACGTGGGGTATATATAAACCAGCTTTTCTTGGAGCAGGGAAGAAAGATCCCCGGAGCTTGGCTCCCGCCAACATCAAACCTTGCATACTTCACTCAACCACGTAGCTCAAACATCAAACCTTGCTTACGACACTGCTCTTACACCAGAACCGATTAGTGGAATTCTCTAGTGTTCCAAATCGCAAGAAATGGCACAGTTGTGCATAGTAAAAATCAGTCATACATCGCACCACAACTGTACTGTTCAGATCGAGTCTCAGTATTTACTTTAAATCTGTAATATATGCCATTGCTCTAGACTCACTGAATAACACATCACATCGTCAGGTATGTACAAATAATTTTAATTCGTAACAGCCAATTAGACAATTTCATCACATCCATTTCTTCATCTAATCATCTTGACAAATCTGGTAGGCTCCTGGACCTGGTACCTGCAAGACAAGATCAAGCCTCATAAATCAGATAGATTTTCACTGCCAACCAAGCAAAGATGGTATCAACCGACATTTCAGCTAGTTCAAACCACTACATTGTCCACATCCTCTTAAGTTATTGACATAGGACGACGAGTTTGCAGCAACAAAATAAATAGTGATCGAAGCATTCATCAAAAATGAACACCGAGCCTTGACTGACATCTAGCTAACACTTACCAGAATACTATTAGCCACTGGGAAAAGAATCAATAATGAGTTAAACAATTTGCTTATCTGATTCAAGGTTTGGAATTTCGAAAAAACCGGAAAAACCGCTACCGAAAAAACCGGTCCGGTAAACCGAGAAAACCGGACGGTTTGCCGGCTTGCTCCAAAACACAGTGTTAACTTTCGCGAAAAACCGGCCGGTTTTGCTAACCGGACCGGAACGGTTTCCCGGTTTTCGCGAAAACCGGTTTTCGCGAAAACCGGTCCGGTTTGACCGGTTTTGAGAACCTTGATCTGATTGTTGGATTCTTGAAATTAGTTATTTTCTTGAGAATCGTACAATTCACTGTACCAAGTAACCGACTGTTATCATGTTTTAAACTAGCAAACTAATTGATACCATGTTTTAAATTGGCAGAGCAATGGACATGAGTTGTTAAGTGTGGGATAGATTACCATGAGTGGGGGTCAGCTAGAAAAATACATAAATGAAGGTGGCGATGCTGATAGCATTCTCAAAGCAACACGAGCACCGAGCTAACGTTTAACTATAGAATATATACAAAAAGCCTAAATTTAGGTGGAAAATATATTGTCAAAGAAAGCTCTGAAATGGTAAGGTGGAAAGGACAACGTGCCTTGCTTTGAGGTATATCAAGTTCTGATGGATGGCTTGTACCAAGTTTCTGAAGGTCTAATTCCACACCCTGCAAAGGGAAAAAGAGAGCATATGATTAGTGACATAAAACATTGCATCAGATCGTAGTTCAGTGGCACTTGGACTGATATGTAATTTTGTAATTCAGACTCGCCTCAATTTTTTCCTTCTTCGCAATAGCATCCCAGTCCTTTGCTGCAATCCCAATCTTCCAATCAAGATTTACATATACTCCCGATCCTTTCTCTGTGCTATCTATCCAGAAGCATGCAAGATAGTTTCCAGCTTCTGCCATTGTGAATGCAAATTGACCAATTGTAGCATTTTCGTTATGATGTAAGGTATTTCCAAATGGTGACGTAACCTATGTGAAGCATAACAGTTCATCAAAAACAATAAAAGGAGGTATTTATAGTAGTTAGTAATTCACAATACAATATTGTGACTGTTGGTAGTATCTCCTTTGCTGCAGACTGGTATCAGAGAGGGGGAAATCGGAAGAAAAAAAATAGTCTTTCATAAACACACGAACTGACATTCAAAACTCACCCTGAGCACTCATGCCTACCGTGGCCACACCGGTAGTAGCAGGGTAACCTAGGACGTATGGTTGCGGCTGACATGGCTAGGTGCTGGCCAGAAGCAAAGGGAGGCAGTGGCCGTTTGGTTCAGCCATGGAGGGGAGGGAGATTGAGATCCTGCACGTACCTGGGCACGGGGATGCTGCAGTCGCCGGAGCAGAAGGTGGCGATAGGGGTTGGCGACGCCGGAAGTGGTCGGGGACGACATGCTTCCTAGATCGTCTCGTCCACAGCGAGAGTGCAGCGGCGGCACGAGATTGCTTCTTTGGCTTTCAGGGTGGCGGCGATTTCGCGAGGGTGCGCAGTGTGGCGGCTTGCAAGACGCCTGGCCACCTCGGCGCCGGCGTAAGAGGAGGAGGAGGATGACGACGACGCAGTGGAGGGGGAGAGGGAGTCCGATGCGCGGCGGCCGGCAAGACACCTGGCTACCTCGACGTCGGCGATAAGAGGAGGAGGAGGACGACGACGACACAGTGGGGAGGGGAGAGGGAGGCGGACCACTTCCATTGCCGCCGCTTGGTGTGGGGAGGCGGCGGGGTCGGGCGGCCTCGACGGAGGCTAGGGTTGGGGAGGCCGGCGGCCGTGCGTGCGCGCGCGGCGGGGACGGGCTGGCTTGCGAGCGAAACGATACGTGAGGGCCGGCCCCACCTGTCGGCGCCGAATTTTTGATTTGTAGACGCGCGACGCACGTCGCACGGGAGTGGACTCATAAGCCAAATAATAAGGAGTAAAGATAATTTATAGCCATACACTTTTTTCAAATTTTAGGGCCTCTTTTTGCATTTCGCACCGGGGCCGCAAATTCTCAAAGACAGCCCTGGTTCAATGTCATCACTCAATTTTTTTTTTTTTGTAATCTTGCAATATACGGTGCTACCAGTTCTATGGTTTAGGCGTTGTTGGATGAGTTTCAACTTCATAAATACCTTATCATTACCTGATAGTATATCATTATATCATTTCATTCACCAAAATGAAAGATGGAATCTCTTTGACAATAGTAATTAAATTAAGAGGAAGTTGCATCAGTAGTTACCTGCGCTTGCAACAAAGAGTGTGTGAATGTAAAATTGTACTTCGTGTACCTCGACAGCAAATTCATATTTTTTGTCTCTTTATTCCTTCATCTTGTTTTTCACCCATTAGACCTGTCTTGGTGTGACATAATAAACGGGTAAAATGAGCTAGGGACACTGCTCTCCCATGTGAAAAATCTATGAAAGGTTCCGAGGAAAAACACATGGTTTAATAACGGAAGGATGACAATAAAACAAGTGATGTGATTACAAATAAAGTCCATTCTTACATAATTCTCTTTTTATGTTTTTGGTATGAAACAACTAACACAGAACTGAAATTACTTTCCAGACACAACATAATAACCATTGCGCAGAAATCATCGGCAAACTCAGGTACATTCTCTTTTGGGTTGTTGCCTAAACATCCCACCACAATCGACCCAAAAAAGAAAGCACATCCCACCCCAACACATCCACCTGCATCACTTTCATCCTAAACCTTCACCAAATCTATATCTATTTTCTACCTCAAAAATAAAAGATCAATAATAGAGGTTAAGAACTAACCTTCAAGGATGAAGCAGCTAAGACCAAGGGATTATTAGGACCCCTGATGATGAATCAATCGCCATGGGAGGAAAACAATGTTGTACAATGATGAGCATGCGAGATATTTGATCCCGTGATGGAAGTGCTACCATGTCAAAGATCAGAGTATCCTTGGTTTTAGAGAAGTGGCCATGCAAGAAATGATGGTTGCATCTAGCTAAATGGAGAGAATGAAAGAGGCGGCGATTGGTGTACATGGGACGGGAGAGAGAGGAAGAGGTGGCGGCGCGGCATGGATGCGTGTTGAGGTTGGCATTTCCAACCTAGGGTTTGGCTTATAAACACCGGGTAGAGCGTCGTGTGGGAGAAAAAGCCTGCCCCCCCCCCCCCCCCCCCCCCCCCGTGTCAGCCCTCCTAGGACAAAACACGAGGCCAAAAGTTCGAGGCAAAGTCCCAAGCCCAGCAAGATAGTAGCCCATGTGAGAACCAGACGCTGACATTGTGACACCGACACTATAGCAATTCCCCCCCCCCCCCCCCCCCCCCCCCCCCCCCCCCCCCCTTCTCAATTATCCCCCGCTCCATCACTACTTATATATGCGATTGTTGGGGGTGGGGGTATGTTAAGATAGAATTTCCAACATTTCTTTCTCATATGAACGATTTGTATCATCTCGACCGCTTGCATTGAACCTTCTACATATATAAGGTTCCTTACACTTTTTCACACATGTAATGGAGTCCTATATATCGAAAGAATTGGATATCTTTGAAAAAAAATTGTTTTCTTGAACAAACTATTGCCAACATGTATGATGATATTCCATAGGCTCTTTGAAGAATGTTTCTTTATACTCTCTTTTTGTGTTTTCGTATTTTCTATATTCTTCTTGTTTCAAGCACGCGCACTGCCCAGCGAAGTCGTGGATAAAAAGGGTTGCGAGCAAGGATCACAAAAGGCCTTGTTATTTGCTCCCAATTCTCTCCCTACTTTATGAAAGAGCTAGTGACGGGATTTTTTGTGCCACTGCATGAAAATGCTAGCAAGAAGAGCTCCAGCAAAGGAGCTAGCACCACAGTCAACAGTTACCCCGCCATGGATAGCACGAGAGAGTTGTGGTATAGGAATGCTGGTGCCAGGCTTGCGACCATTGGGGAGCATCAAAATATCTGTACAGCCAGGCACGGTATATGAGTACAATCAGGCTAGAAGACTGTCTAGTTGTGATTGAAATCTCGAAAAAACCTGAAAAACCGAAACCGACAAAACCGAACCGATTACCGACAAAACCGACCGGTAACCGAATATGCTACAGTACACAGGTTCGGTTTTTACCGATAACCGGACGTCCGATGAAACCAAACCGGACCGATAAGTCCGGTTATCACGATAACCGACCGGTTTTCGTCGGTTTTGAAAACCCTAGTTGTGAGCCAGACGGGTGCTCGGAACATTTACTGTTTCAATTAAAGAGGTGTGGCTGGCTACTCGCTGGTCATCAAGCATGTCGCGATAAGCTAGTAATACATGTCTAGCCGAATTGAGGTGGTGTTGAGCTGTGCCCTGATGAACTATCTGGCTGCAGTACATGCAGTCGCCAACGGAAAATTACCTGGACGCGCACTTGCAACATTCAGCAATAGAGAGATCCTGACAATCCAGTCCACCGGGGAGTTAGCATTTGCATGTAATAGGCATCTATATATTCGGCAAGACAAACACAGAAAAGCTGCCGCTCCCACAGCACCAAAATCCACCTATGTTCTTGTGTTCTAGTGTGCGTTTGCCAACAATATATTCCAAAAAAAAACTAATGTCAATCGACGAACCAGAATAATTAAGCTAGTATTTACAAGTCACAAGTCCATACAGTATTCAAGATCTCAAAACTGAACACATGTCATCGTCATATATAGACCATTAAAGTTTTAACAATGTCAGGTAGTCAAACAACCTGAGAGAACGATAAACTGAATAACACTAACCAGCCCGAAAGAGTCTAATAAGGCGGCTACAAAAGCAGATCGAAATTTCACTAGACTACGCATCACTGAACATAACTCCAAAAGACAACAGCCAATTAGAAGATTATGCGCGCCAATTTCTTCACCTTCGCAAACCTGGTATGCAACTCCTGGTACATGCAAAAATAAACAACTTCATCAATCGAACATTCAAACCAACTTTCACTACCAAACAAAGCAAAGATAAGACCAATCAATTTTCTAGTGGACCGATGATTCCATCGTAACTTAGGAGCAGCAAAATATTAACTACTGACCTATGATTCCATCAGAACTGAACATTGAGCAGTGTGCTGACATCCAGTTCCTACTTAATGGGCATTGTATTTAGCAGTTGGAATCAATAACGAGCCCAAAGGTCCAATTTACCAATGCACGAGTATCATGTATATGAGATCAAGATCTTAAAGCTGAATACGATATTTTATCAACAGGTTACACACGGTGATAGTCAATGCAAATTGACATAATGACCAGCAACCTAACAAGGAGAAAGAAATGCATGTCGCGTGTTATAACTTATAACAACTACCTCACAGCAGACATCATTTTCCACAGGACTAAAATAAATTACAAGCACTAAGATAAGGACTGGTCTTGTGCCAGATGATACAATCTAGTGGCACAAATAAGTAAAGTCTAGCATTAAATATGACAACACATTGCCACCAGCATGAGCAGTTATGAAACTGCTAAACTTCCCAAAAAAAAAAATGTTAAGCACAAGGTTGAGCATTTGCTTGGGAAAACAGTGGACAATATGCATTGCATATGACAGATATTTGAGGGCCTGAATTCAGACTGTCATTTAGCAGTTATATCTTTCCAACAAATTATTTTGTTTAGGTTCCTATTTAAGGAGGCAAATCTATTGGTACATTGTTTTGTGGCTGCAAGGATCATCATTTTGAGAAAAAGAAAACAATGCAGCATTGTTACCACAAAAGATAAAATATCAAAGTAATACTTAGCAGACGGTGTATTACATTTGAACTTTTTTTTTAACATTCGGACATTAGGCATAGTATTAATTTGAACTAAGCAACTTGTCCTAACGACAAGAGAAACAATATGGAGCAAGTACATCCTATGGCATACCAAGATGCTGAAGATTAAGCAGAAAAAAAAAAATGTTCCAGAAAATAAAAGGAATTAGCAACACTACCTGAACCAACATGGCATATTACCAGATTAATGTGGAAATTATTCATGTGTTTTTCAACAACACATCAGCTCTATCATCTCCAACACCAATATCCGAGCCTGCAAACAAAATAGGTTCAATCAATGAATGAAAACTCAGGAAAGCCCAATCCATTAGATAAAGAAAGTCTTTCATGACGTTTTGTTTTTCATGCAATCATCGTGATGATACCTACCATTATGTGTGTGTACACTGACTAAATTGCAAGATTTAACAAAAAAGGTTCAGAAGAGTGAAAGACACCAAGTCTGCTACCATGGTATAATCACATACAACAGTAGACTAATAGTCACTTACATTCTTAAGAAGCAAGGAAATAGTTTTTGACTCCTTAGCCAATCAGAGATAATGAATCTACGAGCTATGCCAATCAGAGAAAATGAACCAATCCAAAAATCCTTTGAATGATACTTCCTCTGCTTATTCCCAATGAATGTACTGCAATGTGCTCAAAGTGAGGAACTTCAGTGAAGCAAAGAAGCAAGACTGCTCAGATGTATACAAAAGTGAAAACAGCTTGTGCAGCATGACTCCTTCGCAAAAACGTTTACTGGTAGCACTACTCTATAGTCTAACATAGATGTAATTTGCCATTGCAGATTTAGGATTATATAAGGTTAATGCTCAATGGCAATAAATGTTATCACACAGAAACAATGATGTTTAACAAGCAAAACAGAACAATAAGCTTTAAGCTTCAAAGTTTGCCAGCCAAGCAACTAAACTCATGCATATGATTTTTCAAATTCACTTCCAAGTGTAACAGCTGCATAGTTTTCAAAGCGCGCTGGCCTGAACGATCGCCAGACCACCGCCCAGCCGCCTAGTCGTACTGAACGGACGACTAGAGGCGATTAGGCGATTTCTAGGCGATCGACTAGGGACCTAGTCGTCCGGGACTCTGAGGACCTAGGCGATGGAGGACTTCATCACAGCAACAATATGGCATCACAAAAACAAGGTCAATGACCACAAATTTGCAAATAAGTAGGTGGCAGAAGAGGAGGAAGCATACTAATAGCGAGTTGCAGAGACCTAGACAAGCCGGCAGCATGCTGCAGAGGTGCCGACGACGAGGATTCATCTTGCCTCCTTCAGAGCAGGCGGCGACGGAGAGCTAGTGGCCATGGTGATGAAGAGCGCAGGGTATGGCGAGCCGCGAGGGCGACCAGATGAGACTGGGATAGCGGCTGTCATTGGCGACGGCGAGCAGAGGAGGCCAGGAGAGGGGTGCGGCGAGGGCGATGACGAGCAGAGGGAGGCGGAAGAGAGAGAGGCGGCGGCCGCTGTAGGAGAAAGAGAAAAGAGGCAGTCGAGTTGCATACCCATGAGTCCATGACCTAATGGGCCGAAACAGGCCAGAAAACCCGGCCCATGAACCTTGATTACAGAGCGTCCAACGTGAAAAACGCTCGCCTAGGCGCGCTTGGTCGTCCCCTGAGCGGACGCTCAGATTTCTGGGCGGACAAATCGCTTCGGTTGGCCTGAGCGACTCTGCCGGAGCGTTTAGCCGCCTAGTCGACGCCTAATCACGATTAGTTGGACGCTTTGAAAACTATGAACAGCTGCAAATTGCAATTAGGTTGGGAGCTGAAGGTCAAAACGGAAAGTGCAAGAAACGTCACAGGATATTATACACATGCCTTGGTGGCCAGGAAATGGCAATAAATTTTCTACTAGCTTTCATGAAATTCCACATAGCATCAATACCAAAAATAAATATGCTATGGGTTCACCAACCTGAGAAAAAACAAGATTTTACAAAGCATGCTTAAATAATTACACTGGTCAACCATACTTATAAACAATATTTTAGCTATCACGTTCTCAAAATGACTGGATTGAGTTCTGCAATGTGAAGTGTGAAGACGAACTATTACCAGGAGTATAGAAACTTGTGAAGGGATAATAGGGGCGGACACAACTCTCCTTTGAAATGTTTATAGACTTCATTGACTCAAGTTGGATCATGAAGACACCAATAGCCGTCCAGACAAAGATCACATTGCTATCCTCATCAAAACCCATTATCGCTGTTGAATGGCGTGCCTCCATTGACGGTCTAAGTGAAATGAGCTTGTCCAGTTCAATAGTTTTATGCGCCACCCATCTAACAACATGATCTGAGATGGCAGTTCTCTTCCACAACTTTATTCTCTCTTCTGACACAATAGCAAGGCCAAGCTCTCCTTCTGTCCGCAAGACATGAACACCTGGATCTCCGGTAATATGGATTTCCTCTGGTATCTGGATCACTGCCAAACTCTGCTTATCTGTATCGAACTCGAGGACACCACCGCCACTCCGATGAATCACCCAGCAAAGTGCATTCCCAATAAGGACGCCAGGCCGAGGCACAGAAGTGGAAGATGGGACCACTGTTGAGACAATATTGCCCCATTTTCCAGACTCCGAATCGTACAGGCACGTCCAGGCACGGAGGTACAGTTCATTGTGTAATATCATGACCAACTTATACGCACCGGTGTGTCGGTCCCTCAGCACCGCGCCATTATACATGTCAAACTTGAGGTTGGCGTGCAGATGGTTCTTCTCTAACTCTGGTGGGAGAGAGATGCCGCAACGATGGCCAGTGATTGGGTCCCACACGATGGCCTCAAGCTTCTCCCGGTTGAAGAGGAGGGCGAGACCATGACGGCAGCCAAGGAACCACAGTCCCTCGCCAGGGCGCTGCGGGAAGGAGAAGCGAGCCGGTGGGATGCGGTCGGGGGTGGGCAGGGTGGGGGTGAAGACAGGTGCGAGCCAATTGCCGTAGTCCAGGACGAAGAAGCCGAGCATTGGAGGTTTCCGGTGGTGAGCCCGGAAGCGGCGGAGAAAGCCAGGGTCGGGCAGGAGGCGCCGCCAGCGCTTGCAGACGAGGGAGGCGCGGGGCAGGGAGGACGGGAGCGGCGGGATTCGGAGAAGGATCTCCCCGAGGATGTCGTCGTTGTCCGGCAGGGACACCGGCGCCGGCGAGGTGCCACCCTTTCTCATCTGGACGGCGGATGCGACTGCCAAAGAAGAAAATTCCAGTACAATATGAGGGAATCGGTAATCTAGCTGCTAAAATCTTGGAGCTTTGATATCAGCACACCACCCACCGGTCGCTGCCGTCGGCGCGGAGGAAGTTGCCGGCGCCCTTGTCAAGCCTCGGGCCCCTAGTGCTTCGCGGTGTCGGGAGAGGGAGGCACGGCAACACTTCTGAGCTAGATATGGCCGCGGGTGGGGGTGGAGGCAGTTCGGGGAGGACATTCGTTCACTCCGCGGCTCCACGGGATCCGCGCCGTCGCCGGAGAGATGCGGCGGCTCGGCAGCGGACGCCGGTGGTGGGATGGTGACGGCCTGACGGGAGAAACGGAGTAGCAAGGGTTGGTGATGGGTTTGGGCTTCCGCCAAGTCATGGACCTTAATGAATTTGGGCCTGTACGAAACGTGGCTGGGGTCATGCTTTAGGTTCGGGTCCAGTAACAGTTGTGTTCGCGTCCCCTGTTTCATCGAATTTGGTTCATTCTATGCGTGTGGAAAGTGTATAATTGCCATGTGTAATGGTCATAAAACCACGTTGGCAGGGTAGAGCCATTTTCCAAGCGATGGCACAGGACTTGAGATATCAGTGTTATTCAACCATGCTCAAGCATTAGTGTGCAAAACTAGTATCCAAAAGCTTGACCAAATTAATACTCCATCCGTTTTTATTTTCTTGACGTTCCGACAGCCATGGCTAGTTGTTTGTAGTTCATTTGCTGGTCGGGAGCGTCATCAAAATGCGAACGGAGGGAGTAACTAACAATAGTAGTCATGGTCAGTGCTGGAAGAACAACCACCGGTCTAGAAGTCAAAAATTTGGTGCCTTTCACTAAGTTTATGGTGCTGACAAAAGAACCATCACTATAAAACTCAGAAAGTCTAATGCCTTTCACTAGGTTTATAGTGTTTTGTTTATACATTTTACTGTAGCTACAAAGGCATAAGCCAGAAAAAACCACAAAATCATGACTTATCTCGTCTTATTCCTTTATTTACAATAGTTTTATTGTAGCAAAATACCAACAAATACATAAGTCGGTGAGGTAAAAGCCATTACATGGCACATGCCATGCCAAATGGCCAATATATATAGCCAACACTACAAGATCATTAGTATTTTCCTACAGATTTTTTAGTCAGTGGCCTACAGTCCTGGTCGTAGTCCTTCTCTCTTGTGAGTGGCTAATGGTTCCCTAATACAAATTGTTGCTTGTCCTTATAGTTTTAACAATTACCAACACCATTTCCCAAAAAAACTCATTACCGTCGGTAAATTGTTGGGCAACACCATTTCCTATTTATCTACCACAATAGGGCTTCCCTACTGTATTCCCCTAAAGAAACATCATTTCCTATCTGCCATCGATTTATGTTGGTTAGTTTTTTTTTTCTTTGAGACACATTTATGTTGGTTAGTTAACATAGCAGTGGCGAGTTCAGGATTGGGCTGTAGGTTGGGTCAAAAACTAATTGAGCTCACGAAGGTGGGCTGAGAAAGAAAAATGATATTTTCATGGTGCTAAGAGCTAAAAAGTTTTAATGGGCTGGATCTGCCTGTGGATCCGCCGCCATTACTCCAGAGTAGAATAAGGAAGGAAAGCCTATGATTTTTTGACGGGCAAATCGGCAGGAAGGAAAGCCTATGATGGAAGAAACAAACAAGAATCTGAGGAAGGATGGATAAGAAGAGGACCTGCCATGCAAGGAAGGTTTCGCTAGCTTGTCTATGTGGACTTCGGCCTCACGTATTCTTGTGCCCGCCTCCTCTCATATCAACTCATTCTATGAAATCCGAACCACTTCCATGCGCGGTAAATCAGTTTCAAAGAAGCCGTAGCTTGGCTTTGATTGGAAGGCAAACATGGAGGACCACTCCCCAAGAGGCTCTCTGCTCGTTGCTCTCGCTCTCTTTGCTTCTTCCCAGGTAGAGTATATTGCATTGCTACAATCGACAGGATGTTCTCCTAAATAGGAAAGAAAAGGATGATCGTGCTCTCGATCTTTCACTTTCAATTTCGAATGTAGAGTAATGCTTAAGAGGGGGGGGTGTCGTTACCATGACCCCCGGGTACCCTCATGACCAGCAGGGCTGAGTAGCCTGACAAGGGTAGTCGGTCCGGCCCAGAGGAAACCGAGTAGCCCATGACTCTAAAAGGAAGGTGCGGCTAGTCGGCAGGATAGATCAGGACTCTTGTCTTGTACTCCAAGTAATTCCGAGTTGTAACCGACTAGGATACTTTCCATGTAACCCTGATCCCCCGGATATATAAGGCGGGCAGGGGCTCCATCTAAAGACAATCAATCCAATACCACGACATACAGGACGTAGGGTTATTATCCTCTGGGAGGCCCGAACCTGTCTAAACCTTGTGTCTCGTGTTCACCATCGTATTCTTGGTTCCTTCGCTACCCATTATAATCTATCGAGGCCCTAAAACCTCGACAGTGGCGCGCCAGGAAGGGGGAGCGTCGGGATCCTGTTCGTCGAGTACGATGGATCGCTTCATCAACAACTTCGCTCCAGGCACTCGGATTCGCTTCGGGAGCCTGGAGTTCGTCGCTGACATCACCAGCAATCTCGCCCTCGCCGACTCGCCGAGTCACGCGGTTGAGATCGAGCCGGACTCTGCTCTCGCCGAGTTGGAGCTCGGCTTCTCCAGACTCCGGGTCAGACCCTACTCGGACTACTCGCTAGCCGAGATCCGATCTGCCCTGGACAACGTTCGTCTTCACCCCGTCCAGCCGAGTTATACAACTTGGCCCCCTGGTATGTTCCCTTATGGTTTCAACAACGCATCTGCTATCTGCCAACGGGACATGCAGGATCTGCTAGCGGCTCCAGGCGACGAGTCCTTCAATCTGGTGGCTTGTCTCCAAGACAGCCAGTCAGATCTCGACTCCCTACACCACATCCTGGAGCAAGAAGCTGGTTACTGCTCTGGCAGTTCATCAACGCCGGAGCGGTACGAGTGTTTTGCCCTCCTCCCAGGGCAGAACGATGGAGAGCTGCCTCCTCCACCACCACTTCCGGCTCACCCACCGCCGCCACCACCGCCCCTTCCGGGGGCGGACATCGTCGCTCCTACACCAACAACAGCGGCGGTGATCGCAGACGCGGCGGCGGTCACTACACCAGTCGGCGCCGGCCTCGCCGAGTCGTCGGCGGCTGGTGCACGTCGGACCCTCCAAGAGCAGCGCAACCGTGCTGGCCACCTCTCCACCATCCCGGAGGGAGAAGATGGACCTCAAGACGCCCATGACGCCAGCCGGCCTCACCGACGGAGACAACCGACTCAACGCAGTCTTTTTGTCGACGTCAACGGCCTCCAAGCGTTCAGGACTCCTGAACAGAACATGGTGGCCAATCGCACCATCCTCGATGAAGTCGAGGTTGCGATGCGTGACCCCCGAGTCACCACAGATGCCCTCGCGGCCCTCATCCAGCGAGCCAAAGGCTATGCTGAGGCAGCGGCTCTGCAGAAGAGTTACTCCTCAGCCAGGACAGCTAGCTCGTCATCGTCCAACAGACGCGGCCGTCGCTCTCATACCCACTCTCGGGATCATGACCGTCCCCGGCAGCTGACTCCAGCCATCGCCGACCGCCCGACTGGTCAGCGTTCTCCCGACAGACAGGTAGACCCGGCCAACCGTCCCACGGACGCCAACAGACAGGCCAACCCATGGCCCGACTACGATGCTCGGCGCCACATTGAGTCTTTGCGCCGTGAGAGACGTGAAGACCAGGAACGTGCCCGACGGGATGACTGGGATCGCTTCGGTGTGGGATCCCCACTTCGGCGCAACTCGCCCAGGCGCTCACGTTCTCCCCGAAGACCCTCGAGATCTCCACCACGACGCGGCTCGCCTGAACGCCAACGTTCTCCGCGCCGTCCGTCAAGGTCTCCTCCGAGACGTGCTCCCCCACGGCGGACTCCTCCAGGCGGGTCACCACCGCCGTCACCGCCCCGAGCAAACCAGAACCAGGAAGACGACCGCGATCGCCGCCGTGACGGCGACAGGCGTCGCGATGATGATAGGCGTCGCAACGACGACAGGCGTCATGAAGACGACAGACGTCAACATGACGACAGGCGCCGTGACGAAGAACGGCGTCACCACGACGACTACCGGCGTGACCGTGACGACGACCGTCGCCGAACTCCACCTCGCCGCGACAACGATCGTCACCACGACCGCCACTTCGATCGGCCCGAACACCCCGGTGTTCCCCCGAGAAACCACAACTTCGACGGAGATCCATCTTCAATAGATGGCCTTCGCTCGTTCACTCGACGTCTCCGCAACTCGGCACGCTTCCCCGAGTCAATGCGCTTGACGAACATTGAGAAATACGACGGCAAGACTGACCCAGCTGAGTGGCTGGAGTCCTACGCGCTCGCCGTCAAAATCGCTGGTGGCGACAGAGCTGTCATGGCCTGTTACCTTCCCCTCATGCTGTCATCTCCACTTCGGCGCTGGTTAACCAACCTTCCTGCCGAGTCAATCGACTCCTGGGATCAACTCACCCGCACAGTCATTGACACTTATCGGCCAACTGCCGATCGACCTGCTAAGAGCAGAGACCTCAAACAGGTCAAGCAACGGGACAACGAGTCCCTCCGGGATTTCATTCAACGCTTCTCTCGGAAGAAGAATGAAATTCCAAGCGTGTCGGACTCTGAGGTGATCGCAGCTTTCATCGAAGGATGCACCGACCGTAACCTCGTCCACCGACTCGGCCAGGACTACCCGGCCACTGTCCGAGAGATGCTGGCGCTCGCCGACCAGTTTGCAGCTGGCAACGAGCTTTGCGCCGAGCAGAACCGCGACGCGTACCGCCAACGGCAGGACAAGGGCAAGTCCAAGGAGAACGACAACTCGGGCTCCAAAGACAAGAAGCGCAAGGGTGACAACATGGTCGCCCTCGCCGACAAATCCAAGTTCAGAAAACAACAGCGTGGCCCCAGGGCGCCGGCCAACTACGAGCAAATGCTCGACGAACCCTGCATCTTCCATGGCGGACCGTCAGCTACTCACAAGCTCCGCGACTATATGCGCCTCAAAGGCCTCATGACATACACGTCCAAGAAGCAAGAAGAGCCCAAGAAGCCGGAGGACGACAAGGACCAGGACGACTACCGCGAGCCCAAAGCTGTCCTTCACATCTTCGGTGGCCCTGACACGTACGAGTCAAAGAGGAAGCAGAAGCTCACCTTCCGAGAAGTCAACGCTGTCTCGGTCGACGCTCCTCACTACCTCCCATGGTCAGAAGTGCCCATCACTTTTGATCGCAATGACCACCCCGACTTCATCGCCAAGCCGGGTCGGTACCCACTGATCCTCTCGCCCATCATTGATGAGGTCCGACTCAGCAAGGTCTTCATCGATGGCGGTAGCGCTCTCAACATTCTCTTCGTCAAGACACTTGACAAGATGAAGATACCGAGGTCGAGCATCCAGCCGAGTAACTCTCCCTTCCATGGTGTTATTCCCGGCCGCTCTGCTCTTCCACTCGGCCAGATCTCCCTGCAAGTTACCTTCGGTGACGCCAACAACTATCGCAAGGAGTATGTATGCTTTCAAGTTGCTGACTTCGAGTCGGCGTACCATGCCATCATTGGCCGGCCAGGATTGGCCAAGTTTATGGCTATTCCGAACTATACCTACCTAGTTCTGAAGATGCCAGCTCCTAAGGGAGTCCTCACGCTCCGGGCAGACGTTAAGCAATCCTATGCTTGCGAGACCGAGAGCCTTGAGCTTGCTCAGCTCCAAGAAGCTGCAGAAGGCAAGTCCATGCTGGAGATCGAGGAAGACGCTGCTCAAGACGATGACCTCGCTCCGCAGAAGAAGCAGTACAAGCTCCGGGTCAAGCACCTTGACCCCGAGATCAAGAAGATCACACTGGACCCGGCTGAACCATCCAAGACGGCCAACATCGGGACCGACCTGGACGACAAATAGGAACTCGCGCTCGTCAAGTTTCTTCGGGAAAACCGGGACATTTTCGCCTGGAAACCCTCCGACATGCCTGGTATTCCCAGGAATCTTGCCGAGCACGCTCTACGTGTCGACCCGACAGCCAAACCTATCAAGCAAAGGCTTCGTCGCTTTACCCCGGATCGTCGGGAGGCCATTAGGGCTGATGTAACAAAACTGTTAGCCGCTGGTTTCATCAAGGAGGTCTTCTACCCCGACTGGTTGGCTAACCCAGTTCTTGTTCATAAAAAGAATAAGCAGTGGCGCATGTGCGTAGATTACACAGATCTCAATAGGTTTTGTCCGAAAGATCCTTTCGGGCTCCCTAGGATTGATCAAGTTGTAGACTCTACTGCCGGTTGTCAATTATTAAGTTTTCTTGATTGTTACTCCGGCTACCACCAGATCCGACTCAAAGAGGAGGATTGTCTCAAAACTTCTTTCATCACTCCTTTCGGCGCTTATTGTTATCTAACAATGCCTTTCGGCCTTAAGAACGCTGCAGCAACGTATCAGCGTTGCATCCAGAAGTGTCTGAAAAGCCTTCTTAAGAAGCGGAAAGTCGAGGCTTACATCGACGACGTAGTCATCAAGACCAAAAATAAGGACGACCTTATTGACGACATCCGAGCTACGTTTGATTGCTTACGCAATTTTAGCATGAAGCTCAACCCGGACAAGTGCGTGTTTGGCGTACCCTCCGGCAAACTACTCGGGTATATCCTCACCCACCGTGGAATTGAGGCTAACCCGGAAAAAGTCGAAACAATCTTGAAGATGCCAATCCCGAAGTGTCAGCGAGACGTTCAGAAGCTCTCGGGATGCATGGCAGCCCTCAGCCGTTTCATCTCACGACTCGGCGAGAAGGGCCTACCGTTTTTCATACTGCTCAAGAAGCACGACAAGTTTGTGTGGGACGAGGAAGCTCAAAAAACTTTCGTTCAGCTTAAAGAATTCTTAGCTCACCCCCCACATTGGTTCCTCCAGAGCCAACAGAACCTCTTCTCCTCTACATCGCAGCCACCACTCATGTGGTCAGCGCCGCCCTTGTAGTTGAGAGACAAGAGCCAGGCCAGATACAGAAAGTTCAGCGCCCAGTTTATTTCGTCAGCGAGGTGCTGACCAAATCCAAGATCGGATACTCTCATATCCAGAAGATCGTCTACGGCCTGCTCATGGCATCACGCAAGCTGATTCACTACTTCCAAGACCACCCGATCATCGTGGTGACGTCTTATGGTCTCGGCGAGATTCTGCATAACCGGCAATCCACCGGCAAAATATCAAAATGGGCCATCGAGCTGAGTACCTACAATCTCACCTTTAAGCCACAAACGGCTATTAAGGCTAAAGCTCTGGCCGACTTCGTCGCTGAGTACACAGAAACACAGGTCCCTCCCGAGCCTGAGAAGTTTGAAGAGTGGGTCATGTACTTTGATGGTTCTCTTCAACTTTCAGGCGCCGGCGCTGGTATCCTACTCGTCTCCCCTCGTGGTGATGAATTGAGTTATGTACTACAGCTACACTTCAAGGCTTCCAACAACGCGGCCGAGTACGAAGCACTTCTACACGGCCTACGCATTGCCGTGTCACTCGGCATCAAGCACCTGATCGTGCGAGGCGATTCTCAACTCGTCATCAACCAGCTGAAGAAAGAGTGGTCCTGTGTCCATGAAGACATGATCGCATATGTCCAAGCAGCCAGCAAGCTCGAGGAAAAGTTCGATGGTCTGGATTATTTCCACATCCACCGTGACTTCAACAAAAAAGCCGACATGCTGGCCAACCTGGGCTCCAGCAGAAGCGTCGTACCATCCGGCGTTTTCATGGAAATCGTCTCCGCACCCTTCATCAAAAAGGAACAACCCGGCTCTCAAACCGCCGAGTCACTGCAGCCGCGGCCTGACGCTTTAGAAGCCATGGTCGTAGACAACCCCGGGACCCCGGAAGAAGAAGACTGGCGAGTTCCCTACATCGACTTCATTGTACATGGCAAGCTCCCGGACAAGAAGGAAGACTTCGAAGCCATCCACAGAAAGAGCAAGTCATACAAGGTCGTTGACGGGCAACTCCTCCGAAAAAGCGCCGACAGAAGAGACATCATAGGACTCGGCGTCTACATGAAATGCATTACTCGGAAAGAAGGCCAGCAACTTCTCCAGGACATTCACTCGGGCGTTTGCGGCAATCACGCAGCATCTCGTTCCCTCGTCGGAAAAGCCTATCGCCAAGGCTTCTTCTGGCCCACAGCCGTCACTGATGCTGAGCATATTGTTCGCACCTGCGAAGGTTGTCAGTTCTACGCACGGCAGATACACATGCCGGCTCAAGCCCTCCAGACCATACCTCCGACTTGGCCGTTTGCCATCTGGGGGCTTGACATGGTTGGCCCTCTCACGAAGGCCAAAGGTGGATTTACTCATCTACTCGTCATGGTGGACAAGTTCACCAAGTGGATTGAGGCTGTACCCATTCGGGACCAGACAGCCGGTCGTACAGTCCAGTTCATCCGCGACATCATCTTCAGGTTTGGCGTACCTAACAGGATCATCACCGACAACGGTACCAACTTCAAAAACAAGGAAGTCGCAGCCTTGTGCGACGACGTCGGCATCAAGCTTTGCCACGCCTCTGCCTACCACCCAGAGAGCAATGGATCTGTTGAACGAGCCAACGGCATGGTTCTCCAAGGACTCAAACCACGTCTCTTCAACAGGCTCAAATCATATGCTTCCCGGTGGGTCGACGAGTTACCTTCCGTCCTATGGGCGTTTAGGACAACTCCCACTCGACCCATGGGACAAACGCCATTTTTTCTCGTCTACGGCGCCGAAGCAGTTCTTCCCTCCGAACTCGAGTATGGCTCCCCGCGAGTTACGGCGTACCAGGCCGAGTCATCAGAAGATCAGCGCCTGCAGTCCATCGATCAGCTCGAGGAACTGAGGGATGACGCGCGGAGGAAGTCGGCGAGATATCTCCAAGCACTACGGCGCTATCACCAGCGCCGGGTACGTGACCGGGCTTTTCAAGCCGGCGACTTAGTATTTAAGAAGATCCAGACAACAGAAGGCCGACACAAGCTGTTGCCTATCTGGGAAGGACCATTTATCGTCCACGAAGTCACTCGTCCTGGATCGTATCGCCTGCGGCGTGAGAGCGGAGAACTCCTTCCAAATACGTGGAACATAACTCAGCTACGTCGCTTCTTCGTTTAGTTTTTACATTATATTGTAACTACCTTGTGTATCTCATCGCAATAAAGTGCCTTTTTTCCTCCCTACAAGTTTTCTTGACTCTGTAACCAGTACCAGCCTTACTGCTTACAGAGCCAGGGGGCTAAATATCACTCATAATTACCGAGTTATGTCACGAGTTCTTCTGGCCGACTAAGTAAGCCTTGTCTGTCCTGATTGTGAAGCTCCACTGAGAGTGCATAAACATAAGGCGACAACTGGTCTCTGAAAACAGTCCAAAGAGACTCGTCCGACTGTCACTCACTTTTAATCTCTTGACTTATGTCAATCTCATAGATCCCCGAGTTAAGATGGTTGCTCTGATTGTGAAACTCAAACGTTAACGCCATCGCCCGAACGTGTTTGCCGACTCACAGTCCAACACTACTCGGCTGGCTGACAACACTGAGTGCATAAACATAAGACACCATTCTTTTCTTGAGATCGAAAGAGGGCGGCTGAGCCGACTCAACAAAATATCATATTCACAAAGGACCCATAGGTTCGTTTGTCGCTTATCATATATTCCTACTTACGTACATTATATTGTATCTTTACAGGAGTTTCACTCGGTCCAGCCTCAGGGTGACAGAGAGAGATCCTTTACCAGTTCTTCACCACACCTTGTGGCTTCGTTCATCAGCTCCAGGGCCTTCTCTTGAGTAGTCCCAAGGGCGAACCCTTGCTGCAAGCTTGACAGGTCCATCCGCGGGAAGTGCGACTTGACCACACTTAGAGTATGGCGAGAAGCAGTCTCTGCCAGTTGCTTGCAGTGAGCCTTCATGGCCCATGGCACCTGACTCAGCGTCTCAGCCACGGAACCCTTAGGTCTGTCTTCAAGATCAGGCCACACGTACTGGAACACTTCATTTGAACTCTGGTACAGGGCCGCATTTTCAGTCTTCAAGGTGCCGAGCTCACCTGCAGGACAACAATAGGTCGGATTCTCCCGACTAAACGGCAACAGGTTTATCACAAAGTATGGAGACACTTACCTTTGAGTTCTGCCTCCAGCTTTGTCAACCTATTTGATTCGGACTTGAGTGCAGCCGATTCAGATTGCAGCCGGTCTCGTTCCTCAACGATGGCCTGCGTCTCTTTCTGTCTCTCGGCCGCCTGAGCTCTCAGCTCCTCAAGTTTGCCCCTCAGAAGTGGCTCATTCTTCCTCAAAGAAGCCAGTTCCTCCATGTCCGCCTGAGTCACCTTAGGTTGGGCTGAAAGTTGAAGAAAACAATACCAAATGTCTGTCAGAGACATCAAGGATAAACATGACAGTTTTTGACTCGACTTATACCTGCTATGGTCTTCTTGAGTGTCGCATTCTCCTCCTTGAGTGCGGCCAGCTGAAGATTTAGCTGATCAATACTGTCTTGTTGACTGCCTATCAGTGCACTCTTGCTGGCTAAAGCATTGTACACTGACTCGGCGGCTGGATTCAGCACCTTCAAGAACTTCGTCTTGGCCTTATTGGCGTCAGTAATTTTCTGACAAAAACCAGATGCTATTAGCACTCTACTTATGGGTTGACGGAAAGCACAAGAACGTAACTTACTCGCTGAAGTTCCATCATGTCAAACATCATGCCTTCCAGCGTGTCTTGCTGCTCTTCCTCTTCCTTCTCGTTGATCTCCACTTGAGTTCCTTTGAAGTTGAAAGAAAAGGAGCCCTTGGGAGTTCTCCTCTCAAAGCTGTACTGGCCCCGCTGGATCTCTTCTTCTGGAGATGAAGGAGGATGACTCGGACCGGTGACAAGCTGAGTCTCAGGTTCTGTAGTGACCGACTCAGGGTCTGCTAAAGATTGCTGTTGACTCGGGCCCTGTGTCCCCCCAGCCTGCTGAGGAGTCGACTCACTTGCCGGAGCCTTTTGCTGCACCGCTGCTTGAGTGTCTTCAGTCGCGGGGGCTTGTGGCGTTGAAGTAGTCTCCTCGGCCGACTTGTCACTCGGCGCCGCAGTATCAGTTTTCTCCACAGGCAGCGTCTGAGATGGAGGGCTGCAAAAGCCATCAACATGACAGTCATTATCGCATTGCCGATATTCACTAACATTGCTGAGTATACCAATACTTACACGTCAGATACCCGGATTCTGATCACGGGCTGCTTCTTCTTCTTATGTACCTCCTTTGGAGGTGACGGCGGAGGAGGAGGAGACACATTGCCTTCATGGCTAGCTGTCGTGTCCTTCTCAGGATTTGGTACTTCAGTGCCACCAGCATCGGCTGAACCAGAGACGACCGAGACATTCTCTGTCTCCATGGGAATCACACCCCCACCGCCAGTCGGCGCAACTTCAGGATTGACGTCCGAATGACTCGGAGTGGCTTCCTGCAAGTAAACAAGAACCCTTAGTGGTGAATAAGGCGCATAAAAGAAAGTTCTATATGCACACCGAGTACTTTTTCTACTCTTTGGGGATATAACCCCGGACGCCGGACCTGATCCTTGGTTTTCTTGACCTTTTTGGGTTCTGGCTCCGCCAGTTTCTCAGGCGACTTGCTCCTCCCTGTCGGTGGGTTGAGAGCCTCGCCCTCACTCTCAGAGCTGGAGAGAATTAAAGCTCTCTTCCTCTTCTGAGAGGCACCACCTCTCGGCGGCCGCTCGCCTTGAGAAGATTGACCTGCAGCATGCTCCAAGCCCAAACGACGAGCGTCACGGTCCTGGTGGTTTTGCTTCGCCGTTCTCGGGAACGAAAGTGACTCACCGGCTGGGTTGGGCGTGGGCTCCTTCGGAATGTCGGACTCGGCAGCAGAGTTCCCTTCATTCTCGGGGGCTTCTTCGTCATCTGCCCTTCTGTCACTCTCCGCTGCCTCATCATCCGAGTCAGGAAGTGAAGCGAAAAGGGCGCTCAGGTCACTATCCGTCTTATCGTCCTCGGCTAAGACCAAATCTTGGTCCCTTGCCGGCAGGGCTCTCAAAGAGCCGTCATCGTTACAGGGGGCTCCAGTCCTCGACTCTTGTACCTCTCCATTTCCTGCACAAGGAAAGAGAAGGGTAGTATTTAGCTATTATGCTACGCTGCGTATCTCAATATTTAGCTCGGCAGAATCACTTACCGCAGGTCTGGGGATCTTTCTCCAGTAACCTACCCATTGCATTGATCCGTCTGGCTTCAACATGGTCACATTGCAGTTGGCGGTAAAGAATTCTTGACCTCGAGCCATCACTCGGAACCTTTGCGCTTCCTGATATCCTCCAGGGATAGGTTCTTGATCCTTGTCTCCTGGACCCTTCCAGGTCCAAGCAGGTCGAACCCTTGCATTCAAAGGCTGAAACTTTCTGATGCAAAAGTTGATGGCAATTGCTGGACCAGTGACTCCAAAGTCAGGTGTCTTCAGTTCAGTAATAGTCCTTACTAAGGCATTCAACTCGGACGTCATGTCCTTCTCTGGCTTACTCTTCCAGATAGAGTTATAAGTCGGAGCCTTGCCAACAAACTTCGGCAGAGCTGGTATGACATTAGCACAGTAAAACCATTCATGGTGCCAGCCCTTGTTGGAGGTCCGCAACTCGTAATCAAAGAACCTGTCCTTCCTGCGGAGTTGAATCCCGGCTCCTCCAACGGTGGCTGGGCTATCGGCTGATGGATGTGGCTTCAGGAAGAACAGATGCCTGAACAAGTCAAAATGGGGCTCAATCCCCAGATACACCTCACACAATGTCACAAACATTGACAAGTGCAGGATCCCATTCGGATTCAGATGGCATAACTCAATGCCGTAAAAGAAAAGCAGCGATCTCAAGAATCTGCTCGTTGGCAACCCCAATCCACGGCGAAAGAATGATTCAAATACAACTGTTTCACCTGGACCAGGGGACGGGTAGATTTCACCTTCTGCCGCTCTCCACCCGATAATTTCCTTTGGCGGAAGCAAACCCAAGTCCACCAAGATTTGGAGCCGGGTGTCCGTGGTAACGGATTGTGGCCACGCGACTACATACTCCTCTTCGGCGGCAACTTCTGCACCCGCACCTCTGGCGGCCACGACCGTAGCATCTGCAGCACCTCTTCCTTGCTCTCCCGCACCATTTCCTCCACCCGCACTGCTTGTGCCGGCGACCGGAACGGCAGTGCGCTTCACGCGAGCCATTTCAGTGCTCTTCATGGATTGATTTGGTGTTGGGGAATAAGGGATCTGAGGATTGGAATGCGATTGCAATGTGAAATGGTTTAACGGCGGCGAGGCAGTTCCTTTTATTTCCAAACTGAATGCGCCTTCACGGCTGAGATTTATCTTATCTTGCCTCCACGGCTCAGATCAAGCCTAACCGTTTGGCTTCCCCGGTACGGAACCTCGTTAGGGTTTCTGAACGCGGGAAAACTGGCGCCCCTTCGACTACTCGGGCGTGACTACTCGGCCAGTCTCTTTGATTGACTCGGCCGCTATCTATAAATCAAGTTCAGTCGGCAAAGATGATTTTCGGCACACATGAATGCTGGAGTCTCTTATTTCACTGAACAGGATGAGTTACAATGCACAACAAGAACTGATGCAAGAACTACAACACGATTACAAGAACACAACACAAGATGCAGACATGAGACTCCTCTTCGGGCACCATCAGCAGCAGACCTCCCCTAGATCTGAGCGCCCGGTATCTTCCCCACGCTCCCTTGCGGCTTCATCCTCCACGACGGCTCCTGGTGCGGTCCACCACACGCGATGGCTTGTCCAGGCGGTCATGCCGACCCGGTGGCCACCTCCGGCGGTTCTCGCCGTCCTCCTCATCCGAGGAGGTGATGACGATGAGCTCTGGCAACGCCGGTGCAGTTGGTGGAGGCGGCATCATCGCCAGCGGTGGTGCGCCGTACGGCACCAGATCCATCACCGGCGGCATCTCTACCGGCGGTGGCAGCAATGGCAACTCGGGAGCTGCTGGTGGAGGAGGGATTGGCTCTCCAGGTGGTGCCGGCGCGGAGGAAGAACCTCTCTTGCTCACTTTCTTGCCTGCCATGGTGGTGAGCTCGCGTTTGCTCCAATCCGGTTGCGGTCTTTTTAAGGCCGAGGCGCTGGAATCTGGATAATCACGGGATGCCTGACGATCGCGCTGCCTTGCCTGAAAAAGCAATCGGTCATATTCCCTCTGCGGCGTGAAGACAATTCTGACGGAATCGATTCGGTCACACAGTGTTCTTGTGACTCGGTGGATAGGCTCCGGCTGACACGGATACTGTGGCACTTAATCCTCCCTCTCATCACTCGGTAATGATGTGTGGAGTTGATTTCTGCCTACATACAATTTTTTCACACAATGACTTTCTTTCCTTGGAGTCTGTACATAATTATACTAATTATACACAGACTCGGGGGCTAGTCCATATGGACTCACTTCCGTGAGTCCAACAAATCTACTCGGCTGTTTATCAGTCAGGCTTTTTTGGCTTGTTTTTTGTGTTCCAGCTTTTCTAGTCTCTCTTGAGTCTGTACACGATTGTTCCAATTGTCCACAGACTCGGGGGCTAGTCCATATGGACTCACTTGCGTGAGTTCCATCAGATTTATTTGGCTCTATGCCAGGCACACGGGTTGCTTCGTCCTTGACTCTTTGTCGGATGATTACCTAGAAATTTCCTTGACCGTCAACTTAATTGCCTCAATTAAGCTGAAGCTCGGGGGCTACATCTATATATATAGATGCGCTGGCGCGCATCCATATATAAACATACGGGTTGTAATCATCCTCGGCTGAGCCCAGACAGATGGACCCAGACTACTAGTCCGGAATGACAAGTTCTTGGCTAAGACTCACCTTGATCGATTGTTTAAGCAGTCCTGTGCACATGAGATCGGGAGTTCAGCGTCTAATAGATGCAATTTTCGTCACATCTATTGATGCTCTTATTCACTCGGACCAGGACAGTATATCTTGGTTCATGCTTGCTCTGAGTTTCTGTCCAATTCTATGAATTACACAGTAACTCGGGGGCTACATCTATATGATGCACTTACGTGCATTCATCATTTGATTTGTTAGCATGCTTTTACAGCCCTAGCTGACCGAGTCATATGCTGCATTTCATTCACTAATTCCTTTATGGATCTAGTTAGTTCTGAGAACTGACTTTTTATAAAAATTCCTTTATGGATCTCTTATGAACCTGCAACCGACTGAGTCGGCCATTATTTTTCAGATTCATCCAATTCTCTGACTCAGTTCAGCATTGGGTGTCAATCGCTAATATGCCTAATTCAAGGCCCTGCTGCCCCTGAGTCACTCAGGGCCAGGTATCTCAATTTACAACAGGCTTGATTCAGGTTAAGTCCTTGTTTTAATTTATCAGTCAACCTGAAGATCTACTCGTACATGGAGAGAAGCCTAGTCAGGAAGCAATCAAGATCAATCAAAAAGCACTTGGGGGCTACTGTCGTTACCATGACCCCCGGGTACCCTCATGACCAGCAGGGCCGAGTAGCCTGACAAGGGTAGTCGGTCCGGCCCAGAGGAAACCGAGTAGCCCATGACTCTAAAAGGAAGGTGCGGCTAGTCGGCAGGATAGATCAGGACTCTTGTCTTGGACTCCAAGTAATTCCGAGTTGTAACCGACTAGGATACTTTCCATGTAACCCTGATCCCCCGGATTATAAGGCGGGCAGGGGCTCCATCTAAAGACAATCAATCCAATACCACGACATACAGGACGTAGGGTTATTATCCTCCGGGAGGCCCTAAAACCTCGACGGGGGGGGGGGAGGATGTCACTCTGTTTTTTTTCTCCTTTCCCATGGAATCTTAAGCACGGGACGGGTGATGTCTCGTTTTAGCTTCGAATTTGGCGCCATTTAATCTTGTGGAAACATAATGCGTTTTGCATGGCTAGCAGGTGGTGCGGAGTCGGCCCGAGACTTCACCATCGTGAACCGGTGCAAGGAGACCATCTGGCCGGCGGCGATCCCCGGCGACGGGTTCGGCGGCGGCGGGTTCGAGCTCCGGCCAGGGAAGTCGGCGGTGTTCACGGCGCCGGCACAGTGGACGTCGGGCCGCATCTGGGCCCGGACGGGGTGCAGCTTCGACAACGCCTCCGGGCCCGCAGGCGGCGGGGAAACGCGACGTGCGCGACGGGTTCGTGCGGGGCCCGACGCTCAAGTGCGGGGTCGCCGGCGCGACGCCGGCGAGCCTGGCCGAGTTCACGCTGGCCGGCGCCAGCGGCGAGGACTACTAACGACGTGAGCCTCGTGGGCGGCTTCAACCTGCCGAGTGCTGGTGGAGCCGGCGAACGGGCAGGGCAACTGCAGCGCGGCCGGGTGCGCCGGCGACCTGCGGGACAGCTACCCGCCAGAGCTGGCGGTGAGGGCGGGCGGGCGGACGGTGGCGTGCCGGAGCGCGTGCGACGTCTTCGACACGGACCAGTACTGCTGCCGTGGGCTGTACGGGGGCCCCGCGACGTGCAAGCCCACCGTGTACTCGAGCAAGTTCAAGGCGGCCTGCCCCACCGCCTACAGCTACGCCTACGACGACCCAACCAGCCTCTTCACCTGCACCAACGCCGACTACATCATCACCTTCTGCCCCAGCAAGTGCGTACCTTCAGTATCACTCTGCAGCTACAAGGCATACAAGCTGTGAATTATTATATACCTGACACATTTGTTTGTTGCTGTGGACGTTAATCGCAGGAAGCAATGGGAGTGCGCACGCCACAACCATCGGCACTGCAGCGGATCAAGCCGGTCGAATTGGCCAACCGGCATGTCGTCCCTCCTCGTGCCTGTGCTGCTCTTCAGCGTTTTATCCTCGTGGACTCCAGTGTGAGGAGCCGCGCCTCACCGGTTTTACCCGCTGCTCAAAACTCGTCAAATTTTCAAATTCGTTCGAAACTCAAATCCGAAAACCGGCGAACCGGTTTTGATTTCCCTGCCCTGGCCTGCTATATAATCCCCCGTTTTTATTCCTCAGAGAAACAAAAGAAGCAGAGGTGATTTGTTAAACCCGCGCAATCTCACATGTGATTGACAAGTTGATTTGCTGATGTATAAAAGAACAACGTATAGTAGTCTATCCTTGTAGATTCAATTATTACTCCGTACACTTATCCTCTGGTCTCAGCAGTTCAGATCACTGATGTTGTACCTGTGATCTGTCCAAATACTCAGTAGGACTATGGTTTGCATGTGCCTAATACCTAGTATAACTCTACCTTTGTCCAAATCGCAAGAAATGGCACAGTTGTGCATAGTAAAGATCAGTCATGCATGATGCATCGCAGCACAAGTGCACAACAGATCGACTCTCAATTTTACTTTAAATCTGTAATATATGCCATTGCTCTAGACTCACAGAACAACAAATCACGTCGTCAGGTACAAGCAAACCGTTAAAAATAATTCCAACTCGTAACAGCAATTTAGACAATTTCATCACATCCATTTCTTCATCTAATCATCTTGGCAAATCTGGTAGGCTCCTGATACCTGCAAAACAAGATCAAGCCTCGTAAATCAAAAAGACTTTCACTGCCAACCAAGAAAATATGATATCAACCGACTTTTCAGCTAGTTCAAACCACTACATTGTCCACATGCTCTTAAGTAATTGACATATAACGACGAGTTTGAAGCAACAAAATACATAGTGATCGAATCATTCATCAAAATTGAACACTGAGCCTTGACTGACATCTAGCTACCACATACCAGAATACCATTAGCCACTAGGGAAAAAAAATCATGAGTTGAAAACTCAAAACTAATCGATTAATTTATAAGATAGAAGTATCATGCGTACAAGAAAGAACTTCAAAGTTGATTGCTTTTTTGTCACACATAGTATTCATGATTGATGCAATGATACAATGACCAGCTATGTGAGAAGGACAGATACACCTTAGACATGCTAGGAACTACCTGGCGCTAGAAACCACTGTCCACATAGCAGATAGCACATCGATAAATTACAAGGTAGCACTAAGAAAAGGAATCGTTTTTCGCCAGTTGATACAATATATTAGCATGAAAAAAGAAAACTTCAAATAAATCATCAACAAATTTACATTGATCTGTGCCAATAGATACAATCTAGTAGCATGAAAAAAAGAAAACATTGTATAAAACAATGATAACTGGCAACATGTGCACTTATCAAACTACAAAATTCCCAAATTTTAAAAAAGAAAGGTCGAACTTCTTAACTAAATTTTTGAGAAGTTAAAATCAATTACTTGAGGAAAAACAACGGATGATTCTGATTGTATAAGACAGATGGTGAAGGCCCTAAGTAGACTCTGGTTTGTAGTAAAGCAATTAAATCTTTTCAATTAACAATATTAAGAGGTACTCATATAAGGTAATAAGGAGGCTAACACATCGATACACTGCCACTTTTGTGCGAATCGTCATTTTACATCTCAATCAGCCTTTTTGACCACTAAAGAAAATATCAAAACAAATTACACAGTAGAAGATGAACGTTCTACACATTTGGAGCATATATTTTACAACTAAAATACTGAAAACTAAGCCAAGCAATAAACATATATCAGAAGATAAATCAGCAAGAGCTTTTTAATGAACACTAACTATTAATTACCGATCTAACAGGGTAGGAGTCTCATATGTGTTATGTTGTTCAAATTTCATTATATTTTCACATTTCAGCCCTGTCATCTCCACCACCAATATCCAAGCCTACAAGCAAAGCAGTGTACAACTAAAAAGGGCAGCCCGGTGCACGTAGTTCCTGCATGCGCAGGATCCGGGGAAGGGTCCGACCCTAAACCAGTGTACAATTAACCAATGAAAAATAATGAAATCCCAATCTATAAGACATAAGAAATGTTTGATTACCTACTTTTTCAGGATTAATGTTACCATCTTTGGATCAACCTATTATATACTTTTGTAAACTTTGTAAGTTTGTTACCATTACTAGAAGGTCTCAAATTACCGAGAAAATGACCCGTCAAAAAAAAAAGACCCATAAAAAAATTACCGAGAAAAATTCTAAAAACATGTTTTGACTTTGGACTACATACCAAATCAGAGTAAATGAAGATCCTTGAAGGAACTTGTCTGCTTTGTCCCAATGAATGTGACGCAAAAATACGCCAAACAATGAACTTCAGAGAAACAAAGAAGCATGGATGCATATTTAACAGTATCCTATCTTTATTGCGACAAAAAAGAGCTTTGTTGTCGTTGAATTGTTCTGGTTCTAACAAGTTCAAAGTCACAATTCACTTGCACCAGGACTCTTCAACCAAAAGTTTAACAGTAACAAAACAATTCCACAAGCTAAGATAGATACAATGTGACATTAAAGATTTATGATATAGAAGAAAAATTGTTATCAATAGAGAGATAAATATTACACTACAGAAAAGATTCTGGCCAATGAACAAGTTATAGAGCCAGCTTTAATATTCCAAGTGTGCTGTTACTAAAAGTGTTCAACTTTTATGTGTCAGAATTGCAAATTTCCATTTGATAAGAGGCTCATGCTTGAAAAAGAGAATACAAGAATGTATCACACAAAATTTTATGCATGCTGTGCATTCTTGTATCCCACTAGCTTTCATGTAATTCCACATAATGTGCTATGAATTTATCACCTGAGGAACGAACATATTACGATGCTTGCTTAACAAACTATTGCAGGTCAACTTTGTTTAATAAAGAATTTTTGAGCTATCGCATAAAACTAAAAATAGAGTATTTAGTAACTTATGAAATGTGAAGTGTGAAGGCAAATTATTACCAGAAGTATAGAAACTTGTGAAGGGAAAATAGCCATGGGCGCAACTTTCACTCGAAATGTTTGTGGGCTTCATTGACTCAATTTGGATCATAAAGACACCAATAGCCGTCCAGACAAAAATCACATTGCTATCCTCATCGAACCCCAATATTGACGTTGGACGATGCGTCTCCATTGAGGGTCTAAGTGAAATGAGCTTGTCCAGATCAATAGTTTTCTGCAACACCCATCTAACAACACAATCTGAAATGGCAGTTCTCTTCCACAACTTTATTATATCTCCTGATAAAATTGCAAGGCCAAGTCCTCCTTCTTCTGTCCGCAGGACATGAGCAGTTGAATCACTGGTAACATGGATTTCCTCTGGCGTCTGGATTACTGCCAGATTCTGCTTGTCTATATCAAACTCGAGAACACCACCACGACTCAGATGAAGCATCCAACAAAGTGCATTTCCAACAAGGACACTGGGCTCAGATACATTGCAAGATGGGACCGCTGTTGAGACAATATTGCCCCATTCTCCAGACTTGGATTCGTAGAGGCACGCCCAGGCACTATGGTATAGTCTATTGCGTAATACCATGACCAATTTAAATTCACTGGAGTGACGGTCCCTCAGCACCGCACCATTATACATGTCAAACTTGATGTTGGTGTGCAAATGGTTCTTCTGTAACTCCGGTGGGAGAGAGATGCCACACCGATGGCCAGTGATTGGGTCCCAGACGACAGCCTCGAGCTTCTTCCTGTTGAAGAGGAGGGCGAGACCATGGCGGCAGCCGAGGAGCAACAGTCCCTCGTCAGGGCGCTGCGGGAAGGAGAAGCGGGCTGGTGGGATGCGGTCGGGGGCGGGCAGGGTGGGGGTGAATACCGGTAGTACGAGCCAATTGTCGAAGTCCATGACGAAGTAGCCGAGCATTGGAGGTTTCCGGTGGTGAGCCCGGAAGCGGCGGAGAAAGGCGGGGTCGGACAGGAGGCGGCGCCAGCGCTTGCAGACGAGGGAGGCGCGGGGGAGGGAGGACGGAAGCGGCGGGAGGTGGAGGAAGATATCCTGGAGGAGGTCGTCGTTGTCCGGCAGGGACGCCGGAACCGGCGAAGTGGAACCCTTTCTCATCTGGACGGCAGATGCTGCTGCAAAAAGGGGGGGAAATCCACCATATTGTGAGGGGAATCAGTAATTTACGGGTGAAATCTTAGAGCTTTGGCAACGGAACGCCACCCACCGGTTGCTGCCGTCGGCGCGGAGGAAGTTGCCGGCGCCCTTGTCAAGCCTCGGCCTCGGGCCACCTAGTGCTTCGCAGCGTCGGGGGAGGGAGGCACGGCAACACTTCTGAGCTAGATATGGCCGGCAAGTGGGGCTGGAGGCAGTTCTGGGAGGGACATTCGTGCACTCAGCGGCTCCGCGGCATCCGCGCCATCGCCGGAGAGATGCGGCGGCTCGGCAGCGGGCCGGGCTCCGATGGTGGTGGGAATGGAGACAGGAGCAAGTGAGAACGAACTGAGTAGCAACTAGCAAGGGTTCGTGGTGGGTTAGGGCTTTCATCAAGTCATCGGCCTTTGTGAATTTGGGCTTCGATTTCGGCCCGAAACGTGGCTGGTCATGCTTCTGGTCCAGGTCCTGTCCATTGAGACTTGAGTTCGCTTTCTTTGGTAAGCTTGGCCGAATGATGCCATTTTGTTTCAGCTTTTGACTGTGGAATTTTGGATTCTAAAAAGCAGAGCTGAAATAAATGGTCAGTTTTTGTATCTGAATCTGAAGCAGAATTGACAATATGCTCAGGACTAACTTTTGCTAAATTATGACATAATATTTACCTATTTGCTATTGTGGTCCCGGATTGTGAAATCCAAAACAATCCCTCAGATTTTGTCTCTCGGATTCTAAAATCTCATTTCAGAATCCACAATTTAAAAACTGAATTGCAAAAATCAAAAGCGGCCTGAGTAACTGAAAAGTCGCTGGTCGCTGGTCAATGCCGGCAGAAGCACCACCACCGGAACTCGGAGTAGTTTCTCGACCGATCGCCTCACAACTCACAACGTCAGGTACAAAAAAAAAGGGTAAAATGATCGAGATCAGATACTCGATTCATGGCGTTAACCAGATTACTTGAGTGGACATTGGACGCTAACATAATGACAAAAGCTAGTCACAGATTGTGCCGCGATGAATGAGTGGTCTTGATTGTACACTACCGTGCGCACTTGTTGCAATTTGGATCACTGTAGAATTCTACTTACGGGTTTCTGGTGTTCGCAGAAGAGCAATGTCGTAAGCAAGAATTGATGTTGAGCTATGTGGCTGAATTGAAGTTGAACTGACTCTGCCGGCAGCCCACAGCGGCTGGCACGGCGGAAGCCAAGCTCCTGGGACCTTTCTTCCCAGCTTCGAGCGGAGAGATCAAAGTGCACCTGAATCCAACGCAAATCTTTCAGGAACCGTATGAGGAAGAGATGAAATCACTGAAAATAACTGAACTGGTAATCCATTAGCGTTGCGTTCATGACCACACATTGGTCGAGCTACTAGTACATACAGAAGCAGACAATATTATACACAGGTGAAAAACGAGCAGGAACCGCAAAGAAAGCGTGCATTTTCTCCAAAAGGAGTACTCCAGTCTCCAGAAGCTGAAGTTCTATGGCAATTTGTTTGCTTACGCAGGCAGAATCATGAAAACTAGTTCCCATTTCTATGCCGGCGGTGATCACCAGCTTGGAGCTTGAGAGGGAGTGAATCGCACAGGGCCGGAGCCGGAGCCGGACAGCAGCTCAATGGCGCTCGCACCTTGCCGGCGTGCTCGTCTTTCCCCTTCCGGAGCTCCTCCGCGAGCTGAGCCACCTCGACTTCCGTCTTCTTGAGCAGCTCCACGAGTCGGCCGCGTGCTGTGCTGAGTGTGCTCTCGCCGCCCGCAGCTCCTCTTGAAGCCGGGCGACCTCCCGCTTGGTCGCCTGCAGCTCCTGTTCCTTTCCGTCGAGCTCTGCCATGGCCCGTTTCGCCAGCTGCAGCGCCCCCGTCGGAGACGCTGGTTGTGGCCGCCTGACCCGCAGCAGCCGCAGGCAGCGTCGATGTTCCGTCGTCGCTTAGTAGTGAGGAGGCGGTGGGTTGACGGCTTCGGGCAGCGACTTGCGCTTCCTCCCAGCTGCGGCGCGGGGTGACAGGTCCCGGTAGGATACAGAGATGAACTAACAAGAACTAGAACAATCTGGGACCGAATCGGAGATATACTGAGGATAATTCGAGGGCCGAGTCCAGCTAGGGATACATCTACTTTACTCTAAGCTAGATCTAGTTCAGGATAATTTCCAATTCGATGCCATGTCTGGCTTACAACCGAGCTATATAGCTGGCCAAATGACTGACGGTGAAAGTAAAAAGGAAAAAGACAGCTCGGACAGTAAACATGATGTCCTGCAAAAGTAACAGTAATTTCTCCCGCCGTTGGATCATGCGCCGTTGGTTCATGTTGACAGATACCGCTTCACTTGTTTATAACAGAGTCGCCGCCTTGCTTGGGCTCCTGACAATGCCCCCTCCTTAGCATCCTTGCCCTCAAGGATGAAATGAAGGAAAAACCTTTCGGATAAAGTTTGCATCCTCCCAAGAAGCTTGATCTTCTGGTAAATTCATCCACTTGATCAGCCATTGTACAACTGGTTCATTGTTCCTCGGTATGAGCCTCCTTTCAATGATAGTTTCAGGCGCCACTTTGATGTTTCCCTTGTTATCGATCAATGGCAACTCAGCACTAGGGACAGCTTGCTTGCCCAGGTGCTTCTTCAGTTGACTTACATGGAAGACAGGATGAAGTTGGCATCCCTCAGGGAGCAGTATCTTATATGCAACCTGTCCAATCTTCTCCAAGACACGGAAAGGGCCATAGAACTTAGAGTGTAGCTTGACAGTGTTATGGATATTCAGAGAAGTGTGACGATATGGCTGAATTTTCAAGTAGACCATATCACCTACACTGAATTCTCTCTCCTTCCTCCTCTTGTCAGCTTGGTGTTTGATTCTGGACTGAGCCTTGTTCAAATTGTCTTTGATCATTTGTAGTGCTGTATGTCTGTTCCTGAGCAACTCTTGAGCTGTATCATCAGAACAGTCAGGTAAGACCACTTCAGCAACCATAGGTGGAGGAAATCCATATAAGGCTTGGAATGGGGTCATGTTCAGAGAAGTATGGTAGGATGTATTATACCACCATTCAGCTAATGCTAGCCAACTTGGCCATTTCTTCGGACTGGTGAAACACATGCATCTGAGATAATTCTCAAGACATTGGTTCACCCTTTCTGTCTGCCCATCAGTTTGAGGGTGGTAGGAAGTGCTCAAATGAAGTTTGACATTGAGGCTCTTGAAAAGCCCTTGCCACATATCACTAGTGAATATAGGATCTCTGTCAGTCACAATTACTGTTGGCAGACCATGTAACTTGAAGACATATTCAGTAAAGAGGTTTACCACAGTTTGAGCAGTGTAAGGGTGTGCAAAGGCAATGAAGTGAGCAAACTTGGTTAACCTGTCGACGACTACCAAAATCACATCTTTGCCTTGTGACTTTGGGAGCCCTTCAACAAAATCCATTGATATGTGTGTCCATGCCATATCAGGTATGGGTAGAGGTTGCAGTAGCCCTGGATATGGGGTATGTTCTGCCTTATTTTTCTGACAGACAGCACATTCTTCCACCCATGTTTTCAGCTGACACTTCATCTTTGGCCAATGGAAAATTGCTTTGATTCTGGCAATAGTAGCTCTCTGACCAGAATGTCCACCCAATGCTGATTCATGCAGTGAACTAAAGATTTGTCTCTGCAAGGTAGTTTTGTTGCCAATTACTATCTTGCCTTTGTATCTGAGCACTCCTTGTTTCAGTGTATAATGGGGAACAGCATTATCACTGATGGATAACTTTGCCATTAAGTCCAAGCATTTTTCATCATTATCATAGCTTTTAAGGACTTCCTCTATCCAAATTGGGACTGCAGTAGTGACAGCCATGAGTTGAAAAGCATGTTTCACTCTGGATAGTGCATCAGCAGCTTTGTTTTCCTTGCCTTTTTTGTACTCCACTGTATAATTATAACCCAGGAGCTGAATGAGTAATTTGTGTTGAATACCCTCAGTTAGCCTTTGTTCTTGAATATATTTCAGACTTTTTTGGTCAGTCCTGATTATGAGTGAGGAGCTGGCAATGTAATGCTTCCATTTCTTAAGAGCTTCAATAATAGCTAGAGCTTCTTTCTCATATGTGGATAACCCTGCAGCCTTGGGACCAATGGCCTTGCTTAGGTAGGAAATAGGTCTCCCTTCTTGCATCAGTACAGCTCCAATGCCATGTCCACTAGCGTCAGCTTCAAGCACAAATGGTTTGTTGAAATCTGGCAGTGCTAAAACAGGAGCTGCAGACATAATGTTCTTGAGTTGCTCAAAAGCTTGTTGCTGCTCCTGACCCCATTCAAAACCATTCTTCTTTAATGCACTGAAAAGTGGTTTACAAATGATGCCATATCCCTTTATGAAGCCAAGGAAACCCCTCAATTCTGTAACTGATTCTGGAGTTGGCCATTTCCTGATATCATCAATTTTCGTTGGGTCAGTTGCTACTCCATCTTTACTTATGATGTGGCCCAAATATTCCACTTGTGGTTGCCCAAATATACACTTGCTCAACTTAACTGACAGCTTGTTGTCCTTGAGGACCTGCAGCACTTGCTGAATGTGTTGCACATGTTCCTCTAAGGTTGCACTGTAAATGAGTATGTCATCAAAAAAAACTAGGGCAAACTTTCTGAGGAAGTTAGATAGGATCCTGTTCATCATAGCCTGGAAAGTAGCTGGGGCATTGGTGAGGCCGAAGGGCATCACCAGATATTCAAAGTGGCCTAGATGGGTAGTAAATGCAGTTTTGTATATGTCTGCTTCCTTCATTCTGATCTGATGATAACCAGACCTGAGATCAATTTTTGTGAAGAATTTTGCTCCCAGCAATTCATCTAGCAAGTCCTCAATTATTGGGATAGGGTACTTATTTTTTATGGTATTAGCATTCAATTGCCTGTAATCCACACACATTCTCCATGTGCCATCTTTTTTCTTCACTAGAATCACTGGTGATGAGTATGGGCTCACACTTGTCCTGATGAATTTTGATTGCAGTAACTGCTGGATCAATTCTTCCAGAGAATTCTTTTGCTTGTGTGGTATTCTATAGGCTCTCTGATTAACCACTTTTGCTTCTGGAATTAGAGGTACGCTATGATCAATATCTCTTGCAGGTGGTAGCTCTGTAGGCTCTGCAAAGACTGACTGAAATTTATTCAGTACAGCTTGTATGTCAGGGTGGGTTTCAGCCTCAGTGGTGTTTAACTGTTTTGTGGGATACAGCACAACACCCACTGCTCCTTTCCTCATCAGTTTGCACAGCTTCTTGACACTTATCATGCAGTGCTTTGTTGGTAGTGTTTCATCCACAAATGTGACCTTTGCAGTTCCATACTTGTTTATAGTGAGCTCTCTTGTCTTAAGGTCAAGACCAATTGGGCTATGTGTATAAGCCCAGTCAGCTCCTAATATAATATCATAGCCTTGGACATCCAGGAGCCTGAAATCAGAGACAAAATGCTGCCCCTGTATAGTGTATTGGCAACCCATACAAGCCGTGGAACTTATCATCTGGCCTCCATCAGCAGCTTCAATGTTCACTGTAGGGACTGTAGTTGTTGTGCAGTTAGCTTTAACAGCAAACTTTGAATTTATAAATGAAGCATCACTGCCTGTGTCAACTAATGCAGTAGCAGTTCTGTTGCCAATGTTAACCAATAATGTGAAGGTATTTGACCCAGCATCAATACCCTGCAAGGCATGCATTGATATTCTCAAAGTTGCCTGCTGCTCAGGGTCAGTTTCGTCAGACGAATCCTCATCTACTACCTGAAACTTTTCCTCCCCATTTTCATCAGTAACTGTGAGCAAAGAGAATAGCTTAGTTCCTTTACAAACTTTCTTGTGACCTGGTACCCAGGGTTCCTTGCACTTGTAGCATCTATTTTGTTCTTTCAGCTCCTGCATAGTAGGCCCTTCCAGTGGTTTAGCAGGCTGTTCTTTGATCCATGGTTTACTGAATCTGTTGTTACTGTAGGTAGGGTTGTATTTTGCTGGCACAGGTGTAGCAGCTTCTAGCCTCTTGGCCATCCAGAATGCTTCATTCAGACTGCTAGGCCTATGACACTGAAGATGATTTGTATATAGTCCTTCAGTCCTGCCACAAAGCTTGCAGTGAAGTAATTAGTTGACATACTAGGGTTGCTCCTCTTGACCTGTGCTATCATGGCTTCAAATTTATCAATGTAAACAGCCACTAAGCAGTTTGCTTAAGGTTATGAAACTGTGCTATTGTGTCAATTTCTGAAGTATCATTGAACCTGTCACACACCAATTTGCAGAACTGATGCCACTGTAATGCTGGAGCAGTATATCCAAGTCCTCTCCACCAATATTCAGCTTTGCCTCTGATGTACATAACAGCTATGTTCACTCTTTCTTCAGGTGGAACACCAACCATACTGAAATATTTGTCAGCCTTTCTGATCCACCCATCTGGGTCTTCTCCATCAAATTCAGGGAATGTGAGCTTGGGGCCTTTTGCAACCATCTTGTGCTGATGGTTAATGTAGTTCTCATAATTGTGTGGGTTTTCCCTGGAATTGTCTTGGTTTTGGTGATGATCTTGGTTTGGTGGCTGTTGTGGAACTCTGTTATTTTGGGTTGGGTCAGGTGGGCGTTGTTGAAGTGTGTCATTGTGTGGTTGCTGGTACCTGTGAGGCTGTACCGTTCTCACATTGTTAGGGGGTGGTTGTTGTTGCCAAGGCTGATGGTGTGTGGTGGTGGTGGTGGTGGTGGTGGTGGTGGTGGTGGTGGCTGGGTAAAATAAGGGTCATATTGCAACTGATGGTGTTGCCAATAATCAGGATGTGGTGGCCATGGTGGAATGTGGTTTGGTTGTGGGTGTTGGCTGGGATATGGATTTTGGTTTGGCCATTGTTGGCTGTATGGGTGAGGTGGTGGCCATGGGTAATGGTTAGGTGTATGGCTTGTGTTTGGATCCACGTAATGACCAAATGTAGGAGATGGTGGATGGCTCTCATGGTCTTCATACATGCCCCAGGTACTATGGTTTTTGTGATGCACAGGCTTGTTATGACCATAAACTACCTCTGGCTCATGTGTTTCAGGCAGTTCAGCAGGTTTCACCGTCTGTTGCACAGTATGAACAGGAATAACTTCATGTGGAGAGAGTTGAGAAATACTATTGTTACCATGGTTTTGAGAAGCTTTGTCAGAAGTTGCAAACAACCCAGGTGGCCAGCCACTCTTGACAGGTATCCCATGATTTGCTCCATGTTTGTCTGCACATCTTGGTTGTGCTGCTGCTGCGACTTCAAGAACTTATCAAAGCTCCGCCGCAAGCCATCAACTTCCACTGCTGTGGCGAAGGGGGAGGGGCTGCCGCTTGTACTGCCATGGCCATCATCGTCGCCATTGGCACCCTCCGGTAGGCCAGTTCCCTTCTTCTCCACCATCTGCAAGATTAGGTTCAGATCGAAATCCTCCCCTACTCCACCTGCAGATCCGTCTACCGCCGCCTAGAACAAGAGATCGGCCGAGGAGATTTTACACAAGGACTTGCCTTGCAACCCAAGCCTGAATCCTGCTCTCCGCCGCCGCTTCCGTCTCCTCCGTGGATCGAAACCGAATCAGTTCCAGGAATTTTACACTGGTACTTGTCCAGCAACCCTCACTGAGATCGATTTTACCACTGATTTTGTAGAACTCCGAATCCGCCGCCAAATCGAAGAGAGATGGGTGGTTGTGGGTGGGAAGTGGGTGGGTTTTTCCGGCCGAGAAACGATGGCTCTTGATACCAATTGACAGGTCCCGGTAGGATACAGAGATGAACTAACAAGAACTAGAACAATCTGGGACCGAATCGGAGATATATTGAGGATACTTCGAGGGCCGAGTCCAGCTAGGGATACATCTACTTTACTCTAAGCTAGATCTAGTTCAGGATAATTTCCAATTCGATGCCATGTCTGGCTTACAACCGAGCTTATATAGCTGGCCAAATGACTGACGGTGAAAGTAAAAAGGAAAAAGACAGCTCGGACAGTAAACATGATGTCCTGCAAAAGTAACAGTAATTTCTCCCGCCGTTGGATCATGCGCCGTTGGTTCATGTTGACAGATACCGCTTCACTTGTTTATAACAGAGTCGCCGCCTTGCTTGGGCTCCTGACACGGGGCTTCCTTCTTCACCGTGACCTGCATCGGCGTGAGCGCGATTCGGTCGCCGACGGGCAGCTTGCGCCGGGAGAGGAACGCCATGATATCGATGCCGGTGTTCCCCGCTCTGCCCAGCAGCTTCTCGATGGCCGCGCTGGTGGCGGCCGTCACCGGCAGCACCGCCTCCCTGCTCGGTTTCCCCACCTCACCGGGCACGGCCATGGCGCCACGGACGAGGAATCGATGAAGAAGAACCTGGACTCCGGCCTTCACGTGCGAGTTGCCGGTGAAGAGGCGGACCCGGCCGACGCCGGAGCGGAGGAGCTGCACGGCGTAGGGCTTGAAGTGGTGCCACCCGAGGGACTCCCCCTTATGCGCGTAGATGGAGAAGAAGTACCGGAACGCGGAGAGCATCGGCTCGACGCCGGCGTCGTCGCAGAGCAGGACGAAGGCGGCCATGTAGCGCCACGCGTTGGGGGCCAGCTGGCTCGGCGCGAGGCCGTAGTGGCTCAGCACCGCCGCGTAGAAGTGGTGGAGCGGGAGCCGCACATGCCGGCGTCGAACGCGTCGCTGAGACGCAGACGGCGTTGCGGGCCTCCGGCGGCGGCGCCGCGCAGGCCACAGTGTCGGTGCGGACCGCCAGCGGCGTGTACTCCCCGGGGACGCTGCGGCACGCGTTCCAGAGCTGCACCTCGCTCGACAGCGTCGACGTCGTCTTCGCCGCTAGCGGCCAACACAAGGCGGCGGCGGCGGCGGCGACGACGCCGTCGCCGTTGTTGAAGTACGGCGAGGTGGCGCTGTCGTGCTCCGCGGCTGCCGCCGTGCTGAGCTCCACGACGGACGACGAGGCAGTCGACCCCGTGCCTGCCATTGCCGGGTCGCGGCGGAATCAGATCGGCTGCAGTCGGAGTCGTCGACTGCCGCATGCAGTCGCCCCATCCGCGCCGTCTGGTTGCAATCCAACAGCGGGCTCAGACAACTCCTTTCGCGGGCCACATAAGACGCAGTCAGAGCAGCCCATCAGAGCCCACAACGCTACCATCTCTCTTCTTCGACGGCTCTCTTCTCTGCTCTAGGGATGGCAATTCGGGGACGGGTACTGGGTACCCGCCGGTACCCGACCCGATGGGGCCGGGCATGAGGCTCATTTTCTACCCGTAGGTGGAGCCCGTACCCGCCCCGACATGAGTCGGGTTCTCATGTGTGCAATCCTGTTTCCTGTGCAAACAAACAGAATATTTTTATTAAACAGAAGAGAGATATCCATTAGAGAAAAAGGAGATATAACCAGCATTGTCATAAGTCCCACCTCATAAATCACAATGTGTGCCGTCCATAGACTGTCCAGCAGCAGTTTAGTTATTTTTTTCATGTGTTGTTGTTTGTTTGTGTGAGAGGCTACAAAATTGTGAAAATTTGTTGAATTCTGAGGCTAACATGTGTTTTATAGTGTTCCACCCGTGAGTTATCCGTTACCCGCCCCGATACCCGATGGGTACGGGGCCGGGTAGGGATTTTCACCCACGGAGACGGGGCGGGTAGGGATTTTTACCCGCTGTACCTGGCGGGGCGGGTATGGATTTGCTCTACCCGCCCCGAACCCGCCCCATTGCCATCCCTACTCTGCTCGACACAGCGGCGGCGCTCGCCTAAAAAAAAAGACAGCAGCGCTTGTGACTGTGGGCCTGGCTGCGGCTGCCCTCGCTCCCCTCCTGGCCTTGGCTGCGGCGGAGCTTGGCCGCGAGGCCGCGCTCGTCCTCGTGCCCCGGCGGCGGAGCCCCTCCTCCGCGCACTCCGGCGGCAGCGGCCGTCGCCCCGCATGTGGCTCCCGCCTCGCTCGTCCACGCCGGTGGAGCTCCAACACCCTGAGCAGGGCTAAAAATCCCATGCTCCTGAAGAAGTAGTATGCTATGTACAGCTTGATTGTCTTGTATTCTGTAATTGTGCATATGCTAGTGAATTGGCCAAGTGTTGATTGTAGAGGAAGCAGCAAAGACTGCAAATTGTATAGATGGCAAATTGTATTCTGAATTTTGCTATTACAAGAATTAGAATTGAGAGGAAGGCTGCCGTGCTCAAAATATTGTGTTGTTCTTTGCCTCTTTGGCATACTGAAACAAACAGAAACAAAATGCTGCAGAGTTCAAAGGCACATACTGAACTTTACACTTGAAACACAGAACCAAAAGCTATTCTCCAAAACCAAGCTTGACTACTAAAATTCAACATTAAAATGATCGGTGGTTGCTCCCTGCAAAATGAAAGAAAATTAATTGAACACTTGGGCATATCACTACATTGATCATCACAATGAAATATTACCGTCAATAGTTGAGAGTAGGTATTGATGGCCATGTATGATCCAGATGTTCCTTCCTTGGGACAAGAAGTACTAGTGGAAATATTTGCACTGCAACACCATCATCCAATTCCACTTTTGCAGTTTTTGGTTCCTTTTTCAATAAAAGAGAATCAAATAATTAGATAAAACTGAGCCTTTTTTCCATTGAATACAGTTAAAGAGGATCAAATAAAATTAGTGCTGTTACATACCACTGAACCTTTCCCTTTTTGCGCTTTGAGGTTTTTGTTTCCACCTCCTTTTTCTTACTTCCTTTCTTTGTACCTTGTGCTTCTTATCGAGCCAAGTTTTTTGCGCTTTCGAGGTTTTTGTTTGCACCTCCTTTTTCTTTAGTCATGCTGTATCACCAACTCAAATCACCAACTCACTTGGAGGAGCAGCATTGGTGGAAGCAGTGACCGGATCCATAGTATCAGTGCAACTATTTTCCTCTTCAACTTGCTTGCTAAGGATGTCAAGTGTGTTATTCACTAACAAGGTGCATGATGGATGGCTGGCAGCCCGTAGTGCCAAATTGAGAAATTTTCGAGTCATATCTTTGTAGCGAAGCATATCATTTAATTTTGGATTCTCAACTATGTTTCGGCCATTGTTGTCTTGTACTGTTCCACTATGTGCTTCCCGTGTCCAACGCTTCAATACATATTGTCCTGCGAGTGATTTTATATTCATCAAATCAAGGACTTTTATAGCATCGGCATACAATATTCCAATTCTACCGAACTGCCCACAGCTGCAAGTACTGGTTTGCTCTAAAGGATCACCGGTAACTTTGTATTCCTTCTCAAAGACACTAAAATTTTCATCAAGACTCCCAATTGCTACAAGATATTCATTGTTGCCTTCCAATGCTGTGGTACATGCTACCATGGACCTTTCATATTCACCTTGAAAAGCTTCAAATATAATTGGTGTGTACAGCTTGCTAGCTTGGATTAGCATAGGTGTCCTCATCTTGATTCTAGGTATTTTTTTCCTTGATTCAAATTCAGAATTCAGCTCATTTTTCCTTTTGTCTTCCACTACCCTTTCAAAATGCTTAAGAAATCGAATCATATCAAAATCAGATTTGAAATGTCTCTTCAGTTCACTATTCAGACTCTCACTCAATTGGGTACTTCTCATTCCTAGTGTGAACACATCCTTCATATAACATTCAGCCCATTTTTCTTTAAACTTGTATATACTATCCAACCAAGTTTGCTTCCTTGCCTTTGTCCTCATCATGTTGAATGCATCTTCAAATGTTTCCTCATCTTCATACTCAAACATACATGCACTAAAATCTGAGAGAATACTTGATTCTTTCTCGTTGTCTTCATCTACTTGTTTGGGAGAAGCACTTGATTCTTCATCATCAGGTTCAGATAGATGTTTGACGGCATTTTGCATAATGTGAAAAGTGCACAAACCATGCCATGCTTCTACAAACACTTCCTTAACTGCTTTTCCCATTGCAGCATCTTGATCGGTATAGATTGTTTTAGGTTGCTTGCCACTATGGGCTTTCAGGAAGGTCTGAAATAACCACTTGAAAGACTCAAATGTCTCATCATACAAGAGAACAGCACCAAAAAACACAGTTTCCCTAAAATGATTGAACCCAACAAATACCCCAAATGGCCTGCTTTCTTTGTTTGTTCCAAAAGTAATGCCCAAAACTGACAACATCACCAAAATATGCATAGTCAGTGAGCATTTTAGCATCAACCTAGAATATGTTTGCTATTTGTTCTTCCTCGTCCAACTGCAATGCATATTGGAATGACGGGTTATCAGCAATGTGGTTGTGTTTCAAAACCAGATCAGCCACTTTATAAGTCCCCTTCTCCTTGTCCAGTACAACACCCATACGAACTTGGCAATCAGTTCTAGTTTCAGCTCTTGGACACTTTATCACACGATACCTTTTATCTTCCAATCTGTGACCCTCTTTTGCACAAACATATCTGCAGGACCTAACCGTCCCATCCTTCCTTTTATTTGTATATCTTTTTCTAACCTCAAATCCTTTTTGGCCTCCGTAGCTAATCCAAAACATCCAAGCTTCATCTATAGTTCTGAATTCCATGCCAACTTGAGGTAACAAACTAGGCTGCAAGCCCTCCCTACGTCAAAAGGCAGGTGATAATTTGAACAACTAAAATCTATTTGATCTGGTGGAGAAGAAGCAGCAACCATGGCATTACACACCTGTTTTCTTCCATATCAGATGTGCATATTTTGTTTTGTTGAAAGCAAGCAGAACTTTCATTCAATCAGTTCCAACATAATCTAATGAGGGAGAACGAAGGAGACTAAATTAGAACAGAATTGCAATATGAACACACAGGAAGAGAAAAGAGTGCAGATTACATACCTCTTCTTCTACCAGAGTACCAGACGATCGCTGCCTCACGGCTCTGCCCTGGGTACCAGAGTATCGCCCCCTCGCGTCTGGCCCTTGGCACTAGAGGCCCTCGCGCTAAAAACACACGAGCTCGCGCCAAAACAGCGACTTATTGGCGCTATAACGTCGAGTGGGTCATCAGTCATTGGCGCTGGCGGCTGTAGTCTTATTGGGCTAAGGCCCAGCACGTGATGGACCGTCGTGTGGGAGCTGAACATGGACCGTGACTGCATGCTGCAGTCGAAGTCGACGACTCCGACTGCAGCTGATCTGATTCCGGTGGCGGCAAGGCTGGAGGCGTGCCGCCGTTCGGATGGCAGCCTGCGAGCTAGGTGGACTGTGCTGTTGCTGGCTCGCCTCTATGTTTGGGTGTTGCCTTTCTTTACTCTGTTTGGCAATAAAAAATTGGCAAACCAAAGAACAGTGCTCGCATGACCTGTCCTCTCATCCTCAGGGTGACTGACAATCTATTGACCGGCCTATGACCTGTACTCGCTACTTCATCCATTTTAAAATAATGCCAGTATGCAATGTACATTTTCATCCACAGTTTCAAAACACATATTTTATTATGTGAGATGAAACTGCATCTTTTAGTTCCCAATTTTATTTAAATTGTAAATGAAAAGGCCAATGAGACTAGCTTAAGTAGCATTCTAGCATTGGATACGGAAAATAAAAGACATGAAAAATTAAGAGCACGCTAAAATGATGAATTAATGAAGGTGAAGAGGGAGAAAGCTGCGTTGAAAAGCGAGAATGACACTTATTTTGAAAAATGGTGTGCTTCTATAATGACACTTATTCCGGTATCAAAATTTTGGAACGGATGTAGTTCTATATAAACTACTCCGATATAAAACCTTTAGTTATTTTGGACATTGACACAGTCTTAAAAAATAACTTTTAATAATACTTTTTGCTATAAAATATAGTACATTTATAAAATCATATTTCAGTACGAATCTAATTATGTCATTTTTACATTTCTAAACTTTAACATATATTTATCAAAGTTTAAAAAGTTGATTAGAACAACCTCAAAACGACTATAATTTTGATACCCAAGGAAATATGCTGAAACAATGTTCATGTTATTTACTCTATTTTGGTTCATCAAACATTTGGAATTAATCAATATTAGCATCGCCAGGATGTAAAACTGTTCTCATTTGGGCAAACTGGTGACCTTCATACCATACTTGCACTGTACTCCTTCCGTTGCAAAATAAAGTATTTTAAATAAAAGAGTTATATGCTATGATAAATGTTCTTAATAATTTGCTAATTTGTTAAATATTTAATTATTGATAGTCAAAATTTTAAAAGTTTGACTTTAATCAAACTTTTGATCTCTTACATTTTGAGACGATTGGTCTGGAGAAACTACTCCGAGAGTTCCGGTGGTGGTGGTTCTGCCGGCATTGACCAGTGACCACAGACTACCATTTTCAGCTCCTCTTTCGGCCGAAGCTTACAAGGGAAGGCGAACACAACTCTCACTGGACCTGGACCAGAAGCATGACCAGCCACGTTTCAGGTCGAAATCGAGCCCAAATTCACAAAGGCCCATGACTTGACGAAAGCCCTTTTTGTCGCAATATAGACAGGGCACACTAAAGATGAAATACGTTGTAAGCATCCATGCTTCTTTGTTTCTCTGAAGTTCATTGTTTGGCGTATTTTTGCGTCACATTCATTGGGACAAAGCAGACAAGTTCCCTCCAAGGGTCTTCATTTACTCTGATTTGATATGTAGTCCAAAGTCAAAATATGTTTTTAGGCGATTATTAATTTTTCTCGGTAATTTGAGACCTTCTAGTAAAAGGTAACAAACTTACAAAGTTTACAAAAGTATATAATTGGTTGATCCAAAGATGGTAACATTAATCCTGAAAAAGTAGGTAATCCCACATTTCTTATATCTTACAGATTGAGATTTGATTATTTTTCATTGGTTAGTTGTACACTGGTTTAGGGTTGGACCCTTCCCCGGATCCTGCGCAAGCAGGAACTATGTGCACCGGGCTGCCCTTTTTAGTTGTACACTGCTTTGCTTGTAGGCTTGGATATTGGTGGTGGAGATGACAGGGCTGAAATGTGAACAGCATAACACATATGAGACTCTTACCCTGTTAGATCGGTAATTAATAGTTAGTGTTCATTAAAAAGCTGTTGCTGATTTATCTTCTGATATATGTTTATTGCTTGGCTTAGTTTTCAGTATTTTAGTTGTAAAATATATGCTCCAAATGTTTAGAACGTTCATCTTCTACTGAATAATTTGTTTTGATATTTTCTTTAGTGGTCAAAAAGGCTGATTGAGATGTAAAATGATGATCCGCACAACAGTGGCAGTGTATCCATGTGTTAGTCTCCTTATTACCTTATATAGGTACCACTTAATATTGTTAAACCAGTGTCTCCTTAGGGCCTTCACCATCTGTCTTATACAATCAGAATCATCCGTTGTTTTTCCTCAAGTAGTTGATTTTAACTACTCGAAAATTTAGTTAAGAAGTTCAACCTTTCTTTTTTTAAAATTTGGGAATTTTGTAGTTTGATAACTGCACATGTTGCCAGTTATCATTGTTTTATACAATGTTTTCTTTTTTCTTCATGCCACTAGATTGTATCTGTTGGCACAGAACAATGTAAATTTGTTGATGATATATAATGTTTTCTTTTTTTCTTCATGCCACTAGATTGTATCTGTTGGCACAGAACAATGTAAATTTGTTGATGATATATTTGAAGTTTTCTTTTTCATGCCAATAGATTGTATCAACTGGCGAAAAACGATTCCTTTTCTTAGTGCTACCTTGTAATTTATCGTTGTGCTATCTGCTATGTGGACAGTGGTTTCTAGCGCCAGGTAGTTCTAGCATGTCTAAGGCGTATCTTTCTCCTTCTCACGTAGCTGGTCATTTTATCATTGCATCAATCATGAATACGAAATTGGTGCGACAAAAAGCAATCAGCTTTGAAGTTCTTTCTTGTACGCATGATACTTCTATATTGTAAATTAATTGATTAGTTCTGAGTTTTCAACTCATTATTGATTTTTTCCCCAGTGGCTAATAGTATTCTGGTAAGTGGTAGCTAGATGTCAGTCAAGGCTCAGTGTTCAATTTTGATGAATGATTCGATCACTATGTATTTTGTTGCTCCAAACTCATCGTTATATGTCAATTACTTAAGAGCATGTGGACAATGTAGTGGTTTGAACTAGCTGAAAAGTCTGGTTGATATCATATTTTCTTGGTTGGTAGTGAAAGTCTGTTTGATTTACGAGGCTTGATCTTGTTTTGCAGGTATCAGAAGCCTAACAGATTTGCCAAGATGATTAGATGAAGAAATGGATGTGATGAAATTGTCTAATCTGCTGTTACGAGTAGGAATTATTTTTAACGTTTTGCTTGTACCTGACGATGTGATGTGTTGTCCAGTGAGTCTAGAGCAGTGGCATGTATTACTGTATTACAGATTTGAAGTAAAATTGAGAGTCGATCTAAACAGTACAGATGTGCTGCGATGCATGACGACTGATCTTTACTATGCACAACTGCGCCATTTCTTGCGATTTGGACAAAGGTACAGTTACACTAGGTATTAGGCACATGCGAACCATAGTCCTACTTACTTCTTGTATTTGGACATATCACAGACACAACATCAGTGATCTGAACTGCTGAGACCTGGAGTAATCATTGGGTCTAGAATTGGTCTTTTATACATCAGCAAGTCCACTTGTCGGTCACATGTGAGATTGCGCGGGTTTAACAAATCACCTTTACTTTTGTTTCTCTGAGGAATAAAAATGGGGGATTATATAGCAGGCCAGGGCAGGGAAATCAAAACCGGTTCGCCGGTTTTCAGATTTGAGTTTCGAACGAATTTGAAAATTTGACGAGTTTTGAGCAGCGGGTAAAACCGGTGAGGCGCGGCTCCTCACACTGGAATCCACGAGGACAAAACGCTGAAGAGCAGCACAGGCACGAGGAGGGACGACATGCCGGTTGGCCAATTCGACCGGCTTGATCCGCTGCAGTGCCGATGGTTGTGGCGTGAGCACTCCCATTGCTTCCTGCGATTAACGTACACAGCAAACAAACAAATCTGTCAGGTAATAATTCACAAACTTTTAGCATGCCTTAATTAGCTGGGTGATAAGGTGATGATGTAGTCGGCGTAGGAACAGGTGAAGAGGCTGGATGGGTCGTCGTAGGCGTAGCTGTAGGTGGTTGTTTTACAAAATGAACCTTTTTGTTAAAGATTATCACATTTAGACCCTTGGGGCAAATATTCCCCGACGAGACAATTTGGAAAACGTACTTTAACAAAAACGTCCATTTTGAATAAAAAAACCATTGCATATACAGACGAGACAATTTCCAAGCAGTTGCCCAGTAGGTTGGACGTTCGGTTATCCGGTTAATTCGGTTCCATCAATTCGGTTAAGAGAAACTTCAATTAATAAAAAATAATAACCGATTTAGTAATAAGAAAATAATTAACCGCGCAATTCGGTTGCGGTTAATTCGGTTAAGCAATGCATATTCCACTCTATTAGATAAATTTATCCAACAAATGCAAAAAAATAAAATAAATAAACCAATGCTCCGTCGATAACGATGTTGATGCACGGGTGGTCATTGAGTGAGGTTTGTGGAGAGGATGAAGTTTGAAAAGGACCGGGTTGGAATGAGTTAGGACCGAGGAATCTCGAGATCTACTAGGTTGAGATGATAATGTCGGTTAATTCGGTTAACCGTACTAGCTAAATTGATAACCAAAATTTTTTCGGTTAATTTTATCATGCATCGGTGAGAACACCACTGGCACTGAACTCCAGCAAAAAAAAGTCAGTCGCGTATACAACAGGAAAAACTGACTAGTAGAAAATTGACCGTAAAGACAAAATATTATATTGTAAGCCTTAACAAAAGCAAGAACTTCAGAACTGAATCTGATTGACCTCCAATCATATTATAACTTTAAACACTTGATTTTATTACAAAGGGTACCGTAAAAATGATGGCAAATGTAAGTTGAAGGACCAGTTTCTGATATAGAGAAAGATTTGCCAAACACTAGCCAGAAAACATATAAACATAGCAAACAATAACTTTATATCACCTGTTCAACCAACTCGGCATTTAACCATTTCTAACAGAATAATCATACTGTGCATACTTCAAGATTTGTGCTGGCACCTCCACCACCAACTGCCAACCCATAAGCGAAATAAGTCACGGAACATTGAAAACTAAGGAAAGCAGAATAAAAGGATAGAATAAATGTGGAACCATCAGATACGACGCAACACCTGATATGTATTCATAATAACCAATCAAGTTATTAGCTTTTATACAATGTCCTAGAAAGACGAGAACCCAAATCGATGAGTACAAGGATAATTACTCGAAACAATAATGAGAACTAAACATAGGACAGCAGACCAAGTGTCGATCCGATAAGATGAAGCTATGCTGTCTAGAGATACTCTAGAAGGACCTTGGTCCAAGTTATTACCAATGAGAATAATCAACAAGTGCAGAGTGCACAAACTGAGAAAATTCAATGAATCAGATGAGTATTGCTGTTTCGATGTAATAAAGATCTGCCTTGTAAATTATTTGGTTCTACAGAAATAGTGAACCTATTCCTTGCACCAAGACTTGCATAGGGATGACATTTTAGTATCTATACTGTAAATGCGAGAAAATGCTTGGACTTTTTAGCTGTGTAAATGCGAGATATTACCTGCAGTATAGAAACTTGCATAGGGATGACATTTGGTAATCGAAGGATCACTGAAAAACTTGGTGATCTTAATTGTGTCCAGTTGGACCATGAAGGTACCATCATCCGTCGCTACTAAAATCACATTGGTATCCTCATCATAACCAAGTATGCGCGCCAGCCATTTCTGTATGCTACCCGGCTTGTCCACTGATGGTTTTAGTGAAAGGAAATCGTCCCGCCAAACGGTTTTCTGCAGCGCCCAATCAAAAGCACCATCTGAAATGGCCCTTCTCCCCCAGATTTGGATGCACTGTTTTGCCAGAATAGCAATGCCAAGGCCTCTATCTTCTGTGCGCACAACCTGAATATCTACAGCATCAATAGAACGGGTGTAACTGGGAACCTGGGTACAGCCATACCCTGTGTATCCATACCAAACTCAAGGATGGCAACGCCACACCAACCAAGCAACCAGCAAAATGTACTACCAACCAGAACGGCAGGTTTAGGGGAAAAAAGAGTTGGAACATCTATTGAGGTGACATTGCTCCATTTCCCAGACTTGGATTCATAGAGGCATGCGGACGCAAGCATGTATTGTTTGCTGTTGCAGTATACCAACACCAGTTTGAAGGAGCTCAAGCTGTCACCTCCGTGCGCGTGTCCGGCGACATTTTCGCCTGCGGCGACCAGCACAGCACCAGCGTAGATGTTGTGCAACTCCGGTGGCAAAGCTACGCGGCGCTGGTGGCCAGTGATGGGGTCCCACACGATGACCTCTGCTTTGGTGAAATCTATGAAGAGGGCAAGGCCGTGTCGGCAGCCGAGGGGTCTCCAGCACTCGCCGGGGCACTGCGGCGGGTTGAAGCGCGCGGCGGGGATGCGGTTGGGCGCGCCCAGCGCGGGGTAGAAGGAGGGCATGCCGGTGCCGGCGATGAAGCCTAGCACCGGAGGCGTCCAGTGGTGGGCGCGGAAACGGCGGAGGAATTGCGGGTCGGAGAGGAGGCGGCGCCAGCGCTTGCAGACGGCGGAGGCGCGGGGGAGGGAGGATGGGAGCGGCGGGAGTCGTACGAGGATCTCCAGCAGGATGTCCTCCGAGTCCGGCAGGGACGGCGGCGAATCTTGAGATCCGACGAAACATCTGAGATGGCATGAATTATCAGTTATCAGTGCTAAATCGGGCAGTAATTGGAGCAGGAGAGCTCGACAATCACCTGCAAAAAGCTCGGAACTTGTGCAGCAGTGTAGCGGCCATTCTACCCGAGCCGCCGGTCTCGTCGTCGTGGTGAGCAGAGGAAGACAAGGAGAGCCCCGAGCTAGTCCTCTTCGTCACTCGTCAGGAGAAGCCGCGTCGGCGCCGTCGCCGAGAGCATAGCAGGAGGCGGGTGGGGAAAGGTGGCAACTGGCAACCAACCTGCGGCTGCTAGCTCGCCTCTCTCTTGTTTTTATTTTTATTTATTTTTATTTTTTTTTTTGAGAGAGAGAGACGGCTGCTAGCTCGCCTGATCAAGTTGAGAGACAAGAAGGCAAACGAGCCGATGTGGGCTGTCTTGAATCTGGGCCTCCGTTTCGGCTGATAGTTTCGCTGTAAGGCTTCATTCCCAGCGAGCCCAACACTTCGCTGGGCATTCTTCCTGGTCCTGAAAGAGCTTAGGTAATTTCTTTCTCCTCCCTACAGACATTTTCTAAGCAGCGGCAAAGCTCTGGGAGAAATCAGTATTACTCAAGCATGCTCTCACGTGACAGCTTGCAACACTAATCGCTAATACTTCCACCAAACGAAAATTTGAAAACGGTAGTCAGTACTCGCAGGAACATCATGCGAACACAGAAATTCCATTTCCCCGGACTGCGCACCTCATAACATCCGGTACTAGCAAAAGTAAAGCGATCAGGGATATGATCAACCAAGCAACAAATGTGTATTCTGATGAACCAGACCACTTGAGCCAACACAGCTCCATTGCGCTAACCGTAGCTAGTCACAGATTGAGAATAATACATCGCTAAATATAAGTTCAGTGAATTTTAGCAAACTAGATAAACTTCTGACAAGTCCATTTCACAGTGGATAGGAGGATGACGGTTCTTCACCCAGGCGAGGCTGAAGGACATCTCCGGTTACCTGTGAAGGAAAAAAAATGTCACCACAATGAGCCTGGAACCATTTTCATTTCTACCTTGTTAAAGATGACCCACAGAAATTCAAGTAAAAACCAATTGTACATCTATAAGCGATAGGGCCTGTTTGGTAGTCGGCCATAGTTTGCCACGCCTAAAGTTAAGTACCAGCCACAGTTGTGGCTAGCCATTCTGTGCTAACAATGGACTGTTTGGTTGGTAACTAAGGTTTGGCAAAATAAGTTTGGTTGCTGTTTGGATTGCTGCCACAAATGTATGTTAAAAATATGAGGCAACTGCTTAGATTACCACAAATTCCTCACAAAATAGTCATCCCAGTAACAATAAGCAGTGACAGCCATATATTTTAACAAGATTCCAAGCACAGGAAACATGTTTGATGTTCAATCAGTACCATTCTTTTGCAAAGTTACAAATTCAACAGGCATCAAGGCATTTTTTATCGCCACACAACCAAACTATGTTCTGAAACAACCATCTTCGCAAGCTGAACTCACAGGTTAATGCCTTCTTTATCACATGACTTCAACACACAAGCATTTAAAGTATCATCACTTGCATTGCACAACCAATCACACTTAACTTTATTTTCAATGGTAGACAAATGGTACCACTGCAAATTAATAGAAGAAAAAATAGTTCAGACGAACAATAATGTCACTGTTCAGCTTCTATTAGTCAAGAAGAAACCTACGTAATCCAAATTGATCCCAAACCTTGTCCAGATTTTACTATGAACATCTAATAAATTGGGCAGCCATCTTGTTAGTGCTACCAAACTAATGCCTATTCCCCCATAGATGAAGGAGCTAGAAGCGGGATTGCATCTTGCAAGCCACATTGACGCTCGCTCAGGCAGCATGTAGCATGCTGCTCCTCTGATGGGCAACAGCTCAATCCATTAAAGAAATTGACGCCCAAGTCTCATGGATCTGAGCATCCTACAAAAATCGGTGGCAAGGAAGAAAAATACTGCCTTCTCCCTAACTGCAGGGACAGGTCGATTCACATATAGACTCCGATTTCCACTTCTTGGCGTTCTCCTGCCTCCGCTGCGTGCGCTCGCTTCCGCTCCGGCTTTAGATGCCGGCGTGCCGCAGCTGCAGGTCCGCACAGACGAAGAAAAGCTTGGGTCAGCAGATTGGTGTGGTGAGAGGGAGAAAGGAAGGTAGCGCACAATCTAGAGGGGAGGAGGAAGGGGTGGCGGTGAGCTCAGCGAGAATTACGGCGCAGAGGTCGGCATGAAGAGCAGGACAGAGCTCATGCGGAGGGAGAGAAGATGGTGTTGTGATGAACTTGAGGTGAAGCGGTGTTTTTTATCGCGGTAATTGGCGGTGTGGCGTGGAAAATGCCTGCCACACTTTGCCTGTGAAAAAGTGTGGCGAGGCGAGAGAGCTCCACGGCTTTGGTGAACCAAACTTTTGATTGTGAACCAAGCACTAGCCAAACTAGCTGTGGCAAGCCTAAGTTTAAGTGTGGCAGCCTGTGGCTGGCAACCAAATAGACAGGATAAAGTTATGCCCAGGGACAAGCAAGTGGCAACTGTCAGGCATCATGAAACACTATACAAGCACCAAGGTAAGGGGTAGGATACATTTGAGTTGAAAATGATCTTCTGATCTGTGCCAATTGTGCACATCTAGTGGAGCGAAAAATGACACTACTTAGGCCCTGTTTGGATCGATGGGACTAATTGTTACTCGACTAATTTTAGTTCCCAAAGGATCCAAACAGATGGCCTAATAGGAGGACTATTTTTTAGTCCACCAAGGAACTAATAGTAATCCTATTAGTTAGAGTGACCCAACTAATAAGGACTAATAGTAATCCTTGTAGTTTAGACTAACAATTAAGTCAGGGGTCCAAACATACAACTGACTAATTGTTAACTAATTAACGGTAAGTTAGCTCATTATTAGTAAGGAACTAACTATTAGTCCTATGAATTCAAGCATAGCCTTACAAATCATGAAACATTAACATAACCACCAATAAGTAGCAGCGGAAACAACAAAACTGCAAGGCACGTACAAAAGAAGGCTAAATGCCTTACCTACATTATCAAGTATAGTTAGCATAATTAAGTACAAAATGAAAAAAGCAGATCCGAATCTTCATATCTCATATGGCTTTCCCCGGAAAAGAATGAACATGTACAAAATGCATCAATACACCATTTTTTTTGTTTTGCGGATGTGTAATTAAATGGCAATGAAATTACTAAGTCGGTGATAAACTTCCTACACATATGCAGAATTTATATTAGGACTAATAAGAGATGCTGGCCAGCAAAGCATATCAACATTGCGAAAGAAAAATGTGCATCACCTTTTCAACAAAACCCCACTTTCAGATTTAATAGGACGCTTATTTCACGTATTGTTCAGCACTTCAACTCCATTTTCTCCACCACTAACTGCAGAATCCACAAGCCACAAGTCAGAGAAACTAATGATAACTAAGGAGGCAAGATCAATTAGACGGAACAAATGTACGATAGTTGTATTCAACTCAACCTACTATTATTCATTACTGAATTTGAATAACTATAGCTTTTGTTACAACTTTACAAGAACAAAATAAGATAAGAAGAGTCAAATCTACTGCCATAAGGAAAAATACTCAAACCAATAGTCAGAGACAAGCGATGAAGTTATCTCTAACTACTCTGGATGGTACTTGACCAGTAAAACTAACCAAAATATGGTAAAACTGATAAGTTCAATGTAGTAAACGAGCATGACGCACGATGTATCTAGATTAGGCAATGTGGAATAAAATAAGGTAATATTTATTTCCATGTGCAATCCAAAAGTGAACACGTCAATTGAGCAGGACCCTTCTAGAAATTGACGGTTAAAAGTGGAAATGTTTAACTTAGGACAAAGATAGAATGGCAAATAATCTAAACGTAGGAAACACAAGGCATGTGAACGATATTTCAGCTACTACAAGAGATTTTAGAATATAACATTAAATTTGCAGCTTTTCAGGATCTGACACTCATAACATTTAGAGTAGGTTGTAAATCACTGATGGCTTGCAAATTAAAATTTCTTCACCAAGACACAGCTTGGTTTCATTACAACTGAATTGTAAAGATGAGTTATTACCTGCAGAAGAGAAACTTCTATAGGGATAATAGGCGCTTAATCTAGACATCCAACTGCCGCCAAAAACCTTTTTGAACTGCATTGACCCCAGTTGAATCGTGAAGATAATGTCCGATGTCATAAGAAAAATCACATTTCTATCCTCATCATATCCCGGTATCCGTCTAGGACATGCCAACATTAATGATGGTCTCAGTGGAAGGAGCTTGTCCAATTCAATAGTTTTTTGCAGTACCCACCTGACAACACCATTTGAACTGGCTTTCCTCCCCCACAGTTGGATGCTAAGTTTTGACAGAATCGCAAGGCCAAGTCCTCCGTCTTCAGTCCGCAACACCCGAAAGGATGAATCGTCAGTACAATGGGCACCTTTTGGCTTCTGAATTATGGCTAAATCCTGCCTATCCATATTAAACTCAAGGATGCAGTAACCCGATCGAAGATACCAGTAAAGTGCATTCCCAACCAGGACGCTGGCATCATACGAGAAAGACATAGATGGAATGGCCATTGAGCTGATATTACCCCATTTTCCAGACTCTGATTCATAGAGGCAGGCCCGTGCAAGATTGTCGTCAAGATTGGTGACTACCAGCGCAATTTTAAATCGGCTCAACTGGCCCCCGTATCCATCGCCATTGTCACCAATGGCGCTCAGCACAGCACAATTGAATATGTTATTATCTTTGTTAACATTCATCTCCAGAGGAAAAGCTATGCGGCGCTGGCTGCCAGAAAAGGGTTCCCACACAAGAGCCTCCAGATGGCTCTCGTCAAGGAAGGCGAAGAGGCCATGGCGGCAGCCGTAGAAACGCCAGTGCCTGCCGGTGCTCTGCAGCAGGGAGAAGCGTGGATGAGGGATGCGGTCAGGCGGGCTCAGCAGGGGGAAGAAGCTGAAACCTGCGGTGAAGACGCTGAGCAGAGGAGGCGTCCTATGGTGGGCTCGGAAGCGGCGTAGAAAGCAAGGGTCGGACAGGAGGCGGCGCCAGCGCTTGCAGACGATGGAGGCGCGGAGGAGGGAGGACGGGAGCGGCGGGAGGCGGAGTAGGATCTCAAGGAGGAGGTCGTCGTTGTCCGGCAGGGACACCGGCGCCGGGGAGGTTCGACCTTTTCCCATCTGGACGGCGAATGCAGCTGCAAAAATGAAAAATTACACGATATTGTGAGGAAACTAAGCAATAAAATAAAAGCTCAGGCGGAGTACCACCCACCGGTCGCTGCCGTCCGCGATGCGGAAGTTTCCGGCGGCCTTCTCAGGCCTCGAGCCACCTAGTTCTTCACGGTGTCGGAAGAGGGAGGCACGGCAAGAGTGCTGAGCGAGCTCTCGCTGGTGAGTGGGGTACCAGGGGTTGTGGGAAGGGGCATCCGGCGTCCGCGGATTCGACGAGCCACGTCGCCGCCGTCGCCGGAGAGGAGCGGCAGAGAAGATTTTTATTTTTTATTTTTTTTAGGGGAGGGAGAAAAGGAGATGGTAGGTTTAGGGCTTTCATCAAGTCATGGGCCCATATGAGCCTTTAATTGATTGTTTCGCTATAAGGCTTTCATTCCAATTCGAGCCCAAACTTTGCTGGGCAGGCTTCCGGGTCCAATAAGAGCGCAGGTAATTTCTCTCCTCCCATTTTCTGCGCGTGAATGTACAGTGGCCGATGTTTGTGCACATACACATTTTCCAAGCAGCCACTTTGGGAGAAATCTCAATCAGTACTCCTTCCAGTGTCAAAAAACTTGTCGTTGAGGTTGTCCTAAGTCAAACTTTTTAAATTTTAACTTGAAATATCTTTTTATGCATTAAGTTTAGAAATGTGAAAATGATATGAGTAGATTCGTATTGAAATATGATTTCATAAAAGTACACTTTAGCTATATTTTATAAATATTTTACAGCAAAAAAAATTAGTCAAAGTTGTGTTTTGGAGACCGTGTCAATGTCCTAAACGACAAGTTTTTTGACACTGGAGAGAGTATTACTCAAGCACGCTCTCGCGTTCGCTTAAAAAAAAAAAGAAGAAGAAGAAGAAGAAGCACGCTCTCGCTTGACAGCTTGCAACACTAATCGCTAATGCTTCCACCAAATGAAAACTTCTCCAGATTATTGCTGGCCGGAATTTCATCAACTGAACTCAGGAAGTTCAGTTTCTCCAGATTGCGCACAGCATCACATCTGATGCCAGCAAAAGTAAAGTGACCAGGAACACCATCAGTCAATCAACCAATATTTAGTCTTATGAACAAGACTACTTGAGCCAATGCGGCACCATTGCGCTAACCAACAGCCAGCACCAAGCCGCGTCCCCGCAGGCAACGGCGAACACTAATCCATGCTGTTGTGCTTTAGCTTTTTAGAATAGTTGTGTAACTAGATTGAGATTTCTTCCGAAATACCTTATATTTGGCAAGACATGCTCAGCATCCAACGGTGACTGTTCTCAACAGTGGAGGTTGTTGGAGGAGCCAGAGGCGCATGCGCGGCGGCGCCCTCGCGCTGGCAGCAGGCTACGGCAACGCGTGCGCGTCTGCATCCTCGCGCTGGCAGCAGGCGGCGGCGGCTCGTGCGGGGCTGCGTCCTCGCGCTGGTAGCAGGGTCGCGTCGGGCTCCCAGAACGCGAGGTCACGAGCACGCGCGCTGGGGTTGTTCTCGGCGAGGCGGAGCGCGACGGAGCCGGCGGAGCAGCCGTGGAAGTAGAGAAGGGTGCGCTACACCGTCGGGCGCTCCGCATGCGAGGACCAAGAAGCTGGGAGGGCAGCGTGTGCGGTCACGCGAGGAGCACTGCGCATGGCCGCGGCGACAAGCATTGGATAGCGGAAGTGGTTCCGCGGGGGTGGCTAGCAGCACGCCCCTGGAAGTGGCTCCCCCCATATCCATGGTATGCGAAGCAGGCCAATTCTAGCGAATGACGACGGCGAGCTCATCCGCCAGGAGGGTTCTCTGGAGTATGAGCGCTCATGTGCTGCAAGTGCAAGGCTCGAGATGGATCTCGTGCAGCGACCCTCCTGCAATTTCTTTTTCTTTTCCTCACATCTCTTGCAGTCTTGCTTCATTTGCTTCAGATTTTGTAGGCGGCGGATGTGATTTTGGTTCTTGGTATGAGCGATTGGAGCAGGCTGTTCTTGAAAGAGCTAATGCAACATACCGGAGCAGAGCACTCGCTAGCTGAGCGGCGACGCCATGGGGAAAGCAAGCGACTCTTTTGTGCCGAGGGTCGAGCAGCATGCCGGTGGAGTGAAGGCGGTGCAAGGTAGCGGAGAGAGCGAGTTGGTCGCGAGGGCATCGGAGAGAACGAGGAGGTCTTCCGACAGGGAGAGGATCAGCTCGGCGCCGTTGCTGGCATGCTCGCCGGAGGACATGGGGTTCGGAAGGGGAATTGGCAGCGAGGGAGCATGTGGGCCCCAATGGCATGGGACACTGATGGGTGGGTCCCACTGCTATCAAAACCGGTGGACTGGTTGGAGGTCCAGAGATGGACCGTTTTGAAAAGTTTTTTTTTTTGAGATGACCGGTTTTGAAAAGTTGATGAGGGAAGTTAGACGGTTTTGAAGCTGGAGGTCGATTTGTAGACTTTTTATTTTTTGAACTGGCTCGATTTGTAGACTTTGACAAGAGTTTAGGCGGGTAAGGCTGCCCGCACTGGCTACCGCTACCGCTTCCTTCAGGAAGCGGATAGCGGAAACAAGCCTGCACCGGTCTCCACTACGGCTCACGCTAAGCAAACGGAGAGGCTCTCTTCCGCTATTCCGAGCGGGGGCAGCGGGAGTCCGCTACCGCAGACGAGGCACGGGGCCCGCGTGCCATCCAGCTCGTCCTCGCTCGCGGGCGAGGTCGGAGAACGGCTCGGTGGTGGCTTCGAGTGAGCACGAGGCGTCGGGCGGGCAAGGTCGGAGAATGGCAACTGCAAGCGTAGGCGCGGTGCAAGGCCGAGGAGGAGGACGCGGGCACCGCGGACGACGTCGGGTCGTGCTTCGAGGACCCGGACAGGGTGGAGGAGGTCCCCGCGCCGCTGCCGCCCGCTAGGCCGTGCTGCTGGAGGAGGTCAACGTCTCCGCGAACGCCCCTTCCGCCGCGCCTCCTCCGCCATGGTCCTCCATCGAGATGAGCGCCATGAAGGCCGCGCAGGAAGGGGAAAAGGCGGCCGCGCGGGCGGTAGTTCACCGGCGGCAGCGCCACCGCCGCGCCGCCGGCCAGGCGCAGCGCCTACGTGGGCATCTTCGCTGTGCTCCGCCCGCCCAGGTCGTAGCACGTGTCGAACAGCGAGAAAGAGATGAGCGGCGGCTGCGGCCCGCGGAGATGAGCGGCGGCGGCGACGGAGATCGAGAGAAAGAGGAGGAAGGCCGCCGGCCGCCGCGAGCGGCGCAGAGATGGAGAGGGAGGAGGCCGCCGGCGGAGATGAGCGTGGAAGGCTGTAGAACCGGCGGAGATGAGCGTGGAAGAAAAGTAAAGGAATTTTGCACAACGGCCCTTGTATTATCTTGTAATTTTATACAATTTTTCTGTGTGTTGGATATTTATAAAAGACTCCTACTATTTTTGGTAACTATTATAAATGATTATGGTATGAATAAATATGTTTGTTAAAAGGATGGTAGTTGGAGATGGTTGAATAAAATATATGGTAGTTAAGATAGAAGAAAGATATGGGGGCGTTCGGCGCACCCCCTCTAAATTTTAACACCCGTCACATCAAAGAGAATCTTACTATTTAAACATATTTTTATTAATTTAATGACAAAACCTATGTCACGACCCCCCCTCTAAATCACGAGACGAATCTAATGAGCCTAATTAATCTATATTTTGCTACAGTGATGCTACAGTAACCATCGTCTAATCAAGCCTTAATTACCCTCATTAGATTCGTCTCGCGATTTCGAGCGGAGTCCTGAAATTAGTTTTGTAATTAAACTTTATTTATAATCACAATATTCGTTAGAAAACTCTCTAAAGTTTAGACCCCGTGCGCCGAACACCCTATAGAGGAACGATAGGTGCGGGAGAAATTGATATAGAGGAAAGAATCTCGATGATCAGAACAGAATATTTCTTTTAGAGGAAGCAGATAGAGGAACACGAATGCGGAGAGGCTAATATGTACTTACGGTCAGTAAACACTTCGTGTTGGCCGTGCCTCCCATCCATCCTCTTCCCGTGACGCCCTCGCGGAAACGCCACGTCGCCTCCTCGCTTCCCAATCACGGCTCTCTCTCCTCCCCTTCTCCACACGCTCCCACCCCATCCTCCGCCCCCTCGCGGCCTCGCCCAAACCCTAGCCCACCACGGTGGCACCCACCGCCTCCTTCTCCATTCCGGCCTGCCCGGCGACCGAGTTCGTGCCTTCATCCTCTGGTCGCCGCGGCGAGAGCAAGGGCCGGCGTCGCAGGCGGAGGACCCCGACGACCAGCGTCCCCGAAATTTCACCAGCGCTTCCTCCTCAGCGGAGCAACGCCCCGCCCCACCTCGAGTCATCCCGGCGCAGCAGCCGCCGCCGCCGCCGCCAAGTCCCGCCCCGCATCGCCTCGTAGGTGGTTTGCCAAGTCGTTTCTCCCTGATTTCACATCAAAAATTTCTTCCTCACAGGCGTCTCATGTTTCTCGTCCTGAATCATAGGGATCTCAACGTTGGTGATGGCTATTATGATGCTTTAGCCGTTTCTCGTCCTCAGGTAGACCCCTATTTTTGCCACTTTGATTTTGTATCTTAAGGCACACAGAAAAGAATAGATTGTGTTGATCAGCTTTATCACCATCTTTCAATGTCTTCTAACTTTCAGACGCGGATATACTCGACAAGCTCTTCATTACAAAGATCAGTATGTCTTGATTTGGTAGATTACTCATGGTGTCATATGTTCAAGGAAAAAAACAGGTACTTTGTTTGCTTGGTTTCGTTTATATCTTGCAATATTGGCAGTTGGCACTTATAACATGCATGTATCACAAATCAATTTTCTGCAAAATTGGTCCTTGTTCAATTCCATTTGGTAGTGGGACCGAGAGTTCTATCACATTCTCTGGTTGAGAATCTATATTTCAATCTCATGATCCATCACTAACTGTTAGTTGCGGGATTTGGTATTTATTTCGCTGTCACTACAAACCTTAAATTTTGAGCCAGGTTGACAGTCATTTTCCTATGCCTTCGTGATTCCCGTTTTTTAAGGATTGGGGAATGAAGGGCGCGTTTGGTTCTCTGCCACGTTTTGCCATGCCTAAGCTACGGCGATTTTGCTGGTGTTGTGCTTGGTTTCAAGGTTTGGCCGCCACAGCTTTTCACCGTGTCGTTTTCCTCCAGTAACTCGTCGTCTAGCTGCTGCAAACTGTGGCGAGAATGTGGCGAGTATGGCGCACTTTCTGGGCGCCACACTCGCGGCGGCGCCACACTGCGGCGTGGCCAGCCGAGGCCCCCAACCAAGCACCCCCGAAATATTTCTGTTTTCTTAGTCAATAACATTTCTACCTTATTGCTTCATGCTTGAATGTACTAATAGTTCAAGTTTTACGTTAGCTAAGTTGGAACGCAGCTAAAGTAGCAGCTGTGAGTTGTGGCAGCTGTGCATATATCTTTTTTTCCGTAATTTTCGCCTCCGTTTTTGACTGGTGTCTGGTAAAGATGAACCTGTGAAGCAAGTCTCAGTGCTGTCAGGATCACGAACAACAACAATTTCCATGTGGCGGCCTTCAAGGCAACAAACAATTCTCTCCATTGGTCCTGCACGTTGATTCTCTCATAGATCGATTCTATTCTGGTGGTTTTACTGCTGCAAGCCGTACAATGGTTCAGCTTGTGCATGGCACTACTCCCTATTTATTTTGGCGTTTCTCTGTTCTATGTAAAGAAAAAGATTTTTTTATAAAAGACGAATTTATATAAGACTGACAATTAAGCACGTATGCCCCCCAAGATTGAATTGAGGCTGTTCATTTATCTTTTTTTTTTTTTGCCAAATTTTGATCTCTGATTTGACCAGTAAAGATGATACTGGGAAGCATTCAGATACCTGTTAGATAAAGAATCCCTAATATTGATTGTATTCAGAGTGAGTTGAAACTACTAGGATAGAGAAGATGAAGGTGATGAAACTGTTAGATATATAATATCCCTATAATATTGATTGGTTTCACAGCATAGGAAACTAGTGGGATAAAGGAGAGAATGCAATATGGCTTCTTCAGCGGAATGTATTGAGTTATTAGCCATATAATTAATTTTCTTTATCGTGTGTGCAATCTATACTATTTATCTAGATTGGAATGCTAAAAAATCTGTTCTTTTCTTGCTCTCTATTCCTATCCTTTGTAACTACTTGTGTAGCTGTGTGGTCTCAAGTTTCCTATATACTTTCATTGAAACAAGGCTTTGTTTACTCATTGTTTGCCCATTGACTATTATGGTTCCTGTGACTATGTTGAATTGTGTGAAGTTTGAATGCATGCCTCCACAAAATGTTTTTCCTACTATATATGTATTGATCTATTACATTTCTTTTGAGATGTGCAGAGCTTTGTCAGACTTGCTTGGCTGTTGATCACACACTGTTGTGCTGCATAGAGAAAAGGAGGGAAGTGAGAAGGTAGATCAATACGATATCTCGTCAGCCATCCACAATTTCTACTTGGGCTCCTCTGCTTGTATCGAGTTCAAGCTCTGCATCTTGATTTCTTACATCTGTTGCTCCTTGGGAAACATAATTTATGAAATCTTCAATTTTACTTGATTTTTCTTTATCTTCATGCATCTACACCGTCTCACTCGAAATAAGATAATAAATTGATTTCTGATTCGAATATATGAATAAATGATCCTCTTCACATCAAAGTATTCTTCAATCCCAGATTTAAATATAAAGAAATGATCCTCTTCACATTGTCGACATTGATTTCGTAGTTTATTTCTTGTGGCAATCAGCTCAATGGATTGCGCCCGTAGCAAAGCAAGATCATAGGGGCAATGAAAGTATTTTAATGTGATGTGAATCATATTTGTAAAAACAAAATGTATTGTATAGATTATGCCCGTAGCAACGCACGGCACTCCCCTAGTAGGATCTCTTAGGCATAAGTATTCTTCTCACTTGTTGAATTTGGGAATAATTTATCTCAGACAGTATAGACGGGCTTTGTTCAGTCATTTCACAGGTATATTTAAGCAAGTGTTGTTTTTCTGTTGCCTTTTCCATGCAAACTTAGAGATGCTGACAGTGGAAATATTTTGGTGCTGTTTGGTTCGGTGTTATGTATTGTATTCGGATGGAGGGTATGCCAAACCGATACATGCGTTTGTTTGAACAAGGACCGTAGTCTCTTAGACTGAGTCCAACTAGATATGCATCACGGTAGGCAAACAAAAAATGCATCTCCAATTGTAACTGTGCATGACTAAATCCTCTCCAATAGAATAGGCAAAAGGGGTAGGAAATTGCCTTCTAGGAGAGAGAAGATGTAAAATAGAGCTCCTCTCTCCTGAAACGCATCTGAGGAGTGGATAACGACCGGGAGTCGGAAGAGGAGCTGGAGGCGGTACCACACCGGCAGCGCGTGAGGCGAGCGGCAGCGGCACATGAGGCGCGCGGCGCACGGGGCGAGCATGCTCAAGGTGGGCGGCACATGGGGCGAGCACCGGCGGCACCGGTGGTGGGCGGGTCGAGCAACGGCGGCGAGCGACGCAACCACGAGAAACACCAGCGGCGGCGAGTGTCAACTGCAAGTACGCAGTTCGCAGTCCCCTTTTTCCTTGTTGGATTCGATGCAGCTCCCTTTCTCCTTGGTGGATTCCATGGTTCTGTAGCTTGCGCACCCATGTATGCAGATTAGCATTCATGTTGCAGATTAGCACCCAATTCATCACTCATTAGTTTTTTATTTCTGCAAGTAGAATGCCATCCGTGTATGCAGAGATTGCAAAGTTGTGGATCCTGTCTATCATCATCTCAAGGTTGTTGGATAATCAAATATGCTCCAGATCAATGGCCCTATCAGTTAGAATCAACAATTTTATTCATTCAAGTAGATTCATATTGTCATTCACTCATTCTATCTTTATTTTAGAATGGACAATCAAATTCCCATATGTGGAGGGCAAGGCTCTCAGGACCCGCCTTATTATGCTCCTGATCAATGGCCCTATCAGTTAGAATCCTCGATGGACCCTCTTGAGCACCCACAGTCCGAACAGGTAGGCTGCTGCACCATAAAGTTATTTATCATCATGAAGTTCTGTTCATAAGCATTATTGGTTGTTGGATAGGTGAATTATGTCATGGATGCACAAATTTATCACGAAGATGTGGAGGTTGTGCCACCTCCTACAACACGGAAAGTCAAGGAGAAGAAAGTGTCGCGGAGGGGGTGTGGTTTCACAAAAGAAGAAGATGGAGTCATTTGTTCTGCCTTCCTCAACGTAAGCAAAGATCCAATAACAGGTTAGTCAAGGAACAATTCCTTAGCCTTGCTCAATGTATGTTCTGGATGTGGTATGAACTATCTTTTTGGATCATTCGTAGGTGCCAATCAGAGGCAAGGAGGTTATTACAAACGGTTGCATGATTATTACAATACTTTTAAGCCAGAGGGAAGTAACCGCAGCCAACTAGCTGTCCAGCATAGGTGGGGCACCATTCAAAGATCGGTGAACAAGTTCTGTGGGTTTAAGTCTGCCGTTGATCGTCTTAATGAGAGTGGGAAGAATGAACAAGACAGGGTATGCTCTTGTACTTTAAACTGATCTAAAGTGTATTGCTAAACTGAGGTGAACAGGTCATTGCTAATATTAACTGAGCTAATTTAAACTGAACTAATTTTATTCACATGCCATTTTGTAGATTGATGATGCAGTCAAAATGTACGAGGCTGTGGAACCTTTCCACTTCATGCACTGCTGGAAGATCCTCCGAAACGAATCAAAATGGAATGACAAGGTTTTGGAGCTCAACAGCAACTCTGCAGGATCAGGGCGGGAAGGTTCTCCGCAAGCAAACTCAGGGCCTTCTGCAGTGCTTGAGGAAGTTAATGAAAATAGCATGCTTGCTAGACCAGAAGGAAGAGAGAGCGCTAAAAGAAAGAGAACAGGGAGAAGTGCCAACAGAAAGTCCAGTATGTGCAAACGGAATTATGTCATGGGTGCGCAAATGTATCGCGAAGATGTGGAGGTTGTGCCACCTCCTACAACACGGAAAGTCAAGGAGAAGAACGTGTCGCGGAGGGGGTGTGGTTTCACAAAAGAAGAAGATGGAGTCATTTGTTCTGCCTTCCTCAACGTAAGCAAAGATCCGATAACAGGTTAGTCAAGGAACAATTCCTTAGCCTTGCTCAATGTATGTTCTGGATGTGGTATGAACTATCTTTTTGGATCATTCGTAGGTGTCAATCAGAGGCAAGGAGGTTATTACAAACGGTTGCATGATTATTACAATACTTTTAAGCCAGAGGGAAGTAACCGCAGCCAACTAGCTGTCCAGCATAGGTGGGGCACCATTCAAAGATCGGTGAACAAGTTCTGTGGGTTTAAGTCTGCCGTTGATCGTCTTAACGAGAGTGGGAAGAATGAACAAGACAGGGTATGCTCTTGTACTTTAAACTGATCTAAAGTGCATTGCTAAACTGAGGTGAACAGGTCATTGCTAACATAAATTGAGCTAATTTAAACTGAACTAATTTTATTCACATGCCATTTTGTAGATTGATGATGCAGTCAAAATGTACGAGGCTGTGGAACCTTTCCACTTCATGCACTGCTGGAAGATCCTCCGAAACGAATCAAAATGGAATGACAAGGTTTTGGAGCTCAACGGCAACTCTGCAGGGACAGGGCAGGAAGGTTCTTCGCAAGCAAACTCAGGGCCTTCTGCAGTGCCAGAGGAAGGTAATGAAAATAGCATGCTTGCTAGACCAGAAGGAAGAGATAGTGCTAAAAGAAAGAGAACAGGGAGAAGTGCCAACAGAAAGTCAAGGATGTGCAAACGGAATTATGTCATGGGTGCGCAAATTTATCACGAAGATGTGGAGGTGGTGCCACCTCCTACAACACGGAAAGTCAAGGAGAAGATCGTGTCGCGGAGGGGGTGTGGTTTCACAAAAGAAGAAGATGGAGTCATTTGTTCTGCCTTCCTCAACGTAAACAAAGATCCGATAACAGGTTAGTCAAGGAACAATTCCTTAGCCTTGCTCAATGTATGTTCTAGATGTGGTATGAACTATCTTTTTGGATCATTCGTAGGTGTCAATCAGAGGCAAGGAGGTTATTACAAACGGTTGCATGATTATTACAATACTTTTAAGCCAGAGGGAAGTAACCGCAGCCAACTAGCTGTCCAGCATAGGTGGGGCACCATTCAAAGATCGGTGAACAAGTTCTGTGGGTTTAAGTCTGCCGTTGATCGTCTTAACGAGAGTGGGAAGAATGAACAAGACAGGGTATGCTCTTGTACTTTAAACTGATCTAAAGTGTAATTGCTAAACTGAGGTGAACAGGTCATTGCTAACATAAACTGAGCTAATTTAAACTGAACTAATTTTTTTCACATGCCATTTTGTAGATTGACGATGCAGTCAAAATGTACGAGGCTGTGGAACCTTTCCACTTCATGCATTGCTGGAAGATCCTCCGAAACGAATCAAAATGGAATGACAAGGTTTTGGAGCTCAACAGAAACTCTGCAGGGACAGGGCGGGAAGGTTCTTTGCAAGCAAACTCAGGGCCTTCTGCAGTGCCAGAGGAAGGTAATGAAAATAGCATGCTTGCTAGACCAGAAGGAAGAGATAGCGCTAAAAGAAAGAGAGTCGCAGACTCTTCCTCATCCAGCGCTGCAGTTGACGTTCTTCAACGCATTAATGAGAACAAGGGGAAGTGCCAACAGAAAGAAGATGAACAAATGGTTCAGATCCTTACTAGGAAAGATGAGAAACTCAGCCTTCAAAGGGAAATTCTAGATCTCAAGAAGCAGCAGCGCGAGGAGAATTTAATTCTTAGGAAACTAGAGGCTGAGAATGTAGCAAAGCTAGCCGAGGCACAACTACTGTCAGCTGAAGCCCAGATCATGGCAGTAGACGTTGACAAGGTAGCTCCGCATCTGAAGAATTATTACATTGGCATGCAACTCCAGATCGTGGAACGTCGTGGATTTGCTAGCTCAGAGCCAAAAGATGCATGAGTTGAATTATTGCGTGTGTGCTTTGCATGTTTGAGACTATGTGTGAGCTCAGTTTAAGTATGTGCTAGAGAGTTAATGTTTCAGAGTATGTGTGAACTTAGTTCAAGTATGTCCTTGAGAATCTATGTTTCAGACTATGTGTGAACTCAACTCTATATATTCTGTTGTAATGATCGTTTCGCAATATTAGTTTTTTGTATGTGTTAGAACACAATGAAAAGTGGAACGAAATTACAGAGACTTATATTTCCTGGCATGTGCTACTTCATTATAGTAACTGTTGGGACACAGCTACTTCATTACATATTTGAGCAAGTTCATGGACACATGCTACTTGATTACAGGTGGCAAGTTAAGCTTGACCTCCACCTGACATGAACTTAATCTGCAATCCGAATCCTAACAAGTGTTACCTGCCGCAGGAAAGGAGCACGGGTCTCTGCCTATTCAAATCTGATGACTCCCTCCTTCCCCAAGCCCCAACCTGATACCGCTCCTCTCCTCGGCTCCACGTCGCCAAGTCGAACGGCGCCGCACCTCCCTCTTCTCACCAGATCTTCTCCCCGGCGTCCCTGCAGCACGACACTCCCTTGCCGCAGTATTCCCCTCGCGCTACGCTCGCAGACGAATCCCCAGCGCCCCAGCAGTTGCTCTCGGTGCATGACGAGATCCAATCGCGGTGTGAGAGGTGGAGCCATGGAGGTGGTCGGCCAGGCTCAGGTGCGTCAGTTTGGCGGCACGGCCCATCTCATCCACGGGCATGGCCTAGTCGATTTTTCTGTGCCTTCGGAGCTTGCCTTTCCGACGAAAAGTAGGATTTGATTCAGCTCGTGCCTTCAACAGGATAATCGGTTCATTTTTTACTAATCGAAGGTGGATGCTTGTGTCCTGAGTCGAATTGATGGAAGTTATCGAGCTTCTCTTCATCCAAGTTTTTGTTTTGATTTACACCGATCTGCTGTTAGCTAGTTCTTTTTTATCAGTTTGATACCGTTACCAGATCCGCAACCAAACAAATCCAGTATTAGCTCAATCCGTTTGCGTTAGCACCGTTTCTCCATTCCGTTTACCATTGCGATTGCATCCAGCACTGCAGTCGAACCAAACAGCACCTGCCTACGCATCTCTTTTTATGGCTTCAATCATGGTTGAATCTTGTGCAGGATTTCAACACTTCTTGCTGCATTGCATCTTTGTAACTCAGTTTAGCACAAGTATAAACACATTCAGTTCTTGATTCATCTAACTTGTTTGGTCTTTATTTAGCAGGTATCTTGTTATTTTCAGTGTACTGAGATTGTCTGTGTGGATTTTGCTTATGAGATCTGGTAAGTGCATTTGAAGCACAAGCAAAGAAGCAATCAGTATCTTCCCTGTTTCAGTTCTTAGTATCCTTTGGTATGGAAGGAAGAGAGACAGCCTTGTGGTAAATTCTGGTGAATATTCATGAGAGGTCAGCAAGTGGTGGTCTTAGGCTGGTAAAATAAGAATAAACGTGCTTCATCTCTGGTTATTAGTGATGAGAATGAAGTTCCCAAAACGTTATGTCATAGTATTACTGACATTCATCTGCACAAATGTTTGCTACATTGAACGTGTGGGCTTCTCGATTGCTTACACTGCAGCGGCTGATGCAATTGGTGTGGATCAAGCAACCAAGGGCATTATACTCTCTATGTTCTATAATGGTTATGTTTTCTCTCAAATTCCTGGTGGATATGCAGCGCAGAGAATAGGAGGTAGACGAGTCTTGCTACTGTCATTTGTACTGTGGTCTTTGATATGTGGTTTGATTCCACTAGACGCCAATAGAGTAACCATTTTGGTCCTTTCTCGTCTATCTGTGGGTGTAGCACAGGGTTTCATATTTCCTGCCATTCACACTGTTCTAGCACAATGGGTACCACCACAGGAACGATCTCGCTCAGTGTCTCTTACTACCTCAGGGATGTATCTTGGTGCGGCCTGTGGCATGCTTTTTGTTCCAAATATGGTGAAGCACATGGGAACCCAGTCAGTTTTCTTCGTTGAGGCAGTATTGGGAGCAGCATGGTCTGTACTATGGTTTAAATTTTCCAGTGAGCCAGCTCGTACTGATCTTCCTAAGGCGGCAGTGCCGAAATTGGCGTCTCGAGACTCGATTAAGGCACAAGCAGGAGGAGTTGTCCCACCTCGGAATGTGAAGATTCCGTTGCGAAGGATAATCTTCTGTCTACCTGTTTGGGCAATTGTCGTAAATAACTTCACCTTCCACTATGCCCTGTATGTTCTTATGAACTGGCTCCCTACCTATTTTGAGCTAGGCCTTCAGCTCAGCCTACAGGATATGGGTTCCTCGAAGATGCTCCCCTATTTCAACATGTTCATTTTTTCAAATATTGGTGGTGTGTTTGCTGATCATTTGATTACAAGAAGGATTTTATCAGTTACCAACACAAGGAAGCTCCTGAACACCATTGGATTCCTTGTCTCAGCTTTTGCACTTATGGCACTCCCTTTATTCAGTACACCCTCAGGCACTGTGATGTGTTCAGCAGTATCTCTTGGTTTTCTGGCTCTAGGAAGGGCAGGATTTGCTGTAAATCATATGGATATTGCTCCAAAGTTTGCAGGGATAGTAATGGGAGTCTCAAACACAGCCGGGACACTGGCTGGAATTGTTGGTGTCAGCTTGACTGGAAGTATTCTGGAGGCGGCAAAGGCTTCTAACAAGGATCTAACGAATACAGAAACCTGGAATACGGTCTTCTTCGTTCCAGCATACCTTTGTATTATCAGTTCTTTCATTTTTTTGATATTTTCGACTGGTGAAAAGGTTTTCGAATGAAGGGTGATTATTTTTTTCCTGTCCTTTCTCCTCATTTAGCAACATTGGAATCTCACATGTATCTGTAGTATTTGTCAAATTGCAGAGTTCAAACTGTATCCTACACATTTATAAAACCTAAATCAGAAGCAAAAATCACACATTTTTGTAGTAGAGCATATACAGGATGCATTTTGTCACTATGATGTTTTAGATGTTTTACTGCTGTTTCTCACTATACCATGTTAATGTAACTTGCCACTAATTATGAAAGTAGACTGATACATACATTGTTATTGATGCATACATGAAAACATTCTAGATAATCGTTTGCAAATTTGAGCAATGTAGTTTTCATTCTTCCTCGGATTGGTTGTCTGGTGGATTATATGCTCTGTGTATGTGCAGTGAACACCATTATGTATGTTTCAGCCTATTGTTCAAGATTTGGTATGTTGTGTTCCTCTTATGCGCTATGTAACCTTGCGCCATTGTGCATATAATCCTTCTGTGGAGTTATGTAAATAAATTATTTGCATGTTTCGTTCTTGCCTTAGTATGCTATAGAAACAGTGTTTCTATGCTGTCCATTCAAAGAGTGAAAAGCTCGAACACAGCAGTGTTTGAAGGAAGGAAAAAGGAAATCACAGGCAGAGGGATTGGATCGAGCAACCAACTTTTGCAGGCACACTGCAGAATGAGCGCGAGGTGCATGCATGTTCTCTTTGCTGAGCAAATAAGGGCGTCAGTTGCATCTACAGGATGGACCCTGCAGACGAGCTTCCATTTTGGCGGAGAAACGGCTGCTTACCAATGTTGGCGGAGAAACGGTTGCTTACCAATGTTCTTTTTAGCATTAGACTAGAATGCTGGTAATTTGGGGTACGGCATTTGTGATGATTTCAGCTGGGGATATTACAGTATTTTTTTTCTTCACCAAGAAACTTTGTTTCCTTCAATTTATTTACCGGCTAAGTCCTAGTATGTACAGTTTGCTTCCACCTAGTTGCATTGTCCACCTAATGTGGATTTTCATACCCCTATTTCTCTGCCTCAACCATTTATGTCTGCTCGTAAACTGTTTGCTGATTGTGACAATGTTTTCTTTGCTACTTTATCGGCATATATATAACAAAAATTTAATACCCTTACTGGGGCTTGTCATGGCACCGGTTGCTTTCTCGTGTAATCCTTAGGGAGGCTGGCGCGCTACGCTGCACCCATTAAATTCAGTGAAGTGAAGTGATCAGGAACATAATCAATCAAGCAACCATGTGTAGTCTGATGAACCAGACTACTTGAGCCAACACAGCTCCAGTGTCCTAACCGTAGCTAGTCACAGATTGAGAATTATACATCGTTACATATAAGTTCAGGGAATTTTAGCAAACTAGATAAACTTCTGACAGGTCCATTTCATAATGGATGGGGGATGACGGTTCTTCATCCCAGCGAGGCTGAAGGACATCTCCGGTTACCTGTGAAGGTAAAAATGTCATCAACAATGAGCCTGGAACCATTTTCATTTCTAACTTGTTGAAGATGACCCACAGAAATTCAAGTGACAACCAATTGTACATCTATAAGGTATAAACAGGCAGGATAAAGTTATGCCCAGGGATAAGCAAGTGGCAACTGTCGGGCATCATGAAACACTGTTGTTAGTCCAACAATAATTACAAGCACCAAAGTTAGGTGTAGGATACATTTGATTTGGAAATGATCTTCGGATTTGTGCCAATTGTGCATATCTACTGGAGCGAAAAATGACACTACTTAGAAAACATAAAACATTAACATAACCACCAATATGAGTAGCAGCGTAAACAACAAAACTGCATGGCACATACAAAAGAAGGCTAAATGACTTACCTACATTGTCTAAAGTATACTTAGCATAATTAACTACGAAATTTTAAAAAAAAGTGGATCCAAATCTTCATGTCTCATATGGCTTTCCTCAGAAATGAATGAATATGTACAAACTGCATCAATACATCATTTTGTTGTTTTGTGGATGCGTAATTAAATGGCAATGAAATTACTAAGTCGGTGAAAAACTTCCTACACGTGCAGAATTTATATTAGGAGTCTAGGACTACTAAGAGATGTTGGCCAGCATAGCATATAAACATTAAAGGGCAGCCCGGTGCACGTAGCTCCCGCTTGCGCAGGGTCCGGGGAAGGGTACGACCACTTTGGATCTTTTGTACGCAGTCTTTCCCTGCACTTCTGCAAGAGGCTGTTTCCAGGATTTGAACCCATAACCTCATATGGTCTCAAAAAAAAAAAAGGAACCCATGACCTCATGGTCACAAGGCAACAGCTTTACCGCTGAGCTAGGGCTCCCCTTCATAGCACATAAACATTGCGAAAGAAAAATGCACATCACCTTATCAAAACACTCCACTTTCTGATTTGATAGGACACTCATGTCATGTATTGTTCAGCATTTCAACTCCATTATATCCACCACTAACTGCAGAATCCACAAGCCAGACAAGTCAGAGAAACTAATGATAACAAAGGAGGCAAGATCAATTAGACGGAACAAATGAAGGATAGTTGTATTCAAATCAACCTACTAATATTCATTACTGAATTTGAATAACTATAACTTTTGTTACAACGTTACGAGAATAAAATAAGATAAGAGCAGTCAAATCTACCGCCATAAGGAAAATTACTCAAACCAATAGTCAGATAGGCTATGAAGTTATCTCTAACTACTCAGGATGGTACTTTTACCCGTAAAGCTAACCAAAATATGGTAAAACTGATAAGTTCAATGTAATAAACGATCATGACTGCACATATGTATCTAGATTAGGCCATGTGAAATAAAGCAAGGTAATATTTATTAACATGTGCAACCCAAGTACTCCCTCTATTTCAAATTACTTGACGTTTTTGACTTTTGTAAATCATGTTTGACCGCTCGTCTTATTCGAAAAATTTGTGCAAATATCATTTATCTTGTTATTGTTTGTTTTGTCATTAGAGATACTTTAAGCATTATTTATTTGTTTCTATACTTGCACAAATTTTTTGAATAAGACGAGCGGTCAAACGTGATCATAAAAAGTCAAAAACGTCAAGTAATTTGAAACGGAGGTAGTAATAGTGAACACATCAATTGAGCAGGACCCTTCTAGAAATTGACGGTTAAAGTAGAAGTTTTAATTTAGGACAAAGATAAAATGACAATTAAACTGAAATGGAGGAAATACAAGGCAAGTCAACGATATTTCAGCTACTACAAGAGATTTTAGAATGTAAGTTAAATTTCCAGCTCTTCAGGATCTGACACTCATATGACGATGACAGTGTGCGATCAGTGATCACTTTGAGTCACTATTCACTAACATTTAGAGTAGGTTGTAAATCACTCAAGGCTTGCAAATTAAAATTACTCCACCAAGACACAGCTTGGTTTCATTACAACTGAATTGTAAAGATGAGTTATTACCTGCAGTAGAGAAACTTCTGTAGGGATAATAGGCGCTTAATCTAGACATCAAACCGTCAGTGAAAACCTTTTTGAACTGCATTGACTCCAGTTGAATTGTGAAGATAATGTCCGATGTCATAAGAAAAATCACATTACTGTCCTCATCATATCCCAGTATCCCTCTAGGCCATGCCAGCATTGATGCTGGTCTCGTGGAAGGAGCTTGTCCAATTCTATAGTTTTTTGCAGTACCCACCTGACAACACCATTTGAACTGGCATTCTTCCCCCACAGTTGGATGCTCAGTTTTGACAGAATCGCAAGGCCGAGTCCTCCATCTTCAGTCCGCAACACCCGAAAGGATGACTCGTCAGTAAAATGGGCACCTTCTGGCTTCTGAATTATGGCCAAATCCTGCCTATCCATATCAAACTCCAGAATGCAGTAACCCAGTCGAAGATACCAGTAAAGTGCATTCCCAACCAGGACACTGGGATCATGCGAGAATGACATAGATGGAATGGCTATTGAGCTGATATTACCCCATTTTCTAGACTCTGATTCATAGAGGCAGGCCCGTGTAACATTTTCATCAAGATCGGTGAATACCAGGGCAAATTTAAATGGGCTCAACTGGCCCCCGTATCCATCGCCATTGTCACTGATGGCGCTCAGCACAGCACAATTGAATATGTTATGCTCGTTGTTAACCTTCATTTCCAGAGGAAAAGCTATGCGGCGATGGCTGCCAGTGAAGGGTTCCAACACAAGAGCCTCCAGGCGGTTCTCGTCGAGGAAGGCGGCGAGGCCATGGCGGCAGCCGTAGAAATGCCAGTGCGTGCCGGTGCTCTTCGGCAGGGAGAAGCGTGGATGAGGGATGCGGTCAGGCGGGCCGAGCAGGGGGACGAAGTGGAAGCCTACGGTGAAGACGCCAAGCAGAGGAGGCGTCCTGTGGTGGGCTCTGAAGCGGCGGAGGAAGCCCGGGTCCGAGAGCACATGGCGCCAGCGCTTGCAGACGAGGGAAGCACGGGTAATGGAGGACGGGAGCGGCGGGAGGCGGAGGAAGATCTCACGGAGGAGGTCGTCGTCGTCCGGCAGGGACGCCGGCGCCGGCGAGGTGCCTCCCTTGCTCATCTGTTCGACCAAAGAGAAATTATGCTCGGAGGGAACTCATTAGTACCTGAAAAATCTCGCAGCTTGAGCAGGAGAGCAACACCCACCAGTCGCCGCCCGTATTGTGGAGGCTGTCACCGCCGGCGGGTGGACGCTTTCCACCTTAGCCAGTGAACTTGCACCTCGTCGTGGTGAACGGAGAGCTAGAATCGCTAGTGGGATCCAGGTGACGTGGGGTGGAGATCAGCACCCGGTCGTCCGCCGCCGTGACGGCGCCGGAGCCGGGGGTGGAGGGAGTGGAGCATGCGGTAGGGCTCTTTTTTTTCTTTTCTTGGGACCCGACAAATGGATCGTTTTTCTTTGACCATAGGCTAAAATGGGCTCCATCAAATTTGGGCCTCAACATATCCCGTTCACGTAATTTTGTCATTGGGCCCGAAACTGTGATGCCATATGCCGCGGAAGAAAGTTACGAAAGTTACCATACTACGCCATTGCGCCTTAAAAAAAGCTGTAGTATTTTTTTTTCTATTACGCAGTACAATTCAGACACTAAAAGCAACTCCAACACAAGCCCCTAAATGAGAGCCCCTAGATGTCATGTAGGGGCCGGCCCTTACATCAAAGCCCCCAGAAAATGCATCCAACTCCAACAGCACCCCTTACACCAAAGCCCCTACATTCGCGGGCCCCACTAGTCAGCCTCTCTTCTTTTCTTCTCTTCCTCCTCGGTCTGGAGCATGGCGCGTGGGCGTGGCCGCAGCTTGAGGCAGGGCTGGCGCGGGCCAGGCGCGGCGCGACCCGCCGGCCTGGAGCAGGCGCGGCGCGTCCTCGTCGGCCTGGAGCAGGTGGTCGGGCGAGGAGAGCGTAACTCGGCGCGGTGCGCGGAAGGATGGGCAGCGGCTCGATTTCGTCGCCGGAAGGGGAAGGATGGGCGGCGGCCGGGCGAGAAGAGCGCGGCACCCAGGTGGAGCTCCTCGGCGTGGAGCTGGCGACGACGGGCGGCGATTCGACGGCAGCTACAGCTTCACGTGGGCGTGCGCGGCGCGGCCTCGGCGGTCGCCGGATCCAAGTAGTGGGGGCTGATTTGCTGCGGGGATGGGTGGATTTGACGCCGGGAGAGGGGTGGGGAGGGGCGACGACCGACGGCGAGAGAGAGGAAGGAGGAGGATGCGGCGCGCGGAAGGAAGGCAGGACGTGCGGGAGTGTCGGTTGGTGGTGGGGCCCTCGTCTAGCGACCCCGAAGGGAGCCCCCAGATTTGTTGGCTCAAGGGGAAATCTAGGGGCCCAATAGGTGTAGGGGCTCGTCTAGGAGCCCTGTTGGAGTTGATTTTTTGACCTCAAGCCCCTACATCTCATGTGGAGGCTCATGTAGGGGCTTGTGTTGGAGTTGCTCTAACAACGCACGCACACTCACCTTTATGAACGCGCATACGCAAACTCTACCCTTATGAGTAACTTTGAAGACTGAACCGGCAAATTTTCGAAATTGATCATAATTAAGAACAAGATCAGATCTTGAGGAAAGTGTTCAGAAGGTGCTTCTAGATGCACACCGCTACCTGTCATTCTGCATCAGGATCGTTCAGTTTATGCCTGTATGAACCTACAATTCAGCTAGGCATATTACCCGAAACAAGATTCTGCAACCAAACCAAACCACAGGGCCCCCGTTTCAACTGATCATTTCTGGAAAGGAAAAGATAGCAACCTGTAAAACAGTCCCACAAGCTGCTCGTCACAATTTTATCATGCATCGGTGAGAAAACCAGTGGCACTGAACTCTAGCAAACAGAATAATTTCTACCAGTCCATTTGCAGTTCACAACTGGAGGATAACACGTACATTCGACATGGAACACATCAGTACATTACAGGTAGGAGCACTTGTGAACATCCACATTGTCGGGTCACACCGCAGGCTATTGATCTTCCAAAGAATGATGGATGGTGTCGATGGAGGAGCGAAAACGAAACCAGACTTGGTATGTATTTGCTCTAGCATAGCAAATAAAGTTTGCAAGACTTGAGATTTCTTCCGGAAGACCTTATATTTTGCAAGACTGATTCAGTGCAACCAGATAGAAGCTTCCGAAGTCAGTCGTGTATACAACAGGAAAAAATGACTAGTAGAAAATTGACCGTAAAGACAAAATATTATAACTGATTGACCTCCAATCATATTATAACTTTAAACACTTGATTTTATTACAGAGGGTACTGTAAAAATGATGGCAAATGAAAGTTGAAGGACCAGTTTCTGATATAGAGAAAGATTTGCCAAACACTAGCCAGAAAACATTTAAACATAGCAAACAATAACTTTATATCACCTGTTCAACCAACTCGGCATTTAACCATTTCTAACAGAATAATCATACTGTGCGTACTTCAAGATTTGTGCCGTCATCTCCACCACCAACTGTCAACCCATAAGCAAAATAAGTCACGGAACATTGAAAACTAAGGAAGCCGGAATAAAAGGATACAACAAATGTGGAACAATCAGATACTACGCAACCCCTGATATGTATTCGTAATAACCAATCAAGTTAGTAGCTTTTATACAATGTACAAGGATAATTATTCGAAACAATAATGAGAACTAAACAAAGGACCACAGACCAAGTCTCGATCTGATAAGATGAAGCTATGCTATCTAGAGACACTCTAGAAGGACCTTGGTCCAAGTTATTACCAATGAGAATAATCAACATGTGCAGAGTTCACAAACTGAGAAAATTCAATGAATCAGATGAGTATTGCTGCTTCGATGTAATAAAGATCTGCCTTGTAAATTATTTGGTTCTACAGAAATAGTGAACCTATTCCTTGCAGCAAGACTGTTTTACAAAAGATAGTACTCTAGTATTACATAAGCTAAAATATACAATTGGGTCAGTGCAGGTAGCAAGTCCTAAATATTACCATGCAGAAAAGATAATGAATGAAAGAAAACATTAAGCTAAAATATACAATTGGGTCAGTGCAGGTAGCAAGTCCTAAATATTACCATGCAGAAAAGATAATGAATGAAAGAAAACATCTAGCTTAATGCCTCCAAGGAAGCTGAGTTACCCATTTCAAATATTAGATGGTTCACTTCAACTAATTCTTGGTTCGAGTGCTGCCAATTGTATACAGTTTGGAGGCTCATGCTGAAAGAGCCTAACAAGAGATGCATTATACAACGCATACTTCAGTAGCCAGTCAACGGCAACAGTAATTATCTTTTTCTACCAGGTTTCATGAGCCCATCAATCGTCAGCTTAAGCGTTAAAAACAAGAAAATAATTATGATGCATGCCCAAATCGTAGGTCGGTCCTTGAGGAGCACATGAATAGTATTTCATCTATGACACATACAAAAAAGAAACGTTGTGTAAATGCAAGATATTACCTACAGTATAGAAACTTGCATAGGGATGACATTTGGTAATCGAAGGATCACTGAAAAACTCGGTGATCTTAATTGTGTCCAGTTGGACCATGAAGGTACCATCATCCGTCGCTACTAAAATCACATTGGTATCCTCATCATAACCAAGTATGCGCGCCAACCATTTCTGTAGCTCGCTACCCGGGTTGTCCACTGATGGTCTCAGTGAAAGGAAATCGTCCCGCCAAACGGTTTTCTGCAGCGCCCATTCAAAAGCACCATCTGAAATGGTCCTTCTCCCCCAGATCTCGATGCACTGTTTTGCCAGAATTGCAATGCCAAGGCCTCTATCTTCTGTGCGCACAACCTGAATGTCTGCAGCATCAATACAACGGGTGTAACTGGGAATCTGGGTTACAACCATACTCTGTGCATCCATATCAATCTCAAGGATGAAAATGCCACACCAACCAAGCAACCAGCAAAATGTACTGCCGACCAGGACGGCAGGCTCAGGGGGAAAAAGAAAGCGAACATATGTTGTGCTGACATTGCTCCATTTCCCAGACTTGGATTCATAGAGCCATGCGGACGCAAGCAAGCATTGTTTGCTGTCCCAGCATACCAACACCAGTTTGAAGGAGCTCAAGCGGTCACCGCCATGCGCGTGTCCGGCGCCATTTTCGCCTGCGGCGACCAGCACCGCACCAGTGAAGATGCTCTGCAACTCCGGTGGCAAACCTACTCGGCGCTGGTGGCCAGTGATGGGGTCCCACACGATGACCTCTGCTTTGGTGATGTTTTTGAAGAGGGCAAGGCCGTGTCGGCAGCCGAAGAGTCTCCAGTACTCCCCGGGGCACTGCGGCGGAGTGAAGCGCGCGGCGGGGATGCGGTTGGGCGCGCCCAGCGCGGGGTAGAAGGAGGGCATGCCGGTGCCGGCGATGAAGCCCAGCACGGGAGGCGTCCGGTGGTGGGTGAAACGGCGGAGGAATTGCGGGTCGGAGAGGAGGCGGCGCCAGCGCTTGCAGACGGCGGAGGCGCGGGGGAGGGAGGATGGGAGAGGCGGGAGGCGGACGAGGATCTCCAGCAGGATGTCGTCCGCGTCCGGCAGGGCCGGTGGCGGATCTTGAGATCCGAGGAAACACCTGAGATGGCATGAATTAGCACCTATTATCAGTGCTAAATTGAGCAGCAATCAGAGCGAGGGAGCTCGACGATCACCTGCAAAAAGCTCGGAACTTTTGCAGCAGCGTGGCGATCATTCTGCCCCAGCCGCCGATCTCGTCTTCGCGGTGAGCGGAGGAAGTAAAGGAGAACCCCGAGCTAGTCCTCTTCGTCTGGTCGAGGAGAAGCGGCGTCGGCGCCGTCGCCGGATAACAGAGGGCGGGTGGCCGGGTGGAGAAAGGTGGCAAGCAACCAGCGGCTGCTAGCAAGCCTGATCAAGCAAAGCAGAGACAAGACAAGAAGGCAATCAAGCCGACGTGGGCCGTCTTCAATCTGGGCCTCCGTTTGCTCCGATTCGGCAGACTGTTCACCACACTCGCTAGTCACTAGTCACTACTGTACTGTGGTTGAAGGTTGTTCTTAAAAAAAAACAAAAACTGTGGTTGAAGGTCCTCTCCAAACACACACACACACACACACACACGGTTGAAGGTAACGTCATCGCTGAGCATGATGTTGCATTCCTAATCATAATTTACACAATTTTTAAACAAAACAAATGTGCATGCTTAGCGAGATTAGGGTCACAACCTGATCGGAGGAATGGCGCTTGATTGCGCAAGGAAGTTACGAAGTCCTCTTCCCCACGCCACGCTAGCCGCTGCCATCCGCCTCTAGCACGGCAACGTTTACATGTCGAACGTGGCCCGTTTACTAATTCGAGGAGGGATCGTAATGTGCAACATCGGAACTTCACGATCTTTGATGCGCAGCTACTATGTCAAATACGTGCTCCAGCTGCTCGCAGAAAACGTTGTTATTATTATCATCATTTCGTAATGCAGAAGTTTCATGCCTAATAATAGTGGCAGCGGCGCCGGCAGTGCATTTTGCATCCTTGAGACTGTCATTGGTTCATCCTTGAGACTGACATTACAAACTGGAATATATTATACAATAGAAATTATAGAAGAGTTCATCCTCTTGTACAAGTATGTGTGTGTGTATACACACCAAAAGGTACACCAGCATAAGGTTTGCTTCTTACATACTATTTGGGCACAGATTTTATTGGAACTTCTCTTTTATAGCTCAAAAGAGGAGTTCCCTCAAATCTGTGTCCGCAAAAGAAGAGCTCATCCTCTGCCAGCTACATGCATCTACCAAAAGCTACAGTGACATCCACCCCCGCTAGCCAATTCATCTCAGGGAGATTCTCATTGTATCGGATTCTTATTGTTTGCATCATTGGTGATCATCGCTGCTCAATTGAAGGGAAAGTAAAATTAGCCTAGGTGCTTCAATAGAAGAAAAGAAATATTATATCAGTTTATGAATGAGGTATTGCCTGTCCATGTCTGACCTTTCGTTCCAGTTCAAGCTTCTGGGCTGGTATTCCTGTATTTTTTTCAATAGAAAATGAATATACTTATTTCAGGCAATCTAAAAGGTAGAGAGTAGTTGATTAATAGTCGTTTGAATGAAAAAAATCGTTACCCAGTTTGCTCAATTTCCACTGTATCTTTTTTGCTCTGAAGTTGTGCTGGTGCTGGAGGTGCTGGAGGTATCACAGTTTTCTATAATTTTTATACAAAATTATAGAGTTAGAACCAAGCAATGACGTGTGCATTCATGTTTCCAATGATACATGAATTCAGACTATAAACTTACCTTCTTCTCTTCTTCAATCTTGGCACTAAGAACAGCATTCTATACAAAATTACGGAGTTAGAACCAAGCAATGACGTGTGCATTCATATTTCCAATCATACATGCATTCAGACTATAAACTTACCTGCTTCTGTTCTTCAAGCTTTTTGGCCTTACATAATTTTCATACAAAATTATAGAGTTAGAATCAAGCAATGACGTGTGCATTCATGTTTCCAATGATACATGCATTTAGACTATAAACTTACCCTCTTTTCTTCTTCAATCTTGGCCTTAATGTAAGAGTAACAGGCAACACCAGCTATGGCAATTGTAGTACCAATTCCAGTTTGTGTGGAAATTTTGTTGCCTGCTCAGTGTAAGGTTTAGGGAGCGTTAGTTAGCCATAAGCATATCGTATAGAAAATGACAACAGGAAAACCAGTATGCATTTTCATTTCATCGAAAAGACGAAACTGTTCACTTACCAAAAACAATGATTGAGAATCCAATGACAAATACACGTTTCAACACATTGCCAACGGCATGTGTCAAAGGAGCCACTCGCTCCAAAGTGTTTGTAGCAACCTGCAATGGCATGGACCCATGACCGCGTTAGTCACATTATAGCAGATAGAAGATAGTCCATGATAAAATTTTGCAATTCCTGTTTGGAAACATTGCAACCAACTAATGGTAGTTCTGTAACGGCTGACTACATTGTATTGGAAGAACTATTTGTGCAATTATAATATTACTGTGTGGTGAGCCAGCTCAAATCGGTCATATAAAAAAAAGTGTCCATGTGATTCAGATGTTATGGAAGAACTTGTTACCTGGTTGTAAAGATGGTACAACAGCCCCACGAGGAAAAGATCAGAAACTAACTTTGTCAAACCTACTTTTGCAATAGCATCCGCAAATCCATGTTGCATTAGTTGAGGCCCTTCAATCTGAACAAATTTTGGAAAACATACAAAAAATACCATTACTCCTAATACATTAATCCATACTTTTTCTACATAGTGAGACTTTTATCACACTTACAATCAATGCAGGTGGGAGGCAGACAATGAGAGCAATTATGCTGATGTAAGCATATACGTTGGTGCTATCCATGTTAGTCTGCAGTGATGCAAATGATTAAAACATGAGTCGAGGCAAAAAAAAAAAAAGATAAAGGAAATCATAGTAACTAAATGTATTGTTCATAAGAAGCACAAACCATAGCTTTCTTGGAGTAAATGCTTCTGTAAGTGAATGAGATGTTAGAGATCATGGCATTGATGAAGCCGGTCCAGTTGAATGAAAGCTCGGTGAGTGATGCCATAGAAACACCTGGTGATTTTGATGAGGTTAGATAGGTCGAAGCAGAAAAGGTAACTAAGAGTTAAAATACAAAAGAAGCTGAACATTTAAGTAGTGTGTTCATCAGCCTAGTAAAAAAAGATAGAGGAATGGGAAATGAAGAACAATGCACACTCTCAGATAACTTGATTAGGTCAAGATATTATTAGGTCCTTTTTATGGCATCTTGTATTTTACCTTGCCAACGATACTGTAATCATCACCTTTACTAGGATGCAAATATCAGGAGAGTGAATTGAGAATTACCAATGACAACAGGGGCAAGAGACAACCATAGAGACAAGGGAAGTGGCTGTCCAAGGACAAACTGAGTAGCAGCTGCGTTGAAGAAGGGCTCCAGAGCTGCATTGCAGTTACGCAACATAAAATCATTAGTACGTCAAACAAAAAAGGGGAGAGAAGATTATGCAATGAGATGAGATCACCGTGAAAAGAGAAGAAGCACCTTTAATAGTGTGGGTAAATGAGACGGCGACAGCAGCGAAGGACACATTGCTAGTGATATGACCGATGGCATGGCACACTGCCACTGGAATGAGAAGCTTCAGGACCCCAGAGTCGACAGGCTACAGAACAGAAAGAGAACAATTTTTGTGTTAGATTTACTGTTGATTTCGACAGAAGATTCATTACACCAGGTAAAGGACACTTCTTTCCCTTCTCGGGAAATAATTAAATGGCCCTCTTTTTAACAAGTCAAACAAAAAAATATGGTACGTCATTAAAATTACCGCACGCTTGGGGAAGCCGACACTCCAGCCCCCCAGGCAGTATATAACGCCGACCACGAGATGGATCGCCGATACAAAGCTGCGACAAGTTTTCCATGGTAAGTTGTAAGTTGATGATGGCGAGGCCGCCGTTGATTTCTAAAGCGAAGGGAAAGCATAGGCGACTTACTATGGGTACGGGAAGTAGTTGTAGATCTTCTTGTTGACGATGTTGAATATGACGTTCAAGAAGTACCTGCCAAGTCAATCGGCCAAGCTGCAACCTTTAGGCAACTGAGGAATGAAGACACGCAATGCGGATGCGACGGCGGCGGCCATGGGAGCGCGAAGCGTACCACATGAAGAAGAAGAAGCCGGTCACCAGCGCAGGGTACTTCTCCGCGAAGCTTGCCGGCTTGGCCTCCCTGTTACAAGCAAATGAAGAAGGGAAGCGTGTGATCATTGCGAATTCTTGCAAGCAGAGCAGCATATCACCCTCCAATCGAGCAGTTTGAGGCTGAAGGTGGGGCCCGAGCGAGGCCTTGGGAATGGAATACTAGCTGATTTGCGCCGCCAAATTTTAAACAGAAGGAAGCGAAGTGCTCCAATCAACGACGAAGGTCGCAGCAGAGCAGACGCATAAAAAAGACCGACTTTTAACGGTATAGGTGGTGCAGCGAGCGATTATAGTATGGGAGTATTGCTTCCAGAAAACGTGCAGTAAAGAAGAGCTGACAATAGGCGAATAGATGCTTACTCGGCGGGAGCGGCGGCGGCGGCGGCTGCGGCGGGTGGTCGGAGGAGCGTCTGCTTCCTGGCGGCCAGCGGAGCGGCGGAGAGGAGGAGCGACGGGCGGAGCTGGCGGCCCCAGACGAGCTGGCCGGCATCGGGCACGGCGGCGCACTTGATCGCCGGGAGCTGCGGCGTGGCGAGAGCGGGGGCCGGGGCGGCGCGGCGGCGGAGGCTGAGGAGGCCGGCAACGCCAGCGGCTCCGCCGGAGAGCGCGCCGACCGCCGACATTGCAGGGGGTTTCTTGGAGAGCCGCGGGCGTGTGGCCGGGGGGGTGGGGGAAGTGGAGTCCTCTGCTCCTGGCTGCAGGGAAGAGGGGAGTTGAGGACGAGGCGGGAGCTCGGATAAGGCGGAGGCGGCGGGGAGCCGATTTGATTTGGGTGGCGGAGAGGCGTGTGGCCGATCGGGTGGTGGATATCACGCTGCAGTGGGGGGCCGGCGCCGGCGGGAGCAGGGAGCGCAGACGTCGCCGTCCACAGCCTGGCGCGAGAGCGGAAGACGACGGAAGCTCACGATAATTTTGTTTGTTGTTTTTGACAGGTGAAGCCGAGAGTCTTTTTTAACCGGGAGCAAGGAAACAAGATTGTAATCGGAAGAGATGGCTGCACCTGCGGCCACCAATGCTTCAGCAACCAACGTTTGTGGCTGCAGCTGCAGCCATCTCTAACCAATCGCACCCAAGGAAAGGAGTGTGGTCAGCGCCGAGCTCGCCGCGAAATGTTTGTACGCGGCACAGAAGTGAGTATTGCTCTTGCATAAAAGGAGGACGAATTCTCCATCATTTTTATCCTACAAATACAGAGTGGAACCAAATCCTCTGCCGTCGCTAGCGAAACAGCACGCCGTGCCGTTTCAACGATGAGAGATACCTGGACTCTCTCATGGTGTTAATAACCCAAAGGCCTTAATTAAGCCCATTTAGAATGGTAATATGGCCGGCGACAATGGCTTTTTTGGAGAGAAAAAAAGGCAGCAACTAGCAGGAACAAGCTCTTGCCTGTAGCTGCCGCCATGAGCTAAGAGCAGCAGGAGAAGCTTGTCGTCTTAGACAGCCATCTCAACGACTCCAGCTGCTTGTACTCCTCCGCTCGTCGTCGATGCTCCGACCGCTCTATAGCTCTCGCCTTCTCGTCTGCTATGACGCTTCGAGGAACCAAATCGTGCGAAGAAATCAACGGGAACCAAAGCAGGGTGAAGTTTAGTGTCTAAAGCCGACAGCAAAATTTGTAGGTTTACGAGAGGAACCGATTCCTGTTCTCGCCATGGTGAGAGAGAGCCGCTGGGGAAAATTTCAGAGCAGGCAGAGAACTACGACACTACTATTTGGGCCAAAGGTGGGCCAAAGAAGGCTTGGAAAAATAAGTACGGTGGGTTGTTTTTCAATCAGTGCAACTATCATCGTTAAACCTGAAACGAACGCTCTGGATGGGTGACGGCACGGCCGTGCCATTTGAGTAGCGAGAGCAGACGATTTTAATCCAATACAGAGACCGGTGCAAGAACAAGACTCACTTCTGCAAGAGCACCGGTCTCTCCCTTCCGACTGGGGTTAAGGCATTTGTGGACCACCCGTTTGTGTGCTTGTGATTTCCATCTCACGATCGACATAACAGAACATGTGGTACCTCAATTTTTCGGTCAGATCTCAAGTTCCAAAATTGGTACAATATGTTGCAGTTGAAGTATTTGCATGCAAGAATAGTACTCCTAGATGGCAGTAGTGGTAGATGGTCAATCGGTTAGCCATGGAACTCGCAAGCTTAGGATCAAAGGCAACTGACTTGGTGAAGACGGGAAATTGAACATATCTCGAAGGTAGGGGATCGAAAGCGGCCCTGCATGGGGGACTCCAACACGGCCAAGCATTAGAACATGTGATGGCGACGTTGAGGGATTTTACCAACATAATTATCTGAAGGAGAACTGAGATCTTACGACAAAAGTTCCAAAAGTTTGACTTAAACAAAACTACATGGATATTACATTTCTGAACAGAGAAATACCATATAATGTTGCTAGTTTCAATGTATTACTTTAATGTGTTAGGCACCACTTACAGATACATATAGGAGCCTAATCACTATGTAATAAAAGATCAGCGGAGTGTCATTTTCACGACGGAATTAAGAGAGATGAAAAGGGTTTCATCATGTTTCATCTTGTATCTTGCATGTAATATTTAAAAACAACAAAAATGAATCAATGCAACATATGAGATACCCTTTTTAACCGAAAATGTATTAGATATTTCAAACATCAAATAAACCTCTCAGTGCATGCACGGCATCCTTGGAAACACCAAAACAAAAGTCTATTTGGACTATTAACGCAGCGAACCATTACCACTAAATATGAATTTACCAAGGTGTAATACAGTAATAGTAACAAGAAAGTGTGTCAGTTCAACAGGATCATCCATCAGTTGAAAATCTAGAACAAGTCACATATAGCAGAAAGTCCATAAGGGAAGGCACATGACTGCTAATCAAATTCACTGGACCATCGGATCAGGATTCCCAGCAAGAATATCCAGCAACGAGTTCTGTGGCTCCAGCTCTTCGTGCCACAGTGGTAGCTTGTTTCCAGGGTAGAATTTCTTCGTAACACCGTCGGCATTAATCTGCAAAACAATCGAACCCATGAGTTTTGAGCCCACAAAAACAGAGTTCTGATTATCTTTCTATTACCCACTAGCCATTAGAGAAGCATATAGTGAACTGAAAGTGAAAATAATAATAACCAGAAGCATGAAGAGAGTTCTGAAATTGCACGCAGATATCTAAGTCAAAATACTTAGCAAGCCACGATTCCATGGTCCAAAATGAAAAATCATTGATTCCCAATTTCATATAAATAGAGCATAACTTTTTACACAACATATAATCCTCCAAAGAAGGTGCAAATGCGAGCAATTAAAGAACTCATCAGATTCATTTTATAAGAACAAGTAAGGCACTCCAAAAATGTTGCACACCAATTCCAGTTTGTTTCAACAATAGCCAGCAATATTCATCAGTTAATACAGAATGACTGGGTATACAGATAAATTACACTATGTAATAAGTCCACTTACAAATGGTTTCAATGCCAGTTTTGCCTTTCTAGAGCAATCACAAAATACATTATGCTGGAGTGCGAAAATAAAATGATGGATAAAATCCATAAAATTTACCATAGTTTAGGTATCGATGATGTTAATGTTAGTAAAGCATAATAATTTGCATTAACTGATTAACTACAAGAGCACTTACAGTAACTGTACGAACAACACCTCCACTAGCACCATCACGGGCCATAGCAAGGGAAACTACCTTCATCACAAACTTCTGTAAATATGAACACGAACAACCAGGTTAGGAAAGTGGGATTAAATCATACCCTATTCTGCTACATACAATCGCTAAACTATTTCTGTTACTCTTCTAGAAAGAAAAAAAAACAAATCCCATGCCAGTATCCAGACTCTGACAAAACTCGACAGCATACCTCAGCTTCTTCCTTGCTCATCCCCTCTCTCCATTCATGATCAAGCAAAGCATACAGGTAACTGGAACCTGAACCTGCAATAAGTCAAAAATAATATCATGTGTCAGCATTCAGCAACCTGGAAATAAACTCAAGAAGAACAATATCATTAGGGTCAGGCCCCAAATATTCTATGTGTGTCCAAAGTTGCAAATGTTCTTCTCAAATAGGATTCGAAATGGAGTTAAAAAAGTTTTATCAGGGTAAGCTGAACCCAGTATAGCAAAGTAATACGGTCTATCTTTCTCGGAACAAAAAGCTTATGATTGACCAGATCTGAGAGTACGAATATTCAAATATAATGTAGTGCAAAAATACAGACAGTACAGGATTAATTACTAGACTTGACCAGAACACACAAGTTGTTTCCCAGGAAAGAGGAACACAAGTTGTATCAAGGATGCTGACTTGAATGAGAAAAATAGCATGTCAGTCTATGGGCCAATACCTCCGATTGCAAATGGTTGCCTCAGAATTGTTCCACCAAGGGGGACTGAGAATATTTGGCCTCCCTCATATTTATCCCATCCACCAACTATCATTCCAGCTTGCAACATGTTCTGGACAATGGTAACAAATAGTAATTGTAAAAAGACACTATCTTAGCATCATATATGGCGGAAATATGGCATATGTCAAGAATTCTTCAATGAGAGACGTAAAAGCATTTTAACGGGTGTGCTAGATTGTGAAAACACACCTTGTTCTGATAAGCTAGAAGCCTAATCAAGTTGGCAGCAACTTTCACAGTAGCTGGTTGCCCAAGCTGAATTCTGCACATGGATAGAAACTTTTGAATTAGGTACCTTGCACATTAAAATGTTGAAATACACCGGCGGTCCCTAAACTTGTCTTGGGGTGTCACCTAGGTCCCTCAACTCTCAAAATGAGTATACAGGTCCCTAAACTTGCTAAATCGTGTCATCTAGGTCCAAAATACCAAAAATACCCCTATGTGGATGATTTGGCTCTTTGTATGACACAGATTTACATCTAATATCTGTGACCAAATTATGACGACGTCAAACAATGTTCTCTAGCACGAATTCTGATGATTATACGAATTTGAGGAGAAGAAAAGTATGAAAAATCATGCTCCACTAGCGGTCACATCGGCATCTATAGGGGTATTTTCGGAACTTTGGACCTAGATGACACACTATAACAAGATCAAGGACCTGAATACCCATTTTGAGAGTTTAGGGACCTAGATGACACACCAAGACAAGTTTAAGGACCGCTGGTGCACTTTACTCAATGTTTTATGGTACTGTATAGAATCATATTTATTAGAGAGATATTCCTTTGGTTTACTTGATGGTATGATTAAACACTGTTAGGCTGTGCTTGAAATAAGAACAAGCTTACGTGTGTTGGTGGAGGAAATATCGTACATAGTCCGAGATGACTTGTGTATCAGCAGCCTGTGAGAAAATAAGAGTAAAAAGAATGTTACATGCAAAACAAAGAATACTAGGCAGTTGATTGAATGGATAGATCTTTTTTCTACTAAAATACCAATAGGAAAAGCAGTAACAAAACAATGATAAGCAACTGTCTGTATTTCATATTACTTGTTCACGCTAACAATAAGTCTATTCAAATACCACCTCCATATGTTTTTATTGTTGCCGGCTAGCACAAATCTGTACCAACCAGAAAAAAAAAGAAAATATACAGAGGTAGTAAGACACCGATTGAACTAGGAGCTGTTGAAGAATGAAGAGTATAGTTTATATTCAAACAAATTCATATGCCCAGAAGACAACAAGAAAAAGGATTTAACTTCGAAATAACATGTGCACTTACAGATCCAGAGCGGCAAATAAACACATTGTCCGTCAGCGGAGTAATCTTGTCAGACGCACGGTTTGCAACGTACATCCCTGAAAATTAGGGCAGGGCAACAGAATGGTATTAAAGTGAAGCAAATAAAAAAAATCTTACAAGGCAGAACAGATTAACAGACTTTGGTACAAACAAAAATCATTCTGTTCAGAAGTATGTAATATAACCACAAGCATACAAAAGGTTCGTCCTTGAAGCACCAAAGGTACAGTTGAAACAAAAGCAACAAATAATTCCATAATTCATCGCCACAACTACAAGCAGCAGTCTACTACCATCAAAGAAGAAAAATACTAACTGAAATAGTTGACATCATCTTACTTCGATTACATGGCAATTCAACAAATTACTACTCAGAGTCAGGTTTCTCCGATGGTATAATTCAGAAACACAGGCAAATCTTCTCCACGAATCATCTGGCTGGATCAGTCATGATTATGACGCAGCAAGCGGCAAAAAATCTCACAAAATCAACCTAGCCTACAGGAAAAGTCGAATACTTTCTAATCTCGCTAATACTAACAAACCTAAGAGACCATGCCAGGAAGCCGTCAGAAATCACGGACGTGAAATTCACAAGCAACGCCGCTGTCCCCAACGATCTAATCGAGTATCTACACTCGCAACGCCAAATCCACCCATAGAAACGTTCTCTCCTGGACCACGTGCAGATCGACGAGGAATCGGACCGTACCGGTGCTGGTCCTGGAGTCAGCGCCGAGGACGACGCCGCCGTCGTAGCAGACCCCGACGATGGTGGTCCCCATCCGGTGCTCCCCGGAGGTTGGGGCCTCGCCGACGGTGGAGGAGGAGCCTGCGAAAGCGGAGTCCATGGCGGCACGGCGAGATCGGCGGTGGCAAAACCCTAGCGGCGAGTCGGAGCGGAGCGAGGTGTGGTGGCCGTCAGGTGGCGGAGTCCATGCTGGGAGGCTTTCACCTGTATGCCATTAAAAAAGATCGTCGTGACCTGTATGCCACTAAAAAGTTCCTTCGCACCTCTATGTCATCACTCTAAACTTCTTTGCTCTCTGTGCCATTCCGTCCACATTCCATCCAATTTCCTCCGTTAGCTGCTCCTGACGAGTGGGACCGGCCGGGGAATGCCCTTCTGTCCAGAGCATACAGAGGCGCTCCATGGCGTGCCTGACCCCTCGCCGGCTCGCCAGGCAGGACACCTTGCCCTGCACCTCCACCTCCGTTGCCACATCCGTCTTCCAATTCGATGCCGCGCCGAACGGGTCAGTGGCGGCGGCGCGAGCAGCAGCTGGTCCTTGCCTGCTACCCACGCGGCCGCCACGCACATGCGCTGCCAGCCCGATTGAGCTCCACGCTCTCTCTCAGCAGCAAGCTCAATTTGATGCGGGCAGTTTCAACATGTTGCGGCTGCAAGCACGATTGGAGCCCTCATGAGGTTGATTCGAGCTGCAGCCTTCAGTGGGGATTCGAGCTTGCAAGGGGATCGATTGGAATGCAAGCGGAGGTTGACCTGCTTGGGTTGGTGGAGCTCAATTAATCGGGCCGCAAGAGGCCGGCCGCGACGAGCTGCGCCATTTGCTGCGGCTGGGTCCCTCGCCCGTGCGGCGTGAGCACCGGCGACGGCTTCGGCTTGTTCTTGGACCCCAGCGGCCGCTCGCGCCTCCGCTTCCCGCCGCGTCGCCGCCGCGCGCACGCCCGCCCCGGCCTGCCGCGCCGCCGTCATGCCCCCCCCCTCCCCGCCCGCCGCGCGCACGCCCGCCCTGGCATGCCGCGCCGCCGCCGTGCGCCGGCCCGCCCTGGCGTGAGCGTGGCCGTCGCGGTGGTATTTCGTTGCTTCTTCTCCCAATCCGGAACAGAGAAGCTGGCAAGTGGCAATGGTGCCACGGCCATGACGAGCTCCGACGCCGCGGGCCACGGGCACGGCGCGAGGACGAGCAGCACCACGGCCACGGGCACGGCGCGAGGACGAGCAGCGCCACGGCCATGGCGACCTCGCGTCGGCCGCCGCGGCGAGATTCCCGGAGTACAGGCCGGCGTGCAGCCCAACCTTCGTGAGCAGCATCCACTCCAACTCCCACCGCAAGGAGGCGTGCTGGAGATGCAGCACAAGGAGGGCGTGTTGCCGGCAGCCGGCTGGTGACGCACAGGTCTCGCCGCCGGCCGTGCTCGCGCTGCTCTACCCGTCCCAAGAGCTCTAGTCTGCACGAATAGAGGTCCATGGTGGTTGAATCGAGGCGAGGACCACTTGAATCGAATGCATACAGGTTGGCCTCCATGGACGCGCCCCCAAGCTGCAGCGGCTCGCCGCCGGCCAGCTCCTCTGTTCCGGATTGGATGAAGAGAGGCGTGGGAACGAGAGAGAGGGAGGGAGAGGGGAAAATGTGACATGTGGGTCCCATATGTTGGTAAGGGTAAGATGGTCATTTCCCCGGCCGGTCCCACATGTCAGGAGGTGCTAACGGTGGAATTTGGATGGATTGCGGACGGAGTGGCACGGAGGGCAAAGAAGTTTATAGCGATGGCACAGAGGTGCGAAGGAACTTTTTAGTGGCACACAGGTCACGACGATCTTTTTTAATGGCATACAGGTAAAAGCCTCCCATGCTGGCGGCACGGTGAGAGGGGAGAGAGAGTTTCTCTAAGCCAGGTGGTGGGCTGGTCCAGCGAAGCACAGAATTCGACCTTCTAAAGCCATGGGCCTTCATGTCTGGTGACATTTCAGCCCAGAACTTAGATGCACGTGATTCTAGTCCAGCCCGAAGTATGGCCTGTTTCGCCTTTGCCAGCTAGAAATCTGTTTTTTCTAACTGATGAGGAATAATGGGCGTTTCTTGTAAATTAGTTTTGTAGTCATTTTACGGACTGATTGACAGGAAGCCCGCACATAGAAAGATCAATAAAACCCATGTCACGAGTCAGAACTCGATGCTCCCTCTCCCTAGCTACTAAAGCGATCAAGGCTTCAAACCACCATGGACAAACAAAAATTAATATCACCATACATTTGTTGTATTTCAAAGGCACAAGCCTTGGGCACAAATTCTACACGACAGAGCTCGCGAATTAAGTTTCAGTTTTGAAATGCCATTGCTCCTGACTTAAATATATTATCACATGCTAGTCAGGTTCGAAAAGCAACCACTACCACCACTGAAAAATAACTCCAACCCGGTCGACAGCCCCTGGTACCTACAAAACAAACCTCATCAATCCAACATTCGACCCGATTCCTCTGACAACCTCAGCAATGATAATATCAACCAACTTTCAGCTAGTTGAACAGTTGATCCTACTGCGATTTGTTTACTGAACAGAGTATAAACCAATTAATTAGTAAAACAAATATGGAGCAAATTGCTTCGTATCATCCCATAGATCATTCAAGTTGAAATACAAACTCTGTTTTAACTTGCACTTTGGCATTCTCGTCAACATTTTACTGCGCATTTTTAATGAATACATTTGCAAACAGTTTCAGGCACACAACATTCTTCAACCCTGTTTGGATCCCTGTGGAAACTAGCTTTTAAAGCTAGAGGGGATCCAAAGTTCCAAAGAGTGCAGTTTTGATCCAATTTCTAAAAGGGAAATTTTGCTAGGGACACTGTTTAATGTTGGTTTTGGCCAGAAGTCACTGCAAAAGCTGATTTTAGCTGTAGGACACTGAGAAATTGAGATATTTGTTTGCAATCATCTGTATGTAAAATTTCAACTTCTAAGGTATTATGTGCATTGAAATAAAAAAGTCAGTAGTTGTATTTTTCTGTTTATGGTGTCTAATAGAAAAATGCCACAATTTCTCAGTGTCCTATAGCTAAAATCAGCTTCCATGGCGTCTTGTGGCCAATTCAATTTTTTTGAAAATCAATAAGCTGGCCCAACCCAGCTAAAATCAACTTATGCATGGAGGAAAGACCATTATGTCCCTCGCAAACAAAAAAGACCATTATGTCCAACATAGCATGTTTTGAAAAGAAAATATGAATGACAAGCTAGTCATTAACAACCAAAAAGCTATAAAGTAGCTTTTAGAAACCAGGGATCCAAACCAGTGGCAACTGGCAAAGCTAGGCTAGCACTGATGGTGGTGCCAATATGCCATCTATTGCTAACTTTCATGTGTTTTAGCTGGTCCAAGTGACCTTACAGCTAATTATTTTTCCTTAACCTAGTGCCAGTCAGTGGCGAAGCTAGAGTTAACACCAGGGTAGGACAACGTGGCTTCGCCACCGATCAAAACAACACCTAACTCTTTCCCGAACCAACTTTTAGAAACCACGGCTAAAAATCAAGAAGCTGAAACTAATCCAAAGGGCCTTAAACTACCCTTGATCATAACTCTAAAGCAATTATTTCTGTTTCACTTTAAAGTAAATTGTTGGTCAAAATCCGACTACAAATGCCATAATGTCAGTTAAAACAAGTGATCATACGATAATTGTGCTTCTTAGCAATGTCTCCCTACAATCACCAATCAGCCTACAAAGTCACAGTATTTCCAATTTGTGCATCTTTGAATGTTACCAAGCCATTTCTCAACAAACATGGAAATGGAAACAAACAGAACCGACAGGACAATTTCATATATTTGTAGCTGGTAAAGACTACCTATATTGTTGATGAATAACTTATTCGTCATCAGGAGTGAATGTTGAACTGTCAAAACTATCCTTGGCATGCAGTGTATTCATATATTTTAGTTCCTATACTGAGCACACTTAAGCTATTGGGGAAATTATTGATAACAAGTTCAAAAGTCAAAACTAGGCAAATCCACAACACAGATGCATCATGGATACAAAACCAATATCTTTAAAGCTAATTACTTTATTTGCCACACAGGTTTATCCTAATAAAGAATAATGACCAGCTACCAGACAAGCAAAAGATATGAATGATAGAGGCCAACAACATGCCATTGTCCATAAGACTAAAACAAATTGGAAGCACCAAAGGAGGTAGATTAATGCCAAATAAGATGTTGTTCTACTTATTTGCCAGTAGAAACAATCAGGTGGCACAAAAAGAAAAGGAAAACCTAAACATAAATCCCAATCAAGTAAACACCAACTAAGGTCAAGCCTTTGAACTTAATTCTCAAGCCTTTGTATATGACCTATGATGTGTGGGTGCGTTTGCGTGTGGGTGGGTGGGGTGGGGGGGGGGGGGTGTTCCTTGTTTAGGTTCTATAAGTTATAACTTTCAATAAGTGATTTTAGCTAGCCTCCTCTTTTAGAGCATCTCCAGCAGCATTGCTAAAATGGATTGCTATACCTAAAAACTACCAAAAAGCCTAAAAACAACCAAAAATCTGCTCCAGCAGAGTTGCTATATGGATTGCTATACCTAAAACTTTTAGGCTATAGCCAAATTTCTCTCTTCTTGACTCAAATATACCAATCCAACCCATGCATTGCTAAATGTTTAGGCTACGGCGGGAAAAGCCAACTACCTTGCACGGGACATTTCCGCCGCTCCACCGCCGTCGCGCCCATCTCTTCCCTTCCAAATCCGGCCGGCGGCGCCACCATGGACGGCCACGGCCACCTTCCCGGGCCTCCTCTTCCTCCCGCCGGCGCTCATAGCCCCACTTCGATGGCCCCAAGCCCGCATCACAGCAGCGGCTAGGGTTGGCGCCGCCACCCGCTTCGACGCCGTCCGCAGCCGCGCCGCGTCGCGCCCCACGGCGCCAAGCCCGCGCTGCAACCCACGGCGCGCGTGGTAGTCGAGCCCGCGCGCACTGGCCGAGCCTGCGCCACGCGCTCGCGCTGCCGAGTGCTCTAGCCGAGCCGGCGTCGCAAGCCTAGCCGGGCCTGCGCCGCGCACCCGCCTCCGCGCTCAAGGCCGCCGTCGACTTTCATGATTTGGGAGAGGAAGGGGATTTGTGGCTGTGGCTGGAGATGGACGACGGGTACTTGCGGATAAGGCCATTGCCATGGCATTTTGCAAACAAGTCCTCAGTGAAAGATGTAATTTTTCGTAGTTTTTCTGTGTCTTGGTATTTTCATGAAACACCCCGTGAACTTTATAGTATTTACAGGAAGCTTTTTAGGTCTCCAGTTTTAGGTATACTGCTGGAGACGAAAACAAAATGGATTGCTAAATCTTCTCTCTCCTATACCTAAACTCAATTTTAGCAATTCGTTTTTAGCAACTCTGCTGGAGATGCTCTAAGGATGGGGATGCATCAATAAATTGTTTTGCCTTGCGTGGATCATCTTAGTAATCCGAAAATGCACCACTTTTAACCATCGAAGATCCAAAATAATTGAAGCATATCAAATTCAAGATGCTGACAATAAAAACAATAAGCACATAATTAAAGATGCATTAGAGCCACTTGTTTAACCAAAATAGCACCGTACCAGATCTGGCAGCCATTGTCTCATGTCTTCTACAACATTTCAGGTCTCTCATCTCCACCACCAATGTCCCATCCTACAAGCAAAACATGCACAAGAAACCAGTGAAAACGAAGGAAAGCCCAACCACTATTTTTCTAGACATGCGTGTAGACCTGTAAACGCAAGAGTTGGAGGCTGCGTCTTGCGTCTAGACGATCAAAAGGCGCCGTTTGGACCGTTTAAACGATGATTAGTCACGTTTAATGGATAAACACGGGGTGCGCGTATGTCCTGCGTCTACATCTAGAAAAACATTGAGCCCAACAGTGCTCAAGCTACCCATTTAACACATCAGAAGGTGCTACTTTTAAGTCGTGAATGTTTCTGTGGAATCGGTGCTTATGCAGAAAAGTATAGTATAAGAAAGTGCCATAGAATATTCTATGCATACACTGATAGCCAGGCAACAGTAAGATTTTTTTCCCTTCTTCCAGCTTTCACCCATTTCGACATTGATATAAAAACTCTCTGGTCACGTGTTCAGCAACCCAACAAGTAAAACAATTAGACACGCATGCTTAAATTAACAGTCAACCCTTAAGAACATGAATATATTTCAGCTACAACATACCCCAAAAAGATTGGACTTGGCTACTTCTGAAATGCAAAGACGAGCTATTACCTGCAGCATAGAAACTTCTATAGGGATAATATTTAGCGATGCAATACTTCAATGGGTGCTTCTCGAATTGCATTGACTCCAGCTTAATTGTGAAAATATCACCATCCATCAGAAGAAAAATCACACTACTATCCTCATCAAATCCCAGAATCCTTGTTGGAGCTGCATGCCTAGACGGTCTTACTGAGAGGAGCTGATCCAATTCAACAGTTTTCAGCAGCACCCATCTGACAGTGCCATTTGAATTTGCTTTCCTCCCCCATAACTGCATGCTCTGTTTTGACACGATAGCAAGGCCGAGCCCTCCATCTTCTGTCCCCAACACATTGAAGAATGACTGGTCTGTAAAACGAGCGTTCTCTGGCTTCTGAATTATGGCTAGGCTCTGAGTATCCAAATCAAACTCAAGGATATCACCACCCCAACAAAGAAACCAGTAAAGTGCATTCCCAACAAGGACGGCAGGATCATATAGGTGATGCCTCGCTGGAATGGCTACTGAGGTGACATTACCCCATTTTCTGGACTCTGATTCATAGATGCTTGCACATGCAACATTTTCTTCACCATTGTTGAATAGCAAGACCAACTTAAAGGAGTTCATTTGACCATCACTGCGCTCGTAGTCATCTCCATAGTTACCAGTGGCGCTGAGCACCCCGCCGTTGAATATGTAGTGGTCTTTGTCAAACTTCACCTCCTGCGGTAAAGGGAAGCGGCACTGGCTGCCAGTGACGGGTTCCCACACAACAGCCTCCATTCGGGTCACATCGAGGAAGGCGGCGAGGCCATGACGGCAGCCAAGGAATGTCCAGCTCCTGCTGGTGGGCTCTGGCAGGGAGAAGCGTGCACTAGGGATGCGGTTAGGCGGGTCCAGCATGGGCACGAAGACGGGCTCCGTGAACCATTCGTAGAAGTAGCCGAGCAGGGGAGGCGTCCGGTGGTGGGCGCGGAAGCGGCGGATGAACTGGGGGTCTGAGAGGAGGCGGCGCCAGCGCTTGCAGACGAGGGAGGCGCGGGGGAGGGAGGACGGGAGCGGCGGGAGACGGAGAAGGATCTCCAGGAGCCTGTCGTCGTTGTCCGGCAGGGACGCCGGCGCCGGCGAGGCCCGACCCTGTCTCATCTGGACGGCGGATATGGCTGCGAAAGGCAAAAATTGCACAAATTTCAGCTGGGAAAATCTTGGATCTTTGGCAGCGAAGCAACACCCACTGGTCCTCGCCGTACCAGCTGCGGAAGTTGCCGGCGCCCTTCCGAAACCTCCGGCCACCGCGCCGTCGCTGGAGGGGAGCGGCTGCTCGGCAGTGGGATGGTCGAGACTCGAATGACACACAGGAGCAGTAGCCGAGCAAGGGATGGGATAGGGCTCTCCTAGAGTCAGTCATCAGGCATTCAGGCTAACATCATGGGCTGCGAATAATTATGCTGGGCCTCAAATTGCTTCATTTGAAAAAAGTTCACTCTACCTTCTCTAACTTATACGAAAAGTTTCCCTAAAAAAAAAAAACTTATACGAAAAGTCCAACGCGCAACCGTACGCGCCCGTGCGTTAGCACGCGTCCGCTGCGCGCACGGCCCGCTCCGCCTTTTCATCATAGGCCTGGCCTCTTTATCAAACTAGCTTATCTTTGTTTTTGGCTAGCGGGCTCAAACACATACAGTCACAACTCCCGTGAAGGAGAGAAAATGATGAGGTTAGCGTCATCGCATTAAATGCCCGATTTAGGAACTTTAAAATACCACAACTCTCTCGTACTATGTCTGTTTTCGATTTTGTTTTCACCGTTGTATTCTACTCGATGAGACGAACAAAACTAGATCCACTTGCATACATTTTGAAGAAAGTTTTTATAGCCATAAATTGCTATTGTACATATAACATAAGTTGTTACACATATTTTGTTGTACAAAATAAGATTGTTATATGTTGTCTGAAATCACTACGACATGGATTAGTAACAAATTTAATTTCATATCATTATAGCAACCTAAGTGGTACTATGTAATACCAATTTATATCGTTATTGTGTAAGAAAAATATACTTTTGTGATAACAACTTATGTATATACGAATTGCTACACTTGTATCTACACGAGTGGCTACTACTATACTAATAGAAGCTACCATCAAGATAAGTTGCTACTAGATTCGAGCCACAATAAATTTTTACGTATAGTATAATTTTAAAATTATTACTATGCCTACATCTTAAATTGTTACTGTGTCTACTATACTTGCTATTGGTTTTAAAATATACAAGGTAGCAACTTATGTTATCAACCTAGTAGCAACTTTTGTGATATTGTAATACATGCAAAAAAAGTTTAGAACATAGCAAGTGGGATCTAGTTTTGTTCGTTTTGTCATGTAGAATGCAACGGTGAAAACGAAATCGAAAACGGACATTGTATGAGAGAATTATGGCATTTTAAGTTTTTAGATCGGGTATTTAATGCGATGACGTCATCTGACAGCAACGTCCGTGTTGTGCGCAAGAGCTGGTCTTTTTCTCCGCTAATTAGGACACGTGTCGGCTTTTGGTTTGAAGGATTGAGATTAGGGACACGTGGCAGCTGTTGGAATGGTTGCCTCCCCGATTTAGTTTCGCCCCCGCGTGCAAAAAAGGCTGGTCGGACGGACGCGCGCTCGGCAAACGCGCGTGCGGACGCGCCGTAACCGCGTCCCAACTTATAGAGTCCTATTTTCTCTCTCTTTTACAAAACCGGATAACCGTGCTCTTTGAACTCAAGAAATCGGAATTTCTTTTTTTCCTCTCTTAGCAGTATTGGGTGGCTGTTTCCCTGATGTGACAACAGGATCCCACACATTATATGCAACTAGTAACAATGCACGTGCGCCACACACATGATCGAGAAAAATATACCTCTTGGCAGGACCTTTTTAATTTAATTTAAATTCCATGCGTCTTTAATGGAATATAAGAGGAAGGTAGAAATCATGCTACCATTTATTTATACCAAAATACACCTTTAATCTAGTTGGTATGGAAACATGACATGAAAGCTAGTAGCATTTTATACGTGAGCAAGACACCTTTGATTCAGGTAGATGGTACTGTTGGTCAGCTTTCTATAGCATATGCGACAATGGTCCACAGCAGGGAAAAACACTAATAATTTTGTTTTACTCCCCAATCCCTTCTCAGTCCCATCTAGCTAGTCTTCTTCCTCCTATTGCAAATCACGGAGCACCAACAGCCTGCAACGAGCGACGGCGTGAGAAGAAGCGGTTGAGGGATCACACGGCGTGGCTTGCCTAGTGTAAGGGAATCGGTGGCAGGGGGTTGGGAGCCAGCCGTGAGGAGGAAGGAGGGGGAGAGAAAAAAGAAGGATAAACAAATGACAGAGTTGACATATGACATGTCGGACCCACTCCCACAGTGGAAAAACCACCAGCCAAGAGGGGGGAAAAAAGCTAGTTTTGTGAGTACGAGGACTAAGGATACGCGAGACACAACACGGCATGGCTCATACCCAAAAAAGCCGGCTCATTTAATTTTGGACCGGCACGAAACAGTTTGAATTTTAAGCCGTGCCAGCCCACGTGCTCACCTCTCAGCTAATGGCACGACATGAAAAGGCCGGCGAGCACCTGCAGCCCTTTATTGCGTTTTCAGCCCTAAAAATGATGGAAATCAACCTACTAGTGATAAAAAAACCTACTAGTGATAAAAAATAGTGAAAATCAAAGCAAGAACAAGGGCTGTGTGAGCTTTGAAGGCAAGGACCTAACCACTAGACCTCTTCATCTTTGGTGTTTTATGATAGACTCCATCCGGTTTTAAATATAGGACATCATTGATTTTTTTTAATTAAACTTTGACTAACAATATGTATTTAAGTAATAAATTCCTTAGTATGGAATGAATATCATTGAGTCTATCGTGTCATGCCTTCGCCGCCAAAAGATTCATGCTTGTGCCGGGCCAAAAAATTCATGCTTCGTGCCCGCCAGCTTGGCCCGGTGCGTTTGGCCATCACTATATGTGACCATGCCCTCTATCTTGGTTCCGGCCGTTAGTCACAAGGAATTATTGCAAGCTTACAACCATAATTCTTGGTAAGAATAGAGAGTATTAGAGTGAGCCCACATCTCCATGTCCGGCATCAGAATACTATGTTCCGTAGCATTATTTTTGAGTTGGACACATTATAGGCCGATGCAAAGTTTAAACTTGTATTATTTCAATGTTGATGGTAGTGGCACCAGACAGGGGTAGAAACATGAACGCGACCTTAAGCGTGCTCCTAAATCACAGTGCCGAAGTGCTGTTGCCCCAGTCCAGACAGAACACACTGCGAATAACTCCAACCTCCATTTATTTCATCTTGGCCAAGTCGGAAGACAACACCTGGTGCCTACGAAACAAACAACCTCATCAATCAAACATTCAACCCCATTTTCACTTCCAACCTCGGCCAGGTTAATATCAAGTTTCATCTAACTCACACCAATTATTTCATTTACGCCGAAAGAGTAGGGGAGGCTCCAACTGCCATTTATTTACTTAATAAAATAAACCAATTAATTAAAACAAACGTGGAGCAACCATCCCAAAGATAATTCAATTTTAAATACTAACTCTTTTTTGGAATAACTGCCACTTTGGCATTCTTGTTCAGCATTTTACTGCGCATTTTTAATAAATACATTTACACAGTTTCAGGCACACAACAATCTTAAAGCACCTTTGATCATAGATCTAATGCCATCATTTCTGTTTTATTTATTATAAATTTTCGGTCCAGATACGACTACAAAAATCAAATTGTTGGCCTATTGGCCATTTTCTCAACAAATATGGAAATGGAAACAAACATAACTGGCAGGACGATTTCATAGATGTGTATATGGTAAAGACTTAACCCATATTATTGAAAAATAACGTACGCTTTGTCAGAAGCGAACATTGAGCTGTAAAAACTATCCTTGACAAGCAGTGTACTCATATAGTTTAGTTCCTACACTACGCACACGTCTAGCTGTTGGGGAAATTTTTAATAGCGAGTTGAAAGGTCAAGACCAATCAAATTCACAACATAGATGCATCATGGATACGAGGAACCCATTGCTTCATTTGCTACACAGGTTACTACTTACACAAAATAAACACTAATTACCAGCTACCTGCCAAGGCAACAGATATGAACGAGAGATGCCCAATTAGATTTAATTGTCCATAACACTAAAACAATTTGCAAGCACCAAAGATAACGAAGTGGATAATGTAAAATAAGGAGATAATTTCTACCTCTGTGCCAGTGGAAACAATCTCGTGCCACAGACAAAAAAAACTAAATAAAACATGACAAATTTACATAACCACCAACAGGAGCAGCTGTGAAACAACAAAAATCCCAAGCAAGCAAGCACCAACTTATGGTAGCACGTTTGAACTCAATTCTCAAGTATGGTTAGCATTGATTACTTATGGAAAACAACAGATGATTTATCTTGTGTACGATATATGATGAGGGACTTGTTTCGGTTCTGGATGGTAATCTCACCGTTATAACTTTTCAATAAGTGATTTTAAATAGCTACTTATTTAAGGATGGGGATGCATCGATAAATTATTTTGGTCTCACATGAAACACCTTTATCATCCAAATGCAGCTTTTTTAACCATTGGATAAACTAATGGTCCCTCCATATATAATAAACATCCAAAACAATCGGAGAATATTTTATTAGCTAATTAATCCTTGTGTGTTCAGGACTATACATAAGTGTCAAGCCAGTAGTAAGTAGGAGTTGGTTAGCACTAGTAGAGGTAGCATTATGTGCAGCAGATCGCCCTGTCGGCAATGATGCCTGCGATTTAGGAGGCCACTAAGGCCGGTTTAGGGACCATTATGGCCGAGTCGTTAGGCCACTAAGGCCCTGTATTGGGAGTCTATTTATTTCAAGTAATCCTGAACAGAAAACGTTGCAACTTCTACAACACCAAAATCACCTCTCCCTCACCTAAGTTAGTGATCGGTCCCAACATATTTAGTGCAATTAAGATGCTAACAATAAAAAAAATAAGCACATAATTTAAGATACATTAGAATCACTTATTCGAAGCAAACATAATTTTACCAGATCTGATGAGGCCATTGTTTCATGTCTTGTTCAACATTTAAGCACTATCATCTCCACCAGCAATGCCCAATCCTACAAGCAAAACATGTAAAATGAACCAGTGAAAACGAAGGAAAGCCCAACAGTGCCAATCAAAAAACCCATTTAGCATACCATGAGTGTTGTGTAAGGAAGCTTATGCAGACCATTACAGTGAAATAATTACATTTTTCGACTAACTTTCACCCAGTTCAACATTGATACAGAAAACTGTGGTCTTGAGCACAGCAACCCGACAAATAAAACAATTACAATGCATGCTTAAATTAACAGTCAACCCTTACGCACATGAACAGTATTTCATTCACCACAGACCAAAAAAAATGGGCTTTGTTATTTCTGCAATGCAAAGACAGGCTATTACCTGCAGCATAGAAACTTCTAAATGGATACCAGTCAATGAAACAATGGTTCACTGGATGTTTCTCGAATTGCATTGACTGCAGCTGAATTGTGAAAATATCACCATCCATCCCAAGAAAAATCACACTACTGTCCTCATCAAATCCTTGAATAGTTGTTGGGAATGCATAATTTGACGGTCTTACTGAGAGGAGCTGATCCAGTTGAACAGTTTTCTGCAGCACCCATCGGTTTGTGCCATTTGAATTGGCTTTCCTCCCCCACAGTTGCATGCTCTGTTCTGAAACGATTCCAAGGAAGAGTCCTCTATCTTCTGTCCCCAACACCCTAAAGAATGACGGTTTCGTAAAACGGGCATCCTCTGGCTTCTGAATTATGGCCAGACTCTGAGTATCCAAATCAAACTCAACGATATCACCACTCAGATTAAGAAGCCAGCAAAGTGCATTCCCGGCCAGGACGGCAGGATCCAACAAGTGGAGCCCATTTTCTGGAATGGCTATTGATCTGATACTACCCCATTTTCCGGACTCTGACTCATAGATGCTTGCGCATGCCACCTTGCCCTCACCATTGTTGAATAGCAAGACCAACTTAAAGGGGCTCATTTGACGATCATTGTGTACGTAGCCATCACCATATATGCCAGTGGTGCTCAGCACCCCGCCGTTGAATATGTCAAACTTCGCCTCCAGCGGAAAAGCGATGCGGCACTGGCTTCCAGTGATGGGTTCCCACACAACAGCCTCCCTCCGGGTTATATCGAGAAAGGCGGCGAGCCCATGGCGGCATCCAAGGAATGTCCAGTAACTGCTGGGAAGCTGCAGCAGGGATAAGCGTGCACTAGGGATGCGGTTAGGCGGGTCCAGCAAGGGCACGAAGACGGGCCCCGTCAACCCTTCGTAGAAGTAGCCGAGCAGGGGAGGCGTCCGGTGATGGGCGCGGAAGCGGCGGAGAAAACCAGGGTCGGACAGGATGCATCGCCAGCGCTTGCAGACGAGGGAGGCGCAGGGGAGGGAGGACGGGAGCGGAGGGAGACGGAGCAGGATCTCCAGGAGCATGTCATCGTTGTCCGGCAGGGACGCCGGCGCCGGCGAGGCCCGACCCTCGCTCATCTGGAAGGCGGTTTCGGCTACGAAATGCAAACAAAACACACAAATCAGGAAATCAGCAGTTGAAATCTTGGAGGTTTGGCAGAGGAGAAACACCCACTGGTCCCCGCCGCACGCGCTGAGGAAGTTGCCGGCGCCCTTCCGAAGCCGCCGGCCACCGCGCCGTCACTGGAAGGGAGCGCGGCTGCTCGGCAGTGGGGTGGTCGAGAGTGACTCGGGAGCAGTAGGCAGGCCGAGCAAGGGATGGGCTAGGGCTCTCAGTCAGGCTAACATGGGCTTTAAATAATTATGCTGGGCCTCAAAGTGCTCCGTTACACTGTGACGCTTTCATATACTCAGCCCAACACACGGCTCAGCATGCGTCGTGTCCATGCGACCATGTCCTTTTTTCTTTTTATTTTTTTGTTTCGAGGCGTTAGTCACAAGGAACCAAAGCTTAATCATAATCCTTGGTATAAGAACAGGGAGTACAAGTCAAAAGATAAAAAACAATTAGAGTAAGCCCACATATAAGATCAGGAAAGCAGGAGCATGTCTATCTCCGGGACGCCGGCATCAGAACCCTAAGTTCCGTAGCATTATTTCTGAGTTTGATTGAAACATTATAACTCGATGCGAGTTTCAACCACTCTGGCAATAAATTTTCGACAGTACCATAAATTTGTATCGTTTCAAAGTTTATAGTAGTGGGGCAGGGCAAGACCAAGGTAGAAACATCAACACGACCCTAAGCACGCTCCTAAATCAGAGTGTGCCAAAGTGCCGTTGCCCCAGTCCAGACAGAATACATCGCATCGTCTGGTACAGGGCAGAATGCCAGGCCATATCTTCACCAAAATTAGCTAAACATCTTGGCACACTTGATAGGCTGCTGCTGGTACCTGTGAAGTAAATACTCTAGCAAAGTGATGCTCAAGTTGAAATATACCTTCATGTGACCATGTCAAGGACCCAGGGTCCATTACATGTGCACTTGCAGTTGTCAGTCTAAAAACTGATGGTGTTTCTCAGTTGGAGCATCTTGGCAAATGGTATCAAGCCATTATCGTGATGGTATTTTCCTATTTTTACATCTAGTGGTACACTATTTTTCTAAACATACATGGAAAGTTCAACAAAAAGAAAAAGGAGGACAATTTTTTAGTTGTTAAAAGATCAGCGTATTTTGTTTGTTTGGCCTCAAGTTTGACATATTACAATGACTAGGATTTAGGAGCAACCAAATGTTTAGTGATCAACACCTTCATCGCAAGTGAACATTGAGCCACCAAAATTATCCGTGGCACGCCGTGTGTACTATATTTTGACATATAAGGGACAGAGACTATAGGCATGTCATTCCTACTTACCGGGCATACTTTTTGTATTTGTAAGAATATAATTGATAACAAGTTAAAAAGTTAAAAGGCAGTCGAATCCACAAGATATCATGCGTGCAAGATCAAGTTGTTAGTAGCTGATCTCTTTATTTCATCACACATAAGTTACTCCTAATGGCAGTCATTGGAAACTTATAATCAATAAATTAACAATAACAACAATGCCTTTTCAATTAGCAACAACATCAACAGAGCCTGTTTAATTAATTCTGGTTTTGTCGAGTTCAATACAAAAAAAAATGTTTTTGTCGCCATTTTACATCCCAATGTAGTCTTTTTACAACCGAACAAAATATTATATCCTAAAATTTGGAACTAAGATGCTGACAATCAAAACAGAAGCGTAGAGCGGAAGAAAAATAGCATCTTTTGTTCACCAACAGAGCACTTTACCGGATCTGGCGGGGGCAAGGGACAATCATCTCATGTATTGTTCAACTTTTCAGCTGTATCAGCAACATCAATGCCACATCCTACAAGCCAAACATGTATAATGAGCCAGTGAAAACTAACGAAAGAATCCATAGATACAAAAGGTGCAGTAACCATATTTTGATCAAACTACTGTTAAAGAGAAAATTGCTAAGATTTGTTAAAGGGTTTGAAAGGTAAAAGAAACCAAAGATACTATCTCGATAAAATTACTCACAACAATAATAATAAATATCTACTTACCACGCAACGAAACATATAATGCTTAAATCGAGAAACTTAAGTGAAAGGAAGAAGCATGACAGCATAGGTGTACAAAATTTGGCTTTCTGAAGATTGTTCAACATCGCTTGAGATGGTTTGGACATGTGCAACGAAGACCGGAGGAGGCGCCTGTACGTAGTGGGATAATACGTTGTCCCGAAAATATGAGGAGAGGCAAAGGTCGACCACCTTTGACATGGGCAGAGTCGGTGAAGAGAGACCTGAAGGACTGGAATATTGCTGAGGAGCTAGCTATGGATAGGAGAGAGTGGAAGCAAGCAATCCACGTGCCGGAACCTTGATTTCTCCTTTTTTAATTCTTTTTTAAAAAATCCTTTTTTTAAAAAAAATTCACTCTTTTTTTCTTTTTTTTCTCTCTTCTTTCCCTTTTATCCTGTTTTTCCCTTTCTCGTTTTGGTTGGTTTTGCCTCTCTTGTTGGTTCCTGCAGGTTTCATCTCTAGTCTACCCCAACTTGCTTGAGATAAAAAGGCTTTGTTGTTGTTGTTGTTGTTGAAAGATAAAGCAAAGTATTATATAGTTCTAACACAGTAAACATGACAAGGTCACTAGCAGCAGGACTCTTCATTAAGTTTAATAGATGCAATTCGCCTTGACATATTTATGATTTAGTAGCAAGTCAATAGGCATAAATATATATTTTGCAGAAAAGGTGCTGAATTAATGAACAAAACAAAACAGCAAGATGTAAGCTTCCACGAGTGCCAACTAAGGTAATCCAATTCAAATATATATGATCGTTCAACTTTATTTAGTCCGAGGTTGCCAATTTTCTACAGACAAGGTCATGCTGAGAAGAACAGTACAGGAAATCACACCAGAATGTTTTTTGAATGCATCGGTAGGTAGGCATGGACAATTTTCCTTTGTACAACCTTTCGTGCAGGTCAACATAATACAGAAAAAATGCCATGAGTTCATGGACTTGAGAAAGAAGTAAAAGAAAACTTACAATGCATCCTTAATTAAAAGATATGCTGCTCAGCCTTAAGTCGATCATTTTTAGAACCGCATATCAGAAAAAGAAAATTAGATTTTTACTGCATTTTGAAGAATCAAAGTGAGCCATTACCTGCAGTATAGAAACTTCTGTATGGAAAATAGCTGCGTCTCCAAGAGTCCATGGGAAGTTTCATGAAGTGTAGTGACTCAAGGTGGATCATGAAGACACCAATAGTGGTCCAGAGAAAAATCACATCACTATCCTCATCAACCCCCACGATTGATGTTGGCTGAGTCTCCATTGACGGAGTAAGGGAAATGAGCTTGTCCAGTTCAATAGTTTTCTGCAAGACCCATCTAAAAACACGATCCGAGATGGCCTTCCTACCCCACAACTGGATTCTGGGGTTTGACACAAGTGCAATGCCAAGTCCTCCATCGTCTGCCCGCAGGACCTGAAAGTATGATTTTTGGGTGACTTTGATGTCCTTTGGCCACTGCATTACTTCCAGACTCTGTCTATCCATATCAAACTCAAGGATGGGGCCGCCACCCCTGAAAAATATCCAGTACAATGCATTCCCAACCAGGACGCTGGGCTCAACCAAACATGTTGGTACCGCTACCGAGGTGATTTTGCGCCACTTTCCCGGCCCTGATTCGTAGAGCCACGCAGATGCAAGCCAAGATTTGAATACCAGGAGGACCAATTTAAACGCGCTCGAACCAAAATCCCCGAGCACGGCGCCACGGCAGGTTTCGTAGGTTTTGGTTACACTCACCTCCGGCGGAAACGCAATGCAGCACCGGCGGGCAGTGACGGGGTCCCACACCACGGCCTCAAGCCGCTTGTTGTTGATGAGGAGGACCAGGCCGTGGCGGCAGCTGAGGAAGGTCAGCAGCTCGCCGGGCCGCTGCCGCGAAGCGAAGAGATTGGGAGGGATGCGGTCGGGGGCGGGCAGCGTGGGGACGAATAAGGGCCCTCCGTCCCAGCCGAAGTCCTCGAAGAAGACGCCGAGCAGAGGAGGCGTCCGGTGGTGGGCGCGGAAGCGGCGGAGGAAGAAGGGGTCGGAGACGAGGCGGCGCCAGCGCTTGCAGACGAGGGAGTCGCGGGGGAGGGAGGAAGGGAGCGGCGAGAGGCGGAGGAGGATCTCCCCAAGGAGGTCGTCATTGTCCGGCAGCGGCGCCGGCGAGGTGGGGCGCTCGTTCATCTGGACGGTGGGCGCCTTTTGCGATTCGAGTGAAGATCTCGGCGGTGGCTGCCGTGACCTCCGTCCCGGCGCCACCGTCGTCGGCGAGCAGGGCTGCTCTGACGGCGGCCAGGTGCGTGGAGCAAGGAATCGGCAAACCCGCGAAGGGTTTTTGTCCTCGTCACGGTCCCACACGTCAGTCTAAGAAACCAGCATCTGGGCCTCAAGGGATGCGTTGAACGTAATTCGATAGCTCGGCCCAAAACATGGTTGGGTGTGCTTACAGTACAGCCCCAAAAAGGTCCAAAATGAACCAGGAAGGCCCTGTTACCATGTAACTACCAGAACTCTTCTTTTTTCTTTTTTTTTCTTTTTGAACTGTGCTACCGCTCATGTAGTCATTTTCACCGTAGGCTTAGCACAAAACTTGTGTGTGTGTTTTCCGATAGTAGGTTTAGTTATATTGTTTGATGATGAGCACAGATGAAATTGGAGCAATCCTCCATTGTAGCAATTCCTACACCTCGAAGAAGCTTCACGTGAAGCATCAGTGGATTCACGAGAAACCAGCTTAGCTTCTGATGAGGACATCGCTCCTTCGGATACACATGTCACACCTCCGTTAGATATACAAAGTCCAATCACTCGAGCTCGCGCACGACGGTTGAATCTAGAGGTGAGCTCGTTCCTAAGCACTAACTTGAGGATAGATTGCTACCTAATGATTATATTGTGATTAGGAACCATGAAGAGGACCAGGAGATGATTGGAGAGGAGTTTGGAGGCGTGGAGGGACAGCAAGGACGTCAAAACCAAGTTGGAGGCCTAATTAAAGTCAACTTCGAATCGGTTTCGGAGTCCAGGAGCAGTCTGCACTAAAACGGTCGCCCAGGTCGCATACGGGCTCGGTTTTGGACGTTCTTCGTATGCATGGAAAGATAATTTGATAACCTTTCCAATAGCGCCGGTCTCATGTCAAAATTCATCCGGAGTCATCGGTAATCGTCGAAACAAGTTGACGTCCAGAATCTGTCCCGGTACTGCGCCACCGTAATCTGGCCTTTGGGCTTGTATCTTGTTGGAGCCCATTAGGGGCGCGTCCAGGAGGTCTTGCACGCTCTAAGGTCTATATCTACAGTAGCCGCCGCCCGAGTTAGGGTTGGGTTTTGCTTAGATTATTCTGTCAAGAACAGTTTCGCCATTCATCGGTTTGTGAGACCCCAACTCGTGAGCTTAATTCAGTGTTCAGCAATTTTAGTTGCAATCTCCTGTGTTCTTTCTTGTGTTCTTTGATTCGCAGGCAAGGATAAGCCTTCTTGGCGAGGTCGACCGTGCACCGCCGGTCGATAACCTGAAGAGACGTGGTGCTGTGATTGCGGGGTTTAGAACATGTTGTTCTGAAGCTAGATCGACGTGTGTCAAGTCTCCACCAAATCGAGAGTTATCTAAACTTTTCGGAAGATCGGGAACCCTAGTTCACATCAGCTCCTTGATGTCCCAGTCCTTCATTATATATAAGCATGCAGATGCCATCTACCTATCCTTGAGTTCACAGCCGAACTGATAATTTGGTAGCCCTACGATGAGTACTAAAAGAGAGTGTGGACCCCATACCCTGGTTATCACTATATTGATGATCGATATGCTAGTATGCTACTCCCTTCGTTTTTTATTATATGATGTCGCTGACTTTTTTCGTTGCTTTGACCATTCGTCTTATCTATAAATTTATGTAAATAACTAAATTTATAAGTTAACTTTAAAGTGCTTTTGATGATAAATCTAATGATATTCATTTCATTAAATCTATATTGTTGGTCAAAGTTCAACCAAAAAGTCAACAACGTCATATAATTTAAAACGGAAGGAGTACCTTAGTTTTTCCTACGGAAAATCACAACACCGTACGCAACCTCGAGCATCGGTGTGCACATTGCTGCTACGAGTAGCTATCACATCCAGTAGCTTCTCTTTTTTTTTTTGGCGAAATAAACTTCTGGTTTTTCAAAGACTTTAGAGCATTTTCGTTTCCTCGATCGCGTGCTAGGATATATAAACGGCGAGTCAATCAACATGGATAATCTACTTGTGCGCGTCGCTAGCCGCGTTTCATCATGCTTGCGCATGCATGCAGATCACTGACGATTCATTCGTTCAACGGTCCACAAGCGCGCACATCGGAAAGCGGAAGCGATCGGATTGCTATGCGCGAGCGGATTCAGACGTTGTGGCCCTGACAGCATCCACGGATCCTCCGTGAACACGCTCATGTGACGCCTCGTGTGGTCGTGTGGCCCATGTGCTACCCATCTATTACGTCGTTCACCTTTTTTCTATTATTATTACTGAGCCACGTACCCAACCGTAGATAAAACTGAAAAAACGGTGTAATACTCCCTCTGTTTCAAAATATATGCAGTTTTTGACTTTCAGACTTCACATTTAATCGTTCGTCTTATTCAAATTTTTTTATCAAAATATAAAACAAATAAGTCAAGTTTAAAGTATATCTAATGATAAAACAAATCGTAACAAAATAAATACTATTTTTATAAATTTTTTGAATAAAACGAGTAGTCAACGCGATGTCTAAAAGTCAATAACTACATATAATTTGAAACGGAGAGAGTACTTTGGAACACATGATGAACGAGCATATGGTATGGTATACTAGCATGATGGCACATGGTGAACGAGTTGTTGCGCCTCAGTAAGACGGCTTTGGTTTGGGATTTAAGCAAAGATACGCATTCACTTTGACACCTAATCTCATCCATATAATTTCTTGCATATATAGCTAGCATTTCTCGAGCATTACTGACTGCAACGCATGTTTGTTTCTAAAAAATTTCTAGAGCGTGCAATTTGACGCATTTGTAATAACACAACGTCGTATATATTCTCTGCGCAAAGTTGGAGTACTAACTTAAACGATTCCGTTGGGTATCGTGCTATTCGTACAGCTCCGTTCAGGCTGACATTAAGCAAACATCATCAAGAACTTGCACGTCATGTCTCAAACATTTGTGTATGTATAACATTATACTTCCTTTAATTTTCTCTCGAGACAAGGATGGAGCCTTGACCCAACACACACAAAACATATTGAAACAAGTACATCGCCTCATCTTCCGACCTGTACCCGCCCATCGACCGACCGTTCCCGCGGTGCAGCAGGCCGAGAGAGAGGACGGAGAGATACGCCCGGTGAGCAGACCGCCGCATCATCGCGCGCAGAAGATCCTGGTCCGGGCCCACCCTCCATCACCCACGTCCCGCCTCGCCTTTCCCTATACGGACCTGTTCATATGGCACGTGTTGGTGTGGCCTCTCCTCCACACACACGCTTGCTTCTTTCCGCCTCCGCTTCCTCTTCCCCTTCCTCTCCGGCCCGGCCTCTGATCGAACCGCGCGCTCCCGTCTCCGTCTCCCTCTCTGCTTCGGTCTCTCTACCCGCTTTACTTATGCTTTCGCACCACCCCTCGTCCGTAACACTGCCGCCTGCATATTGTTAGTTCGTTCTGCTGATTCTGTCGAATTGAGTCTATTCTTGGTTACGCTTCGTCGTCAGCACCGGCCTGCGCGCGAGAGAGCAGTCGAGAAGATGGACGTCGAATACCACGAGGTGAGTGGGGCAAAAGCCGTCGATCGTTCGCGATGCGTTGGGTTTAGCTTCGCAATTGCAGCTAGAGTTCTGAATGAAGCAGCAGCAGTAGTTTGCCTTTAATTTACTCGTCGATTGGTTCCTGCTGATTTTTGGACGATCTAGCTTTTTCAATCGATTCATCAACGGATTGATATATATTGCAGGAGTACGTGAGGAACTCGAGAGGCCTGCAGCTCTTCACCTGCGGCTGGAAGCCGGCGTCGTCCCCGCCCAAAGCGCTCGTCTTCCTCTGCCATGGCTACGGCGCCGAGTGCAGCGTATACATGAGAGGTACTCCAGTAATCTAACCCTTCTCCCACTCCCGCCTCGCATTACACTGTCGATTTCTTCTCTACTTCTTCCCTTTGTCTTTCGTTTGGTGTGATTTTATTTATTGTCATACTACTGAAGAAGAGCTAGCTAGCTTGCGTGAAAATAAGAATGAGGCCTCCGTCTCGATCGGTAGGTAACTCTATCTTGGCGTGTCAGTAATACGTTTATTTTAGTAGTGAGTAGTATGACTTCTTTTTGTTCTGACATCATCCGTGACTTCATTACCGGATTCATTCAAACGTATCAGGAATTTAGGATCCGTGGTAGTTAACAATTAGAACTAACTAGCACCGTCGACACTTCTAGATGCATGTGCGCACTGATCAGCAGGAAGCTGATCCAGCAACCATGCAAATAGCATGGGACACAACTACTAACGCTCTTCTTCCTCTTCGGGCAACAAAAGCGTTTGCCCGGACATGTCGGTACAAGTTTTCTGCATGTGTCATCTAGAGAGTTGGTTGCCATCGATGGCCAAAGAGTGTTGCTAGCTAGTGCGCACTCTATTCATGTGTCGTCCAGAAGGGAGCTAGGGGCGTGTAAAACGGTCATAAAAGAAGGGACATTACTGCAACTGCAACAACAAGACATTGAGAAGAAAAGCGAGGAGTGGTTAGCATCGTCAGGAGTTGTTAGCAGTAGCACCAAAAAAAGAATGAATCCAGTTTTGAGTGAACAATGCAGGTTTTCTCGTACTTTCAGAAAGGGGTATCAAAGTATGAATACTGATAGGGAACTGATATCATCGTAAGAGTTTCTAATTGTAGATGCGCAATGCCCTGATGAATTGGACTATTCAATCCATAGTACCTGAGAAGGCAATTAATGCTTTGGTTCAGGAATCAGGAGTGTTGATGTTAGTTTGCTTATTAATTTGTCCCTTTATATGCTCTTAATCGATAGTAGATTCAGAGTAGTTTCCCCTGATTTTATTTCTTTCTACCGGTTTCTTCACTTGTTCTTGATATGACTTCATAGTGCTGCTTTACCGTGATTAAAGTTTTATTCTTTCTTATCTTTCGAAGTTCGAACAAGTCTCCTTCAAACTATAGATTGTAGTTACCAATACTCTTCTCACCTGTGGTGTGAAAGATACTTTCGATAAAGAAGATGTCGATATGGTACCTTTGAGTTGTTTTCTTCTAATAATTTACTAGTAGTCAAAGCCATGGATGATGGAGAGCTTCAGCCAGTATTATGGCTGGCTTAGAAGATTTAGCAAATGTTCTTAATATCATATAGCTCAGAAAGTTTCAGTAAGTAGGAAGTAGGAACCGGAAGATGTAATTTAATTGTTGTCATTTGGAGGAATTGCCATGGTTCGTGTCAAAGGGTTTGTTCCCGATTTGTCTTCAACATGTTTCGTTTCCTAGTACAAATAGAAAGTGGAAAGAACTTTTATGTACTATATTGGTACAAATTCAATTCACAGTACTACCACACCAATAGTTTCGGTGTCAGGGCAATCCTTCCTGAAACTGTGCTACGTAAAGTTTGCATGGACGACACATACTTGGTCATAATTTTGACGTGGAAATTGGACCGTATTATCTGCCATAGTTTTCAATGCAAGTCATTTTCACACTCTAAATAAAGGCAAAGGACAATTCCGACTAGTGAGCTACCATCCAACAGCCTTTGTTTCCCTGATCACATCAATAAACAGGAACCTTGTTTTTTAAACGTGGATGGAGTCCCCTTTGCATTTCATGATCTCTGTTATGTCAACTTCACAAATTTTAAATTCTAGAGTTCATCCATCTCTATCCTTGCATAATAATTGCATTACTGAAAGTTCATACGTCGCTTCTGACTGCAGGAAACATAGTTGTCTGTTGCGTGCATACCGTACCCAAAAGTATTTTGTGGGCCTTTATGTCTGAATTAGTATTTTGCGCCAAAACAACTTTTTTTTTATGTGTTCATGGACCATCAGGCAGATAGCCGGTGGATCCCATGGAACACACTGTTTGGGCCAGGGGTTCGCAATCGAACAGGTAGATAGAAACACCTGCTTTGCGTGCTAATGAGAGACGACACCAATTGGTCCCCATGTAAGCTTCACTTGGAAGCTAGTTTTGTGTTGTGACTCATGAGGTTTGTAGAATATGGGGCTGCTGTTGTTGCAGGTGATGCACATGTAGCCCTGACATAGTACTGAACCCCATTTGTTCGTATCCTATGGTAGTAGTGAATCTCGATGTAGTGCAAGCTTGGACCCAACCTGCACTCTCAAAACTTTTATAAACAAGTTGTCCTGGTAATGGCAATCATGAAACATGTATGTTAGGACGTGTTGGAGTTTATTTTTTTAGCCACTACGACAGTCATCGTAAGAGCACCAAGTTACCAATTGCTATGCAGCATCACTATGTACAACCTGTAATTTGCAAAAATTCAGCTACTTCCAGTGAGATCCGATCGTTTGAGCTAATGAACGTTCATGAGAAGCATTGTTGTCTGGTTACTTTGAAAAATGTTTGATGCCATGATACCTTGTCTAATGGTGGGGAACATTGTTTCCTGGCAGCATGTGGGATCAAGTTGGCCACGGCAGGGTATGGCGTGTTTGGGATTGATTATGAGGGCCACGGCAAGTCCATGGGCGCCAGGTGCTACATCCAGAAGTTCGACAACCTCGTCGCTGATTGCGACCGGTTCTTCAAGTCCATCTGCGGTAAGACCTTTTTAACATTTAAACTTCAGTTACCCCCTGAAAGAATTTACTGTCACGAGTGAAAAGTTGTTGTTATGGGCACCAAGTTAGAGAACTATTTTTCGTAGCTAGGATCGGGTGAATTTACTGAACCATTTTGCAGACATGGAGGAATACAGAAACAAAAGCCGGTTCCTGTACGGCGAGTCCATGGGTGGAGCCGTCGCTCTCCTGCTGCACAGGAAGGATCCAAGCTTCTGGGACGGTGCAGTCCTTGTGGCCCCAATGTGCAAGGTACGTATCAGACTGAACTGCCTGAATTCGAATTTGCTGCTTGGTTACTGAACTGTGATTTTTTCACATATAATTGCAGATATCAGAGAAGGTAAAACCGCACCCGGTCGTGGTCAGCCTCCTGACCCAGGTGGAGGAGATCATCCCAAAGTGGAAGATCGTCCCGACCAAAGACGTCATCGACTCCGCTTTCAAGGACCCCGTGAAGCGCGAAAAGGTAGGAGTATCAGTAAATTCTCGCAGTCAATCTGTTGTTGGAACCAGTATAAACGTTGGGACTCTGTTTACATGATCTGATCTTGTGTCGTTTCACCAACACATGAATTTCTCTGAGATATAGTTTGCCAAAAACCACGGAACATATATAGTTATATACTCCAGACTGTATTCCTGAATTATGCTTTCTTGTGCAACCATGCATGAGCAGATCAGGAAGAACAAGCTCATGTACCAGGACAAGCCCCGGCTGAAGACCGCGCTGGAGATGCTGAGAGCCAGCATGGATGTGGAAGACAGCCTGTCAGAGGTATTCTAACATCATGCTACTACACGCACCATGATCTGTTGTCCACAGTTTACATCAACTTTGCCATTCCAGAGAAGTTGCAGCAGCCTTTAACTTTCTGCACATGTTTTTTTTCCCACAGGTGAGTATGCCGTTCTTCGTCCTGCACGGCGAGGCCGACATAGTGACCGACCCGGAGGTCAGCCAAGCCCTCTACCAGCACGCCGCCAGCGCCGACAAGAGCATCAAGCTCTACCCGGGCATGTGGCACGGCCTCACCGCCGGCGAGCCCGACGAGAACGTGGACCTGGTGTTCTCCGACATTGTCGCGTGGCTCGACGAGCGGAGTCGCCATTGGAAGCCCGAGGAACGGCCACGAGCTCCGCCGGCGGCGGACAGTCCGGCCTGCAAGCCGGACCAGCCTCAAAGGCGCGGCAGCTTCCTCTGTGGACTAGGCGGCCGACCAAACCAACAGCAATGTAGGATGTAAATACGATGAACAGTTCAAATTTTCTTGGAATGGGAAACGATTCACATTTTCACTAAGATCTGTACATGAGGCAAGCGAGAGATCGATACGAACAACAATGTAAATAATATGCTGAACAATCAATAGAATCTCGTTTCATCTGAAGAAATGGTGTTTGTTACAGTGTAGTTTCAGAGCCGAGGAGAAACATCCCCTGCCTAAAGCAGGACAGTTTCGACAAGTGATTCATAGTATAACATATAAGGCTATTCTGTCAACCAAAAAAATTAGATCACTTTATCTCCATCGATCCAACTGACAAATTTCGTATAGCTGAGAGACTGAGAAGAGGAAGAAAAAATACAGGAAAAGAATAACATTACAGCAACAACCAATGTATTTAGTAACACATTCCCAAATAACTACGCGGCCATAGCTTTGTCAGTAAAGGGGAGTAACCAAGCAGCTAGAAGCAGGCCACCAAAATTTCCAACCATGCCCGTTTTATGTTCCTTTCTACCCTTGCTGGCCTCCGGTGGTGGCAGCAGCGCCATCTTGGTCACCGAAGATGCGCTTGCGGAAGTCAGTGACCATGAGGGGAAGACCCTCGCGGAGGGGGATCTTCGGCTCCCACCCGAGGAGCTCCTTGGCACGGCTGATGTCGGGCTTGCGCTTGTGTGGGTCATCCTGGGTGTTTTCACGGAACTCGATCTTCGCGTTCGGGTCAATGGTGTCCTGCACAACCTTGGCCAGCTCCAGCATGGTGAACTCGCCGGGGTTACCCAGGTTGAATGGGCCAACGTGCTCTCCTTCCATCAGCCTCATCAGACCCTCAACCTGATCGGAAAAGACCCAAATCAGAACAAGGATTGCAATGCCATGACATTTTGCATATAAACCAACGTTTTTAACGCGCGATTTGTTTTAAAAACTGCGCTGCTGAAAAAGCTATTTTCATTATTATGATATGCCAATGGCCTTTCTAGGTGATCAAATTATTATTGTTTTAGTTAACCTGTTCCAATCAATGGGGCAGAGATAAACCTACCAGATCAGAAACGTATTGGAAACTCCTGGTCTGCTTGCCATCACCGTAGACGGTCAAGGGCTCCTTTCTCAAGGCCTGTAACCATAATTAAACAGTTAATTCCAGTGCTACAAGATAAACTTCGATATGTTTTGGCTTCTGTAACAAGTATAGCAACAACAGAGTGCGTGTTTACCTGGGCAACAAAGTTGCTGACAACACGGCCATCATCAATGCACATGCGAGGGCCATAGGTGTTGAAGATACGTGCAATCCTAACCTGAAAAATCAAGACTCACCAGATATGAACATCTAGCTTCAACAAGGATGAAATGATCCAGCGCATCAAACAAAAAAAATAGGACAGCAAAATTACCTCAAGGTTGGCACCACGGTGGTAGTCCATGGTCAATGTTTCAGCAGTCCGCTTGCCCTCATCGTAGCAGCTCCTGACACCTGTTAATCAGAAATCATAACCATTAGTGGAGCTTAATCAGAGCAGGTAACAACTTGCCCACTTTGTACAGAATCCAAGCAGTATGCAACACCTAGTACTGGGTTGTACCTATCAAGCTCAACAAACTTTCATTAATTTTCTGTCGTGCTCTCTTGATTGTCCTAGGCGCCTTGGTTGGTGGATGTTTGGTTAGGCATAATTGGTCAAATATAGTTGTGTCCCCTCTTGCTTTATTATTAAAAAGGGATACACAAAGTGGCCCTCTTGGAACAAATTCCACCCAACAACATCGTCCCTTTCCACCAAAAGGAATCAAAGCATGCAAGAGACTACCCAGCTAAGATTCCACAGCCAGCATCTCAAAGATCCCAAGTTCCCTTTTTTCGCCAGTTGCTTATACAATACTACTACTTTCATACAACTGTAAGCTCCAAATTTGGAACATTAGTACATTACTATGTTTTTGGGAAAGCTCCTATTTTTCTGGGCATGCATTTATTGGGTAAACCAAAAGAGCAAAAGATTGGACAGCGCAGACCAAAAGATCTAGACGGCCTTTGAGTGTCTTTTCTTGGCTCATTCCACCCCAAAATCAGATCATTAAAGACTACTGATTGCCATGTAACCAATTCGGGACAACCTCGAATCTACCGTCAGCAATCCTACTCTATCAATATCAAAGAATCATAAAAATGTGTAACAACGAACAAATATGCATGAGAGATCATTTGTTTCGTGGCCGACAGTTTCCTGCTAAGCCGGATCAGGCTATTTTTGCCGTATGCATGACCCAACTAACAGTAAACTAAGCTTAACAGACCACATCCAAACAACATGAGAAACGAAGTGTCACCTAATGTAATTAACTCTCAGATTTCATCTAAGATAAGAGTGTTCAGAGAAGAGTTATTACCGATGGGATTGACATTGCCCCAGTAAGTCTCCACCTGAGGGTGCTGGAGAGGATCACCATAGACCTCGCTGGTGCTGGTGAGGAGGAACCTTGCGTTGATCCTCTTGGCCAATCCGAGCATGTTCAGCGTCCCAACCACATTGGTCTTGTGTCATCTCAAAGGTTAAGGCTTACAAGTAATTACAGTGACAGGATCAATCACTCTTGTTGAATTTTCGTATTATTACTCCACAATTAGTTGCAACAAGTAAAGTGCAAGGAAATAACGTGAAGTGAACAGTAAGCAAAGTGGCTGGAAAGGGAAAAGGACACAGGCCACTTGTCCTGACTTTTTCAATGTTGAAAATTGAAATGCGTACTTTATGTCAGACTTAAGCAAACTATACCCAACTAACCCAGATCCAGGCATACCTGCGCTTACTTTCCTGCTACTTCCATTAATAGATCATGAAGCAAACAAAGTGAAACGGTACAAGACAATCCCCAAATAACAGTTTTTTTATGTTAAATTTAAACGAATTCACAAAGTAACGACCCGAGGATCCTGGATCTTCAGTTTCCCCTCAGAGCACGAACGGAAAGAAGAAATTTTTGATCCCGCAGCAGGGGAGCAGAGATCTGAAAGACAAACGGCCAAACTCGGCCGCTGTTCTACTCTGCTCCAAAGCTCAGAGCAACAGAAGACTCCAAATTTGGCGTCGAGACGTGGCGTAAATCCCGAGCTCCGGACACCCAAACAAAATTCTGCTTCCCGTCCCATATTCCCATTTCAGGAGTAGCAGACACGGAATCTCAGGGAGCAAACTTTACTGCTCCCCAGATGCATCGAGTGGTAACCGATAATAAACCCACAGAAACGAACAAATTTCCTACTACCGGAAAAGCAAACAAACAAAATCAAATATTTGCCACGCAAAAAACCAAGGAAAATAAATATCTTGTTTTAGGAAATTGTTAAGAAAAGGAGAAGCGATCGCGATCCAAGCATTAATCATGGCAGAGCTGAACAAATTGAGGGCAGAAAAGGATATGATTGTCTTGACGGGGTTGTACTTGTAGTGGACGGGCGACGCCGGGCACGCGAGGTGGTAGATCTGGTCGACCTCGAGCAGGATGGGCTCGACGACGTCGTGGCGGATCATCTCGAAGTTTGGGTTGCCGAAGTGGTGCACGACGTTGTCCTTGCGGCCGGTGAAGAGGTTGTCGACGACGATCACGCTGTCGCCGCGCTCCAGGAGGCGGTCGACGAGGTGGCTGCCGACGAAGCCGGCGCCGCCGGTGACCAGCACGCGGAGGCCCTTCCGCTTGAGGCCGAGCGGCACCTTGCCGCCGACGAAGTGCCTGGCGGGCACGTCGCGGCGGGCGGCGGACTCCAGGGAGTAGCGGGCGAGCGGGTTGGTGTGGTGGGAGGAGGAGGAGTAGGACGAGACGGCGCCGCCGGTGGCGGAGGAGCCGGAGGGGGAGGCGATGGAGAAGACGGCGGCGGCGAAGAGCATCCCGGCGAGCGCGAAGACCGGGCGGTGCTCGGCGGCGGCGTAGCGGACGGCGCGGGGCAACCACGCAAGCGGCTTGGACGGCTTCGGGGAGTAGGCCCCCGGGCCGGCGCCGGCGACGGGGGACGCCCCGCCGCCGCGGTAGGTCAGCTCCGACGCCATCTCGCCGGCGAGGGGGGGTGGGTGCAGGATCTGAATGAATGCGGACGGAGAAGGAGAAAACTTTGCGGTGGGTGGCCCTCTCCGCGAAACTCCCGGGGGCCTGGACGCGATTCGGACAGGCGGGGTGGCAGCGGCAGGGGCAGAGGTATTTATGGGCTCGGCGCGGTGGCTCGCCGGAGGAGGGAGATGGAGCTGTGGCCGTTGGATGCGTGATGGGCGGCGAAGATGGGGCGGTGGGGTTGCGAGTGGAGGACGGAGGAGGGAGGAGGGGGGGTTTGACTGGCGGTGTGATCTGCTGCGGCCGCCGGGACAGCTGGCCTCGCGTGTGCGCGATTCAGACTCCAAAGTTTGGTGGGAGCGTCGGCGGCTATCTCCAAAGCGGGCTGGACCGACGGTGGGAGCATGAGACGCAGAGTGGGAAACCAGTTCAAAAATGATAGCAACATAAATATACAAACAAAAATATTTTCATACTCCAGATAGGGAAGCAGGTTGGATGGATTGAGCGCTCAAAGAACACAATGATAGATGCAATATATATTTTCCAAACAAATATACGTTAGACACAGAAAGAAAGATAGCCACAAATGCTTATACGTAAGACGATGATTGAGGACGTCGCCTGGTGGTCGTCATTGTATGGACGAACGAAGCTAAGGATTCTCTCAACCTAGACATAGATGACAATGTTTGATGTTACGCCGCCTCTCAATTTACAGGTCTGTGCATGAGGTCCGATTAAATGTTGCTCTCTCTGTACATTTTTTTCCTAACATTAGGACAAGGTGTTTAGTGTAAATACGAACACAAACAAATATTTGAGGTAGTAAGTGTTAGGTTTGAGTGTCTCTAGGTCAAAATGAAAATATGGATAGTTCGGAAGAACAAGTAATGACTGTGATCAGTTGTGGTGATACAACGTTGTTGCCACTGTAGTCATGAGAGTAGAGGCAGCAGTAGCAAACTGCCACAACCAAACAAAAAGCTCTTCCAATCACGACCAGTATGGTCCTATCATGAGAAAAATGCGAGCATGACCACTATTACACCATGTCTGAGTATCATAGGATATAGAAATGTAGCATCTGATATTGTGTGTTCGAATCTAATAACGTAACCAAACATGAGGATATGTGCCCATATAATCATTTTACAAGAAAGGAACATACTACAGAGCAAATACGACAACGACAACGACAACAACAACAACAACAATTTACTATGTTTATAAGAATAGTTAAACCACACCAAACCCGAAAGACTTACATAGTACCATATAGGCATTAATAAAGATTTAAATATTTGAAATAGCAATTACTTCTCCCACTTTTTTGGATATGGTTTTGGTTACTTCAACTTCATGTATAAAAGAAAAAAGAGACTATATTTTAGTATTTGCACCCATTACAAATGCTTTCTACAAATAAAATCCAAAGTTATCAAATGTGTATCTCCGTGGTCTAAGAGAAGAATATTGAATGGTATTTTCTCTTAAATTTATTCACAAAAAAGTTTATGATACTTCTAAGGTTTAATTGAAGGTCATTAAACAATGTTAATATCACAACCGATCACGACCAATATGGTGCTGTCATAGGAAAAATGCGAGCATGATCACTATTACACTATGTCTGAGTATCATAGAATATATATTGTGTGTTCGAATCTAATAACGTAACCAAACATTAGGATATGTGACCATATAATCATTTTACAAGAAAGGAACACACAGAGCAAATACGATAACAACAACAACAACAATATTAAAAGACAGTAGTACCGTATAGGCATTAATAAAGATTTAAATATTTTAAATAGCAATTACTTTTCCCACTTTTGCATATGGTTTTGGTAGTTCAACTTCATATATAAAATAAAATAAGATAGTATATTTTAGTGTTTGCGCCCATGAAAAATGCTTTCTACAAATAAAATCCAAAGTTATCAAATGTATCTCCTTGATCTAAGAGAAAAATATTGAGTGGCATATTCTCTTAAATTTATTCACAAAAAGTTTAGGATACTTCTAAGGTTTAATTGAAGGTCATTAAACAATGCTTAGTATTGGTTTTAATCTAAATTTGGCAATACAAATGACTGCCTGCACTTGAATGTCAAATTAAATAAATTTTAGGTATTCAACATGACTATAATTTTCTTTGAAGGAATATGACTATAATTTAATGTCGCGCGAATATAAATAAAGGGGAGGCTTAGGAAATGGATTTTGCTAGTTCGCATCCTTCTCAACTTTCTCAAATTATAGAACCTTCTCACTTTTCTGATGCATCTTTCTTTTTCGCTATACATATGTATCTCTATCTCCCCCTCTTTATTTTTACGCGCACTCATATTTTTCACATCTCTTTAATCTCCGTGTCAGAGCCAAAACGTCTTACATTTCTGAATGGAGGGAGTATATGATAGGCATATGTCAAAACAAAGGTAAATTTTGCAAGTTAACAAAAAAGAAAAAAAAACAGGGGCAATTTTGCAAAGGGCATTATCGTCTTTGCCTGTAAATTTAACAATGTTAATTAATACCTAAAAGAAGAGGGACAACTCATTGCTTCACATTTTTTTAAAAAAAAACCGATTCTGCAAAGTCTAAAAAAAGTTCAAAATCAAAATTAGGATCGAAAGCAGATCCATTTATGCAAATGGCCCTTAAAAAATTGGTTTACTTTGCACTCTACCCATGAAAAAAAAATGCAGCACAGCAGCATGCATTTTTTTCTTTTCTAGTAATTGAGCAGCAACGTAAGCGGGGCCCCACTCGGCGCGTCGTCGCGGTGCGCCGAGGCGCGCGGGCACGTGCCCACGTGGACTTATTCCGATCTGTACGACTGGCTTCCATTATTGGCGTTTAAAAAAGGGTTTTCCGCCAACGTTTGGACCCGGCTCCAACGCGGGAGAACGGACGGAGACGTGCCTTTCCTCGAAGCCGCCGCTGCTACTACGGACGTGCCTGCTCTTCTCTTCTCTCACGGGACACGGGCGTGGGCGCACGCGATCCTGCTTGCAAAATCGTTTGCAAGAAGAGGGCAGGCGCGACCGCGTCGCAGCAGCCAGCCAGCAGTAGTGGCGGTCAAGCCTTCTTCTTCCGTGCTTCTTCATCGTGCTCCTGGGGTTTGTTTGGGTTTGCCTCGGTCAGGCTGCACGTCGTTGTTTTGTGCGTCCGTGTCAACTACTGGAGTAAGAAAGAAATGGTGTTCGTGGAATCGGTACTCCCAGCCAGCTGATTCCAGTGCACCACCGATCGATCGACTCGTGGAATCGTGTCAATTTCTTGTCTTTTTTATCTCTGGCTCTCTCTCTGCTCGGACACGGACTAGTGACCGACTGGAGAGTACGTAGAGACCTGGACCCCTTGTTGGTTTGGATCCGGTGATGCAGAACAGAAGGGTGCCCCGGCCGACAAAGGGAGTTCTCTGTGTCTACCTGACAGTAAAGGATTAGCAAAACATTTTTCTTTTATAAACTACAAAACATGATCGAAAGATAGAAATCACATGTGCCTTAGTCATTTTCCTTCTACTACAAATATAGGTGGCTTGGCAACAAAAAGCTATCACATATACCTCTGTGTTTTTTTTTTCTTGCAAGGAACATATATATACCTGTATTTAATTCTACTTTATGAAATAAATTGTGCCTTTGGTACGGTTCAAAAAGCAAAGAAGGAAGAAAAACAATTAAGGGGCAATATACTTAGTACATAACCACGACAAAACATGAACCTTGAACAAATTCAGAGAATATCTTGATCAGGCCTGAGTTGTCTCCTTCGTGCAAAGGTATCACCGTGCACACATGTCAATCTTTTCATGTAAATGTTATCATACTCTGTGCTAGAAAATGATTGTAAGGTTATTTCTTTATGACTACTTTCACTCTCTTTCATTTCCCGCAAGTCAAATCAATACTAAGTTCTCTCGATCAATCTAAAAAAAGCTCGTGAAATGTCTCCATACATTTTGGTAACACGGTTTATGGTGTCCTCTTTGACCTCAAATATTTGCAAGCTAAAATTTGGTATGTATTCTTCGTGAAGTAAAATGCAATCTTATGAGGAGCAAAACGAAAAGGAAAAATCGCAAGGTATTTTTTTTTTGTTGAAAGGAACACCAAGGTTTGATTTGGTGTCACTTAAAATGTTTGGAGGAGTAAATTAGAAACGAAACTTTAAGCTTTGCTTGTATTGTGAACAGATCAAACTGACAGCCACATGCAAGACGAGTCGAGTCAACCGGCAAAATGGCAAGTTCTAAGGCGTCTGACAATATAGGCCTTGAATAGCACTATTCTTTTTTTTTTGCTAGGATTGAATAGCACTATTCTCCTGCCACCTTTTCCCCATCTTCGAACAAGCAACACCGATGTAACCTGGCTAACAAACAATGAAACAAAATTTTGCCGTGCAATTTACCGGTTGCGCTTTGCGTGGTTTCCTGCATGCAGTTCCATTCACTCTATGTGCCGAGGCTTGAGTTTGACAAGTCAAACCACATGTCCAGCACGAACTCTTGTTTTCAATTCCTCTATAGCACAAAGTCCATCTTCTTCGCAACGCAAGGTGGCATCACAAACCCAAATGCAATCTGCACAAACTACCCCATATCGCTTAACATGGCAGCGCTTCCCATTTTCTGTTCCTTCGATTAGTGGCAAGGTGAGTCCCCTTTCAGTATCAACTCGCCACACCGACTAGTTTCCCCTCATCTTGGCATCAAGTTTGAATGGAATTTGCGAATTTCTCTATTTTGATCTTTCTCTCGTGTTCACTTTTTGCAGCATGCTGATCCTCACTTATCTCCAAGCAGGGGAACATCTGCTCAAGACAAAATAAGAAGGCCCTCTTACGGTAGTCCCATCTCTTTTCTATTTGGAAACATTGACCTGAGCGTCAATTGAGCCAATCATGAAGTGGAAAAAAAAGGTCAAAGAACAGAACTCCCAAAGCACTGCACTACTCGGCAAGTTGCAAATAAACCCCCTGCTCAGCCCTTCATTACTCGCGTCCGCCGCTTGCGACCCAAGTCATGCGCTCGGACTAGCAAGAGCTAGCGAGGGTCCAGTAGATTTTGCTTCCGCAACACAAAATCAATCATCAATGACGACAGGAAACACCAAAATGATATACAACTTCAATGACAGTAGCACCTGGCATAGGTAATATATATGTTACCTATGGGCGGGGGTACAATAATTGTGTCCACGAGATAAGTCGGTGTACAAAGCTCCTCACAGACCATCTAAGTTGTTAAACCTTTGATCTGGACAAACCAGTGTAACTAACTCGAAAAGCTTGATGCGTTGAGCATATGGCAAATGCCATGTGAGTCCATTACGCCGCAGATCCCGGGCACGGAAAGTCAATAATGGTTGGGAGAGTTTGGTAGAGGTATCAAGATCCACTTAGCCACACCGTTGCTGCATCGTGTTGCCGAAGTGCAGACTCGAGTATTTCAAATAGGTGTAGTCTTTTAATTTTATGACATTCTTCATTATATTTGAAGGACCATCTTCGGCACACCGGCCGGTGACCAATGGCTTTGCACAAGTAAATAGGCACATGTACTGTGCTCATCCGATACAATAGCTGAATATCACGTAGGTGTGCAAAACAACAAAGAACAATGACATGCTTGGTTCACTGCCAAAGCCTACGTACACTCTGACGTACACTCTGATAGAATTCTGCGGTAGCTGTTTGGTTTGTTGTCACAGACTCATAGTCTTGACGAGCCACGATTTTTCAGCTTTCGACGCTACTATATTTGTTGTCGACACATTTTTCTAACCCAAAGTTTGCCTATAGAGTCCCTCAAAAAATAAAGTTTGCCTATGGAGTCACAAACAAATCATTTGAGATACCTTAGGTAATGTTTGTCTACAAATGGGAACAATTTGCAAATTGTCAGAGAAACCTTTACCAACAGTTGACGCGTCCACATACTAATGATACCTTGGCCGACTGTAGCAGGTGTTGGCAAAAGCTGGGCATGGTGCAGTGACCAACTCAAATGAATTTGTTTTGCTCAGAAGCAACAAAATAGATCAAAAGAATATCAAGCAACAATGAATACAATTCTATCTCTGCCGCATATAAACATGTATTTCACTGTGGAGGCACAGATGCCAAGTCATTTTCTCATCTCCACTTTACAACTCTTATGATGAGAGGCACTGGCACCAACAAACTAATAAGAAAAGTAAAGTGAGTATACGACGTGGCCATGTCATCTGACCACGTGGTGCACTGGCTCAAATAAAGTTGTTGAAATTTTCTTGCGTTATTCTCCTGTGAGTCGCTTGATGGTGGGTTGTGGTCACCAGCTGCTAGCACTTTCACTAGTTCACGTTAACATGCATGCGCAGTCTAAAATGTAACTTCAGGGCGTCAAAAGCTAGCTATAAGCTATAAGGCTATGAACATTTCTTTTCGTAATTTTATTCCGTCGGGTACCTTCATTGTGGCTTAGCTTGTGGGACCATCGATCGTTTCGCCAGGATGGAACTAACAACGTGTGGCAAGAAAGTTAAGCAGAGGGTTTTTTTTAACCGTTGTTGTAAATTCTAGCTTCGGAGCAGAAGATTTCAACGCAAATTCAGGTAGGTGAACCGGAGCATTCTTGTTACGCTTAACCTGAACGTGTTGGAATTGGAACGCCGGACATTGAAGTGTTTGATGCAACACCGACAGAAATTTTGGATCTTCCGGGCATGGAAGCCGCGAGCCACACATGCACGGGGAAGAAAAGAAGTTGGTGTGGCAACTTCCTAAACCGGCCTAACAAACCACACCATTTCAACACATGGTTAGGTAACTGTACTGCTCCTCGATGCCCACTTAATTTGACTTGCGGTCTTCATCCGCTCGAAATCTGCATGTAGTCAGCAGCATGAGGAAACACTTCTTCAGTTCTTTTCTCCTTTTCCCATTATTTTTTAGTTTCCTCTCCCTTTCGCGATGGCAGTACGTAGTACTCGGACATTTGAACCTGGATATTCTCGAAAAAAATAATAATAAAAAGAAGTGCTAGTACTTGGGACGTATAGTATCTGTCATCTCCAATGTTAGGCCGACGTTTTGACGAAACTTTTGCTTCGAAGGTTTTTTTTGTTATTATTATTATTATTCCTTGCGTCAGCCGTCAATGTCGTCGTCTGTGTCCCTCAGAAGAAGGCATGACTGATAGCCAGTTGTGCCCGATATGTGCACATCAGGGAAAGTCAGATGTGCCCGCGCCGTCAGGCGACCGTCCAGTTGACAAGGCGGTATAAGCAGTGTCGGTCGATGGATGATACATACACGGCGCAAGCCCTTGATATATACTGTCATGTGTTTTGATTTGGTGCTCGTACGTATGGTGAAAATAGTCTCTTCTCATTCAGTTGTGTCATACAAGCGGTAGCACTCTGATTACAACACTTCCAATTCAACCATTAATTATGTATATGAATGTTTTCCAAAAAGAACCATTAATGTATGAACCGATGGTTGTAAGGTGATGGCAGTATATATACGTACCCGGTCCCAAGTGAATTCTAGAGGAAGATCGATATATTAGTAGTAGTAGAAGAAGGGGAGCATGAATACAGGATGAGGATGCCCTGCAGATCGACCCCAGTACACACAGACGAGAGAAATGATCCTTTGCCATGCCCACGCCATGATGAGGGAACATCAGCAGCTTTTGCTCATCAGCTCATGCCTTTAGAGCGGATTACTATACTACCGAAGCCTGCCAGCATTTGCGGAGTCCATATGTAGCAGTAGTATCTCGCTGCACATGGAAGCACAAAGGAGTATACATGACACACGTTGAAGCAGCACACGACAGGCACATGCGCCCACGACTGCACGCATGTGAGCCGCCGGTGTATATGCTTCGTTTACTCGTAAGCACGTTGCTTCGCTTCGCTTGATATATAAAGTCACTTGCACGTGGCTCTGCTGCTCTTTTCTCCCTGTATGTATGGGTACTGCCGTTCCTATCTCCTATGGTCCTCTACTCTGCTCCTGCTTCTGCTCCCGAAAAAAAAAAAGGAAAAAGAAAAAAGCGAAGGCTTATTGTGGCCTCCTCCAGATTCGGTTTGTCGAAAAAGGCCAGCTCAAATGGGGCAGACAAACCATAGGCCTCCTGAGTATTTTGAGCCCAGCATTCGGTGTTGCGCAAAAGCCCAGCTCAAATGGGGCTGACGAGCCACAGCCCACCACCAGCAGGCCCGGGCGGGAGCGCGCGCCTGCTGTCTTCATTTCCCCTGCATCGTTCGAGCGACGCCAGAGAGGAAGCTCTCAGCTCTGCTCTGCACTGAAGAAGCTGCCGCCTGGGCGAGCCTGTCCGTCCGTAACGTGGCCGCGAGCTCCTCACGTCTACTGAAGGCTGAAGCTTCTAAAGCGCCGTGCGGATCAATGATTGGTCGGCCGGAGGATCGGCCGATCGGGGCGCTCGGCCGGAACGTTTTGCGGACGGCCGTGCTCGCGAACTGCTCGTAGAAATGCGCCGACGACGTCTGCAGACGCTTGTTGCGTGCGTCCTTCCCAGGTACGTACTGCGGTTACTTCAACTTGATTTGGGATTCGCTTTACTACTCTGTTAGTCGATCATGTTGCGTTGCACTCCCCGGCGCGCCCGTCACCTGTATAGAATGATTTGCAAAATCCTTTTGGCCGGCCCTCTGTTCTGTCAGACTTCTGAAAATTCCCCATCTTGCCATGCACTTTTAAGGCAACTTCCTTTGGGGGACCCTATACAGGGCCCGTCTCAAGTAAAAATGTGGCACCGAGTAAACTTTGGATAAGTGGCTACCATTCTAATGAAATATATGGGATAGGACTGCGATAATGCATTCGTTTGCCTCAAAAAGTGCATCCATGATACTCTAGTACTATACTAGAAATTAGTTGGTAAAGTCATAGTTTGGACACCATGTCAATGTCCAGACCAATCCGGTTTTTGTCCAATAGTATATAGTGCAATAATTAAGAAATTTACTCTGCTTTTTATTGACATCACAATGACCATTCCTTCCAAAAAGAAACATATGAAACACACTCACTATTTAGTATTTACATTATATGAAGCTATATCTGTCGCTACTTCAGAACTTCCTTCTCATGGAGTTTATGCATGAATATACAAGCTGCGCTGCTGTGTCTTCCCAACGCCTTGTACAATGGTATGGTTTCCCCTTTTCATGTTTCCTGTACACTTTGGCTTTCTTTGTATTTACAAAAGTTAAAGCCTTGTTGCGTTTGCCCCCTTGCTCGTTGATCTTCACAAAGGAATCCATGCCTGTGCAATAAAATTCTGTATCATGCTGCCCCAGAGATACATAAGAGTAGCTTCCCAAAACCAAAATTGATTGTGTGCTACTAACCTTGATTAAACCGGTTTCTGTTCCACAGAAAATCATGTCGTTTGCGGTGAACATGCTCGTTATCTTGCAGCCTGCAGATAACCGGCCTACTTTCTGCTGCTTCTCCCTCAACCATATCTATAATTAAATTCAGAAGCAGAATCAGTATTTATGAATCCTGTATTTGTATTTGTGATCAAGACATCACAGCTATTACCTCTATATTCTGACCAAACAAAAAACATTATTTAGACTGTCATATCTTGGCAGAGTTTTTGGACCATAAGTTTCTTGTTAGTGTGGCCTAATTTCTGTACTCATTTGTTAATTAATGTTTTATCAGGGATGCGGTCAGAGTTTATCATTCATAGGTAACAGAGAATCTGAATCTATAACTAATTAGAGATCACCTAATGGATATTGTCCTCAATCTTGCCACCTTTTTTATTACAACTAGTATAGCCAATATTTGGAAAAAAGAAAGAGAGAGAAGATCACGTCACCTGAATGATACTGGGGTTTTTACTGCAGATCAAGTAGATGAAGTCTTCGACCACTGCCATTGCCCCTATGTTTGTTCCCTTTGGCATTGGGATTGTCATATTAGGTTTGCATCGCTTCTTCCAATCCTGGTTTACAAATAGTACAATGTTTCACATTTTCTTTCATCTCTTAGCTTTCAGAGTTCACTTTTATTTGATTATACCTTTAAGGCGGATCCTTCCACTTGAGTTCCAGCACAGTACATCCAATCTTTATATACAACAATTGAGCTAATGGATTGTTTTCTGATTCCCCAGCTTCTTTTAGGTGCCCTTATCTCAGCCTTGGATTCAAATGACACGTCTAGTTCCTGTTCACAAGCTTTCACTTTACATATAGTGTTCTCAGATGCTATTTTGTGCATTTGTAACAACAAAACTAACCTGTATACTCAAGTCTGTGCAACCAAGGTAAGCTTTCCCCTGACATATTGCTAGAGATTTGACATGCTTGCTCCTATAAAATGTTTGGGTGCTTCTTGTTGCACAAGAGAACTGTGAAAGTAGAAAAATAATCCAAAATAGAACACTATTATTGTCATACATTCCATTTGTTAAGACAATTGCCAAGAGCATTTTAAGCCAATGAGTACCTTGAGCACGTTGTCCTGTGTTAGTACAATAATTTTATCATTGCTAATATCAAACTTCTGCACAGGCTCTCTTATCTGGATCATCTCAACGCACTCAAGCTTGCATTGTGCCATTTTCCATACCTGCAAATGAGTCTGTTATTTAACATCCCCATTGCTTTAAATTGTGGTTAAACATAGCGGTTGCATTTTTACCCGAATAGATTTGTCAGCTGATCCACTCAAGAGATTTTCCCCATTTTCTGATAGTGCAAAACAAGTCACTGCCTTCTTATGCTCTTTTACCTCCCTTATGATTATTGCCCTTTCACCTTTTATGTCCCATGCCTGTTCAGAACACGTGGGTATTAGAATCTCTCAGTTATGAAAATACTGCAATGAAAGATTGCAGCGATGAACTGTGGTGTATATCATTACAGAGTTACTATACTCGTAAAGTTAACTTTTGTCATGTAACAAATTGTAACCTAATTTTGTCGGTTTCCATGTTGTGGAGAGTACTGGCATATGAAATATATTATTACCCTGATGATGCCATTAGAATAACCAGCAAAAAGCTGTCCTCTGAAGAATGCTATAGCAGTTACTGCACCATTGCCAGGTTGACCTATTTCCAGGATTTGTGTATGAACACATGATACACGCTGCACTGACAACATCAGATAATTAAATATTATGTTTGAGAAACATATTTTGCTAGGGGCAAGCTAGAATTGTTGCAAGAATTATCTATGTAGCTTTCAAAGTTACTATGGCAAGCATAAAACGTTTGTAAGAACATTTCCAGCACCAAGATCATAAAGAACCTCTGGCAAGACCAAATATAATAAGGAACATGTTGAACTGATGTAATTTTAGCTCGTACTATGCACATATCTACTTTAAGGTCTACACTTGGTGTTACTCAGGATGACATTCCTTCTTCGTTAGAACAAGGATAGTAGAAATCGAGATTCTCTCATATGTCCATTTCAGAATGAAAGGTGGGGAAGAAAAAAGACCTAAATTCCAACAGTACTCACTGGATTGCTGGGAAGAAAATAATCTGTCACTTGAAGTAATTCCTCAGCCATCCATGTGAAGGGTGAAAGCCTCCTGAGAGATTCTCGTGAACCTTCTGTCAAGCTCATCAACTTTTGCTTTCCTGCAGTTTGAAATAAATAGCTTCAAGTAAATGTGATGTCCTGATCATTCCTTTAATCTTTGTCCTGGATGATTATATTCCAAAAGTATTTAGGATGTTCAACATGGCAGTTGAATTATAGTTCATATAAAAATTTCAACTATAACTGGTTAATAATCAAGTACTACTTACCTTTTCCTGAGGTGTAGTTATAGAGACACATGCATGCTAGAACCCTTTCTTCAAGTTCATATCCAGGATGCAGGTGACGCGCTATGTCACGTAATAAGATTTCACTAGCAGAATATCTAATGACATCTTCACCAAGGGCAGCAAGCTCGCTTCCAAGCCATGCGGCGAATACAAGGCAATCATGCGAGGTTCCCTTTACCTTGCTTTGCATTCCTTTGGCTAAAGCTCTGATAACCGGTACTCCTATTTTAATGATTGTTCGTGCAGATTTACTGCTCCATGAACTTATTTCTGTATCCTACATCATATATTACAGTTATATATTTCTTATCAGCTAGTTGATGCTTTATTTACCAAACAGAAAAATGTTGTGTAACTAACCTGCAGGCAAGAATCAAGCCAATCAATGTTCCTGATTGTATTTCTGTGAAATGTTGATGTGAGACCTGCTTTCTTTGCAAGCCATGCATCGGTATATGATTCTCCTGACCAAGAATAAGTTCCTCCAAGGTTTGAAAGAAATGATGCTGCTAATGCCTGCACTCTACTGTTTTCTTGAGATGATAGAGAATCCAATAGGATTTCCATCGCTTCATCTTTGAACACACTCCTACCATCTGATTTTTCCTGCCAAAAAGAACATGAAATGTGCTGTTTTAGATTATTTGTGATACTTACAAGTTAGTGATTTTGTAATTGTTTTAAACATTTTTTTTGTATAGCTTCAGAATAATACTAGTACTATCGAGCTACACTTGGATGTTATTTGAGCTCATATTTTTAGTGGGATTGATAAACTAAAATTTGCAGAACTGAAAAATATAAATATTCTGGGATATTGCATTACGGATTTTATTTGACTCTTTAAGAGTCTACAAGGGTATCAGGGGATAGAATGTACCATCATATCCAATTGCAGGAGAAGGTTAGCTGCTAACACCCGGTGTTCAGGTTCAGTTTGATGAAGGCTGGCCATCAATGTGTGCATAATAGCAATGCCTCCTTGCTGCTGTATCTCTTCCAGCAGACAGTTTGCTGAGGACCTGAAAGTTCGCACAATTCCATTCAATGAACAAACTATTCAGGAAAACATTTAACAGACTGAAATTTTTCAGGGTATGTATAATACCGGGGAATCTGAAGAATCTCATGGAAGTATTCAAGTGCGGCGCACTTGGCACGATGCTCTTTTCGTCTGAGAAGGTGAAGGAATGGGTCCACTGGAGTAGCTTGTGACAGGAACTTCTTGCAATTACCGCTGAGTCGCACACACCTGACGAGAATAGCTGCCAGAGCCACACCTTCTTCCAAGTTATTGTTCTTTGCTACATCGACAAGCTTAGAAAGAATAGGAGGAGAGCTGAGGGAAGCCAAGTGGACATTGTTTGTTACATAGTCGAATGCTGTCACTAAGATCTCAATGAGAGCTATTGATGCTGATGTCGGTGTCAGTGGAAGCAATGTAGGCCATTTCTGGGTGTCTGAATTACAAGCAACATGTAGAAGAGAGGGCAACAAATCCAAGTTTTTGATCTCTAAAGGGGTAGGATCCAACAAATATATCAGAATGGCTGCTTCATGCACATCCCTTTTCAAAGCAGCGGCTAAATTGGATAAGTGGAAGTTCTTTCTCTTGATACCTCTCATCACATTTCTATCTTCAGATATCATAAGCAGAAGCACATAAACTGATGCCCTGATCACTTTATCCTTCTTGGATGTAGAAATGCTGTCAAGCAGCTGGTCAAGGACGTCTTGCCTTACTGATGATTTGTGCCTCGCCTCAGAACTGTTGTTCAGTAACTGCCATATAGTTGTGACCTCAGAGCCAGCATCTAGGCAGCTTTCTAATCCCTCTGAAACCAATAGTTTCGATACAGCTTTCTCAAACCTTTCAAGAAAATCCACCTGACTGTCCTTCCCCCATCGTGAGCTGACATCGCTCCAGTCCTCACTGGTTGAGGAAGTCTTGAATTTCCTGCTCATGCTTCCTATGGAGACTAGATCAGACAGGGCACCTTTCTTGATAAATTTGGTCGAGAAGTTGCTGAAGCACCTGAGATCATTCCTCGGTGTGCACTGCAGGAACGTGTCGTCCTTCGCTGAATAGTTGGATGTGGAGCATGAATCTGCGTTCTTTAACTCTAGGACTGAATTTGACAGATTATTCAGAGAGCCATGTGATCTGTTTGACTGCAAGTACTTTGGTTTCATGTTGTTGTCATCGACATGGTACAGTGGAGATCCCGGAGCATATATCATTGCATTTTCAGGAGATGTGCACCATGTCAGATTCTTGTTGTTGTTTGATCTAAACAAAGGTGATATCAAGATAAAGAAGGGGTCAGGCAACTTGGAAATCAGTATATAACAAAGTATGAAACAAAGTACCTTTCATAGAGCTTAGGTGACAAGAAATCTGCATCAACTGGCATAACCTTCGCTGACCTCCCTTTTTCATGTGGAAATGCCTGCTTCTGACGATAAATATGACATTAAAAATAATGGATGCTCCAAGGTTTATTAACTTTGCAATTAAGATACATCTTACCCTATATATTAGTTTGCAAGTGTCTGCTTACAAGGTCCAGCCAAGGGTCTCATTAATTTGCAAACAAAATACCTAATTTTACTCTATTAAAAGTATAAGCTTGGTCTCCTTATGTGTGTTCCTCTTTCCGGTATTAAGCATTTGGACTGTCAACTTTGTCACAACAGTTCACATGGTTGACTGATGTAAAAATAACATTTTCTGATTACTGTACTTCTACAAAGTTCTAGAGCCAAAAGTTCATGCATTGGAAATGGAAGTATTCTATGCCTTCACCAATTTAAGTTGCTATGAAGCTTTTTGTGCTGGAAGCAACCATGTTTTACCTCGCTGTCACTTTCTTCACTAGAATCAAGATGTGAGTAGAAGGAAACAGGCGAATCCGTCTGCGATTCCTCCAGCATCTCATGGAGGCACCTGTTCTCAGAGCTCCATTTGGTGTCTTCTTCTGAGTCTTGATCTGCAATGTTGAGAAAATCCTTCAGCTCAGCAAAACCATTAGGACCACCAGACTGTGATACGGAGGTCTTGCTCATTCCTTCATGATCAACCAATTGGATTGCCCTATCCTGCACAAATTTCAGACTCACTTTCAGCTCTCAAAATGCAGATCACACATTGCATTATATGAAGACATGTTTACAAGATATGGTACTCACCTCAGCGAAGTTCAGCCATCTCGGAACGATAGAGTTTCCTGATCTTCCTAACTGAAGACACCTGCTCATGGAAATATATGTATCTTCAGACAGTGAGACAACTGTGTCTTTGTTTTCTATACCTATAGCAGTAGCAACTAGCAATTAGTAGGCACTACTTCAGACAAAGAATAGACAATGTAGCAACTACACTGACACCATCATTTCACCTATTGGTTTTTGAACTATATATAGACAATGTAGCAGTACTCAAGATGATCTCTCTAGAAGATGGCGTTTATCATTTTGCAGGCATGCAGCAGTGGGTCAGGATGGCTTAGTGTACATGCTTGTCTCAAGCTGTGGTAGAGAATCTTTGCCCCAGCTTTGCTTCAAGGATTAGTCAGGAACGCGAAGATGGCAATTGGCAGAAAGGTGCGTGGCTGTTCCTTTAGAATGCCTTTTCGAAAAGAAAGAGTGAGTTTAAGGGTCTACCTAGAAAGTGCGGATTTATGCCCATGAATTGCACAATTTGCTTAGCTTCAGTGTTTTGGATAAATTAGTGTGAAACTAAATAGTTTCTTTCAGAAAAGTCATCAAAATTGCCCAAGAAGGGTGCTCCTCTAGTCCCTGAGTAAGTAGTGTACAATCATTCGTATAACTAAAAAAAAAATGATGTATGCTTATGCTTGTGTCATAATTTTTAATTGCCACTAAAACACAACCATACTAACAACTATAATCCTCCTCCAATTTCATCATGCACTTTTTCTTTGCGAAAGAAAAAAAATAGCATGGGAGAAAAGAAGAAAAGGGAAGGTGAAAGAGACATGGACCAAAGGCATGCACACCCCATAATAAAATCTTTTTGCACGAAAAGGGGAAAAAAAAAAGGGGTGCCCTACTTCATCGCATCACAATCCTATGATGGAAAGTTCCCCCTTTTCGCTTTCCAGTATCATCGTCGTGCCACGCAGGAATCATACGTCTCGGCATACTATCGCATAAGTGTATATACGCACTAAACGTATGTAGACCGTATATCGTACACGTACGTATGCCGCGGGCCAGCGTAAAGCGGAAAACCGTTATAACTGCCACGGTAAAGTTCCTTCCCTCCTTTTGCAACGATGACTCACCCGTCACTTCCCGCGCCGGCGGCGGCGTCCAGCGGCGCGGCGGCCATGACCTTGTAGTACATGAGCCAGTCCTTGTACCGCCTGGCAGCGCGCCGCGCCGCGTCCTCCTCGCCGGCGACGGCGCCGCCGCCGGCCCTGGCGAGGACGCCCTCGTCGAACAGCCCCTCCCAGAGCGCGCGCGGCGCGAGGCCGGCCGCGTCGCCGGAGCCGGCCACCGCGGCGGGGCACACGGCGACGGCCTGCAGGAAGTGCATGGCGCTCTGCCACGCGTCCCCCTGCGCGCACCGCACGAGCGCGAGGTAGAAGTAGGCGCACGCCGCGACGCGCCGGTTGTCCAGCCCCGCCGTCTCGCCGTGCTCCGGCAGCAGCGCGGGGCCCTGCAGCGCCTCCTCGACGCCGTCGAGGCAGCAGCGCGACGCCGCGCCGGCGCCGGGGAGGAACGCGTCGGCGGCGCCCTGGAGCGCCGCGAGGACGTCGTCGCCGCCGCCGTCGTCGTTCTCCTTCTCGTCGGAGCTGGAGGAGAGGGGGCAGCAATGGCGGCGGCGCGGGCAGGGAGGCTCGAGCAGCGCGACGCACCGGTGGCGCGCGGCGAGGAGCGCGGCCGGGTCGGCGAGGAGCGCGCGCAGGTGGTGGTTGAGGAAGGAGATGAGCGACAGGATCGAGGTGCGCGGCGGCACCGCCATTGGCATTGCTAGCTGCTTAGCAGCAAGCTGGAGTTTTTGCCACTACGTGCTGAGCGCTGTGGTTCTTGGGCTGGTATGCGGAGGAAATGGTCCCCTCTCGAGTTCATGGACGAGTCATGGAGATAAGTGTAGAGGGTGGATTGAGCAGGGCAGGGAGAGGAGAGATTAAATCGTCTCGTGAGTGTGAGTGTGAACTGAAGTAATGAATTTGAGGAGTCGAGCAAGTCAGGGATGTGGTGGGGTTTACACTGAACCTCAAGCGCCTTACTATTATTTCACACACATGTGCATGTCAGCCATCTTTTATGCTTTCAATTTCAGACCAAATGTACATATGATAGTTCAGCTACTGAAGCAGAAAAAAAAAACAACTGTCAGAAGAAATCCTTTTCTTTTTGTTGTTTTGCAAGGTTGTATATGAGATCCAATGACATATGTTCCTTTAGAAAAAAAAAAGATTGCTGTAAAAAAAACTCCGATGACATAATCCCCACACAGCAAGCACGGAGATGCTCAGACTTCCAACTTCTTTCTCCGAGATGCCTGCTTGCTCGATCAGAGAAACACAATTTACAATGCACACGCTGATGGATTTTCTTCAGATAGGGACACCTCTCACCGTGCCTCCTTGGCCGGGCTTGGAGTTTGTGCAGCTGAAATCTCTTGGAAACAGTATAAATTACAAGGATTTCAATTCTAGCTAGCGTGTCCCCAAGTTGGCTAACAGACGTTTTGTTCAGGCACAGTCCAGTATTTAACAGTTAGACTCTGATGATCGTATATGAGTTTGATCTGCTGTCAAGGTTCTTTAACGCTTGCAGGGTTCGGATCTTGTGCTCTTCCACATTACTAACTGAATCATGTCCCGATCATAAGGTCCAACCATTAGTCCAAAAACTGCACATTGGTATCCAAGTTGAGGTCGACAGATGAGACATTTTACCTCCTTTTACCATCAGAGCAATTCAGTAATAAGCTGCAAAAAGGATTGACCACATTGCGCAGTCGGGATTGGATGCGAGTTCTAAATAATCTGCTGTTCCTGCATCCATAGTACACATGCATGATCTGTGTCGTCGCGGTGTATATTGGGATCGGTGATGCGAACAGCTCACCGGGAAAGGGACGGCAGAAGGGGACAATTCTGTCCGTTAAAATGGTGCTGAAAATAGGCCCGCGAAAACTTATTCCTTATTTTTGATGGATTGGGATTCTCTCAAGACATTCTGACAAATGGATGTTTTAATAAGTAGCTTCATGTTGATAAGAGAACAAAAAGCACGGCATAAAGAAACTTCATATTCTATATTTGTAGTAGCAGCCGTTACTTTTTTTTTTCCTGAGTGACACGGCATTATATTTTGAAAAGTAAAGACCCTACAGATAAGACTTTAAAGACAAATAAAAACAGCCAAGTCTTTTACTCATGTTCACTATCGCTTCACCGATTGATGCCGCAAAAACACGGGAATTAAGTACACTGGGCACCAAGATATCCACCCCACAAACAGATTTTTTTTTTTAACGAAACAGGAGGGGCAAGCCCCTACTGGTTATATATTAAAATAACAAACCATCCAAGTTTACAAAATCAGAAAAAGAAAACAAAAGGCCAGAAGAAAAAAGAAATTAAGAAATTGATTCTAGCCATGTCTGAATATTTGGCAGATAACCCCACAAACAGATCGCGAGCACCAAGGCAAACCAAGTCGTAGCAAATGACGACAGGCAACAAGAAAGGATTAACCTCCACCTGAACAATTTCCTCATAATGGATTGTTGTATCAAACTGACGACCAACACCTGTGACTTATCATAATGCCGATGAGTTCAGCATCTGAAAACTTATGGAGTTTACTAGTTTAGCTCCAAGAAACTTAAATCCTACTTCCTCTTATATATGCAAATAGTCTATGAGAAATTTCGTTTCAGGTGGTACAATATTTAACAGTTAGACTGCGATCAATAATGGTCACATATGTGTTTGATCTACTGCCAAGGTGTGGTTCTTTCCTACTTTCAGGGCTTGGATCTTGTCCGGTCATCAGGAATTGAATCCTTTCTCGATTAAAAGATCCAACATTTAGTCCAAAACTGCATGCTAACCAAGTTAAAGTCATCAGATGAGAAATTATTGTACCTCTTTTGCCACGCAGTTATTGTACAAACAGATTATTAAATTGTAAATTAAAGCAAATTGGCCATCACTTTTTGTGGGTAGAATTGTTTCATGTTCTTACAACTCTGTTCCTGCATGCATAGTGCACATGCATGACCTGTGTCAATATGCGTTATCGGATCGGCGACGGCGATGCCAACAGCTCACCAAGAAAGAGACGGCAGAAGAAGACAATCCCGTCCGTTGAAACGGTGCTGAAAAAGGCCAGTGAAACCCTATTGTTTACCAGGTTAGGATTCCTCATAAATCCAGACAAGAGGGTGTTTAGTAAGTAGCTTCAATGTTGATAGAGAACAAAAACAAGGTATAAGGAAGCTTCATATTCTTACTGTCCATTTAACTGTGGTGGAAGTCATTGGTAGTATGTGATCAGTGTCATGTGGATTTTAATTAAAACATTAGGCCTATTAACAAAGTTACACATGTTCGTGTTTGCGGTAATTTCATTTACCACCTATTGCATGGTGTTCAGTACTAATTTCTATGACTTAATTTAGTTTTAATTTTCAACAAAGTCCAAGATTTTTGGACTGTCAACCCCTATCAAAAATTTTGGTAATTGGTTTGATATATTTGTGTTTTCAGCTTACTGGAGATAGAACCTTTTAGTTCATCTGAGCTTACTGGAAATAAACACCTGATCAAGGGCCCTTGCACTGAATGATTTTACATCTTCACTTTGCTGTGGTGTCTCGTTGTTTCTTGTCAGCAAGGCAGGGAAAAGGAGCCTCACAACAACCTGGCCATCCAGGGCCCCAATCTTGGATGGATGCATGCAAAGGATGTGGCGAATGGCTCAGCCATTGAATTATTGTTTTTGCGTCTTATGTAAGGGCCAAATTAAGCTCACACAGGATTTGTTTGTTAAGCCCAAAATATATAACAACCTGGATGTTAGGGGCTGATGGGGATGTACACCATCTATTTTGTGCCTTAATTGTGAAGATCTTCAAGGGCCACCAACTTTGCCCCCTAGAGCACTATATTGCCTTTGTTGTGTGATGGAACTACCAGTGAATCTCCAGATATGGCTTGGGTGCATTATTCTATAATGACATAAACAAATTAAGCATGACTTTATTTTGACTGAAGTTGATAACGGACACAGACTTTCATTAAGAAAAAAAGAGTATTTACGTGATAAGAATATTTAATCAATTAGGAAATACAGATCTAGTATAGTAGTAGGCAAGAAGAATAGCCGAACTGCAACTGTTCTACTGAGTTCTGAAACGCAAGAGCGTGCGCGACCACCTTGGCCCTTTTGGAACTGCCTGCATCACGAGCCTCTCGGCCAACAGCAACAAAAGCCAAAAGGACTGGATTAGTTTACGTGCCGCAACATTCCAAGGGTCACAAGATTGATTCCCTACCACAGAACAGAGAACGACGTGGAAATAGACGGAGAGGAACATAAACCTCAGTACTGTATTATATAGTATTAAACAGTTAGAGAACCCTGCTTCCTTTACTGTTATCAATGCTTCTTTTTTATTGAAGAAGAACACTACTTCCTATGACACCGCTAAATGAGTACATTTCAAGTGAAAGTGGTCACACACAAAAAAAAAATGAAAGTGGCTAAAAGTTGAAAACTTGAGAACAAACAACGTCAACCATTGGATTGTACATCCATGATCAAGATGATGCATACGGTCATTACATATGGGACTCCCCCCTCCATTTTTATAATAATTAGATTTTTTTTTTGAACTTTCGGATACACGAAATAGATGGGCCATCCAACAATTCGCGTTGCAAGTTTTTCACTTTTAGCCAGTTTTCATCTACACGTGCAACTTTTCTCAATTTTTATCTGAGATGTGCAAGTTTTCAACTTTTAGTCGGTTTTCATCTTATATGTGCTCCTGCTAGACATGCCCTGCTTCTTCAGAACCTTTGCATGAATGCAGACTGCATGTTACTACAATGGAAACTCTGGTTAACAGGTGCTGCAGTCTTCTCCACCCGGCATCCTCTCACCTGAATTGCCACCACACATGACATGGGCTACCTGCTTTGCTGCTGAGAAGCCTGCAACTGATTTGTGGCTGTGGTGGCCGATCAGTTAGCAGGTGTGCCAATGGCTGAACTGTGCTGCTGTACTACACTGCACAGGAAAGCTCGAACAATGCATGTTACAGGGAATCGCAGCAGGTATAGATGCAGATCGACGCAGTGCAGCAGCAGCAGTATGCCAGTATTGTACCTTTGTACCATGTACTCCACTACCGGTGTGATAAAAGCACTATACCGGCACAGGTGCTGCCTGACAGTCAAATCGACAAATCCTCATCACTCGTAAAATACAGTAGTACAAATCATTCCTGTCCTCGTCGAGCTACAGCCAAAAGACAGCCGTTCTGGTGGTGTTGTTACTTGAAGCAGAACATGATCATGATTGCTTGGTGAACTTATCCAATAACTGATGAACTGTGGTAAATTAAAGCTGGTGATGTCAAAACCCTGAATCCGTTGGAGAGCTAAGGAAACGACCAAGAGCTCCATCTTTCAGGGACCGTAGATGCATGCTCTAGTTCATAAAGCCTAGACGAGCCCGTGACGCATGGATTTTAGGGAAGCAATGTCTGATGCAGTAAAGGCTAGTCATGAGCCCAACTTTGGAGAGACAGAGAAAGCAGAAGACTGCATCTGTTGACACTTGACAAGAAGGACGGGAATTAGTACTAGGATGCAGTGTTTACTCCCAAGTAGGCATATAAAGCTCCAAACGCTCGAGTTCCCTGGGTGCAACGGCACAAGGATTACAAATAATCGAACGCAGCAAATATAGGGAGATGGCGACCTAGTGCAGTTCCATTCTGACAGCCAGGTATACGCGTACACAACTTGGCTGGTTGCTCAACTAAAAGCTATTACGAAAGATGGGGACATCAACCACAAATACGTCCCCAGGATCAACCCGGCATTATGCTGACTCTGGTCAGCTAATTAACAGAACCTACCATGCCATGACTGAAAATCTCTCGCAATGTGAAAATTTCAAGCAAGTCTATACAGAGCTCAGCAATGGAAACATTATTGAACGTTGTAGTTCTGACGGTTCTATTACGCGACGGTTCTTGTTACGTACGTACAACTATGCGTTAGAACTGTGCGGTACAGAGCCGTCAAGAAATCTACTACGTAGACGAGATATAACATCGCCGGGAAGGGACAAAATGCAAATGCTTACAAAGGATTGTCCTTCGTAAACTGGCACGTACAATTAAGGATTCGAATCCCTCGTCCCATCATTTCAAGGTTGAAAAGCAACAAAACGATAACCGTATTTCCCCTGTCTCCACTCACCGCGCTTTCAAAATGGACAACAGTGATAAGCTAACTCAACGGCAGTAGAAGTCTCACAGATCAGTAAATTCTTCAAAACAGCGTATCAAAGCATCTCAAGGGTACGGCTCTTTTGTGCTTCAGATAGCTCGTGTTAACAATGTGTATCATATCTAACTGCAACAAAAATGCTACTGAATAAAAAGTACTAAGTTGTCTAGTAATACAAGCAGCAGATGCGAACTGATCTTATTACTAGCCTGAAGGTGGTGAGTCTCTCAGCTTGTACAACAACTGATTCTCTTATTTCAACTTTGACAGGATCTCCTCGGAAGGAACCTCTAGTGTAGCTCCGGCATGTACGCTCTCAGGCTTCACAACTGCAAACCGAATTATATGATACAGCTCAATGTCAGTAAAACAAGAACTATAAAAAGCAACAACGTAAACATAAAAAAAAAACTAATTTAAAACATCAAATGTAGAAATCTTCATAGTTAAATCAAATGTAACACATCCAGCTTATAAAGCTTGAGATATTATTTATGATAGTATCATAATGCATTAACTTAGTACAGAGCACAATCTAAAATCAATTGAAGGACATTATTCTAGCAGACAATAAAGCTGTCACGTGTCAACAGTATGCTATCCAGACAGGCTAATATTACACTGGTACTAATATGAGACAAACTTTCGATTATTAGCCCCCTGCAAAAACAATGCGGTGGACATGAGATGCAACCTGGACCACCTGTGATCACATACAACAAGCAGTACTAATGTACATTGGGTTGCTAGTTTGCTACAGCCAAAATAATGCTAAGGAATACGATGAATCCTTCAATATCCCTATTCGGTTACAGTTGGATTATTCATGTTCAAAAATCGCAGGCCTCTATACTGCAAATATTTCATAATTTGAGGAACGACAATGGCAACTGTCAGCACCACATTGTCACGAGACTAAGAATACACTTGTCCTTGAGAAAGAAGCTTCGCATTTGAGTAGACAGACTAACACTACTGAATAAAACCTCAATCTGCTTTTACCAAGGCCTCTTCACATTATTTGGGAGCAACGATGTGAAACTAATATATTCAAGAAAATGATGTAAAACTAATATATTCAAATGTTATACATAGAAGACCTATATGTATTCTCAGAATTTTCTATTTCCAGGATAAGAAAACATGTCAGATCTTGAATCTTAAGCTGTCACAAAAGTGCTGTAGTACTGCAAGGATTTATGAATAAATTGTATGCTTAAGCAACATATGCAAGAATAATGACATGTTTGCACTGGAAAAAGGGTGCATGAACATCCATTTCCAGGGAGACTTTTAATGAATCCTTGAATTCCTTTTGCACATCAAAGACCAAAGGATATATATGTGCTCCCATTGACTGCAGATGCTCTTGCTCAGGTTGGAGTTCTACATGATTCAAGCCTGTGCGCAGATTTTCATATTTGTGTAGGATGCATGAAAACCAGTATAAAATATGCATCTGAAGTCCAATTTGGGCATTCTAGTACCGTACCGAAAGCTTGATTTCAAAGCTAACATCAAACAATCCATGGCACTGCAAAAAATACTGTTCTAAATCTAAAATGGTCAATTTCTTGCTGTTTTTTCCTTGATCCAGCAACCATATGTTTATGGATATAAAGTTATTAATATCAACTTGCCGAAACCCTCTTCAATTTTGTTCTTTACTTGGATCTGAAAGCTGCACAAGATAAGGAGATAAACCAGAACCCACTTAAATCCTTAGTGAACATATCTATCTGCTTTGGATATTTTTAAACCCAACACTGAGACACTAGAGGCCCGAATAACGTTGTGCATGGGACCATGGTGTATTGAAGGCACAATGGCACTTGTCCTGTCAATTAGGATCTGTTTTTCAGGAACCCAACTCACATATTCCATTCATTGTATCATTCAACAACTAAACAAACTCGCACATTCCGCTCATTTTATCACAGATGACTACTTCAAGAGCATACAGGTAAATGGTCTGCTCAAGCACATTTCCACCCACTTAAAGCTTATTCAACTGTGTAGGGCAAGCTGCAAGCATCATTTGTGACTGAGCTCATGCCCTGCCATGTGCGCGAGAACAACACCTGTTCACACAATGTCAGCATGTCCAAGCAGCACTATGGCATGTTGATGACTTATCCAATGTTTTTCTAGTTTAATTGAAAGTTTTCCACCAATTGATTTTGGTTACAAAGGACCAAAATAATAGTTGTGGAAATTTGAGAGGTACCACAAAGAAGGGGCAAAGTGAGATGGTCTGGACCCACATCATTTGGTTACCGGAGTCAGATCTGGGATTTCACAAAACATGTATAACTACAGAAGTAACTTCACCGAACTGCTTCATGATGTTTTTTTTACATGGTTTCCCACAATTCATATCACCAAATTAAAGCAATAATAAAATCAGGTTGAAGAACCTTTGTCCCATTCATCAGTGGCAGAGAAATATAACGGCAACCTCTTACAAAGGCATAGCCACAATAGGACCATACATATTTATGTATATCATGTCATCTGCCCTCCAACGCTTCTAACCATCCCAAACTGGATAATCAGTTACTATGCCTAAGGTTATGTTTTTGTTTTCTGAGTCCAAGGCTAGTGTTTACTGTTCACATGAAGCTAGAAACACTATGTTGAGAACTTAGTTGTACTGTGATGGGTGACAGAACAAATCATGTTACATTAGTTTGAATTTAACACTACATCTGCCATACTGAATTTTACTAGTACAATGACAAATCAAGAACACTACATCTATGATCTAGAACCAGTCAAGCGAAGTCTACGTACCCTGTCAGTAAAAAAATATCACAGTTCTAATGATTACGTTAAATTGCAATTCATTTAATAATTTTGTCAAGGATAGCATGAGTCATCCAAGAAAATTCACAAATCCATGTGGCCAGACTAATGCTAAAATGCTACAGCTCGTACCTAAGGAAGTTGCATCCTAATATATAAGGAAAATCATGACAGTTCATAAAAAAAGGGAGTTACTGAAACCAAAACAACAGTAATTAGCTACAGCCAGAACACAAATATTTAGTAAAACACAACCAAGTGACTAAGTGAGCATACGCGCCATCAAATAATTCCTGATTGCAGTTTGTGCTCAAGTTTCATTGCATACTATGGTAAAATGGTAGCGCCTTTTAAAAGAGAAACAACTCTACTATCCAGTAGGTACTTTCATGTTTAATGATTTTGATCCTTACAGCGAGAAGTTTTAGAAATTTTGTTACAATAAATCCACAGCAACCTGCAATCAACTTAGCTATTTATCAGGAACATTAATTACTAAGTGAAGATTCCTAAGCCGGGTTCCTTACCCTCCTGCTCCTAGCACCTACCTCCATTCCCTACCTGCTTAAAACCCTAAAATCATAACGCGAAACTTACAGACCTATGCTAAACACACAAGAAACGCAGTACTGAAAACTTCAATAAGCAGGATTTCCTACCAGTTACCGCATAATCTTCATTTAGGCTACACAATCGGGTCAGTTCACCCGTACAAGACCTAACTGGTGGGCGACTAGCAGTTTCTAGAATCAATTGAAATCCCTAGATCACAAGTAAGAAGAAAGCATAGTAGTCTGTCGATTCGTACCGAAGGATCCGGAGGGCGCGCGCTGGGCCTGGACGATCATGTGGGTGATGAAGTGCGCGGCCTCGCGGGCGTCGGAGAGGGCGCGCGCGGCCTCGTCGGAGCCCGGGGCGAGGCCGCGGTTGTCCTCGAAGCGGCGGCGGATCTCCACCGCCGACTCCTGGAGCATCAGCCGGTCGCCGGCGAACGTCCGCCGCGCCGCCCGCAGCACGGCGCGGTAGGCAGCTAGCCCCTCCGCCGCCGCCGCCATTGTTGAGAAGAGAGGTTTGGGCGATGGCAAATTCTCAATTCTCAGATCGTCTCCCGTCGTCTGAAGGCAGAGGAGGGCTGTTCTTCATCCGGACCGCTGCTTCTAAGTTTAACGACGGTGATTTGCCCACTCAGACTTCAGAAACATGTGTTGCATTACAAACTGCGTGTGTAAAAGTGTCAACAGCAGCCGATTGCTTTGTGCCGTTCGCTGCTGGGAATGTCATCTCCTTGAAGTTGTAACAGCTCCTGTTATCTTACACCCTGTTCGGCTGGACTGGACTGGCTGGGCTGGACTGGCTGGGCTGGTGACCGTTACACACAAATTCACTGTAGCAACAGTGGTCACCAGCCTCCCAGCCCAGCCAAAACCAAGCAACCGAACAGGCCATTATTCCTCGACCTCTTTTGGTGTGCAGAAATTCCCAGATAGTTGTAGGAATTTCGTAGAAAAACAATTTAATTTCGTATAAGATTTGGGAAAAGAAGTCCCTCAATCCTAAGAGAGTTAGTACCCAATTAAAAGCAGAGAGATTCTGGACACGAGCGGGCCACGTGATGTTCAAAGCACGTGATGCATTTGGGCTATAACAAAAAAAAAATCTTCGAAAAATTAACCAGTCTCATTAGTCTTTTGTTCTAGAAAAGAAATCATTTGAAGAAAGCCAGGCGGCTTGAAATCAAATCATAGTCCATCTCTATCGTTCTACTGGAGCATTGATCAAGTATTTAGTTAGCCTACTCTTCTTTCTTTGTTGGAATAACAACCTTTTTCTTTCTGCGGTCAAAACGCATGAAAACCAGATTTTTTTTTAAACACAATATAAACGTAGACACTTGCTACTCGCACGAATACCCATTTCTATGAATATAGAAGCTTGAGGGTCAATGAGAAACTTGATCGCACGAATACACAATATAAACGTAGACACTTGCTACTCGCACGCACCTTACGAGGGTCAATGAGAAACTTGATCGCCTGATCTTGAGATTCACGAAATCACCGCAAATGCCTTGTTGTCGACTTGAACATCGTATTAAGTTGCATGCACCAACCAATTCAAATGTGGACAATTCACTTACACTCCAACACTCCCCCTCACGTGCAGGCTCTCTCAAGCACTCGAAACCTTGGCCCTGATACCATATTGAGGTGCATGCAACAACCAACTCCCTCACCACCTTAAGCTGATAGGAAAGGTGGGCAATTCACTTATACTCTAACACATCGTTCTACCTCTGAAAGAATAATTAGCCATGAATACTCAATTGGCTTCTCTCCGCGTTCTTGCTATCATGTCATGCCCTTTTGGGATGGAAGTGGGTGCCTACTTGGTCAGGCCTCTAGTTCAGTTACTCCAGTATGAAGATATGACAATGGTTATTTCGTGCTCAAATATCAAAAAATTGTTTGCATTTTACTATAGCACAAAAATAGCTTCAGTCGAGTAAGGAATGAGAGAAATGCAAAATTAACCAGGCCCGGCCACCGCTAGAGCCAGACAAGTGAACCAGTCATGGATAGAGAACTAACACGGCAGAGAGATGAATCAGTCGGTCAATAGAACTTGAAGAGGAGAGGTAAAGAATGATGACCACGGATTAGTGTACTGTGTAAGCAATGACCATGGCAGTGAAAACGCGGAGACACTAGATTGAAGATTAGAATGCTAGGTTATATCCATGCCATGCTATAGTGGTCACAGCAATCCAATCCATCCTTACAACGAATCTCGTATTCGTCTACTGACGCGGCAACCAAATAGAAATATGTATAATGTACCAGTAGAAAATGAAAAAGTGATCCTTATGTATTTTGTCGGTTCTGTTGTGCGTGTAAAAAAGTATATATCAATATATTGTGTATATCATCCTGTGGAACTATATGAGTCAACTTTAATTAACCTTCATGTTAACTTCTTGATATTCCAAAACTATTTAGAAACAGAAAGAAGTTGTACGCGTACAACTCATCATTTGAATACAAACAAAATGTTTATGGTTTGTCCCTCAGGTTCCATTACTCAAAACCAATATAAAGTGCATAATCATTTGAGTACATGAGCCTGCAAGTCTGGACACAGAGATGCTTAAACTAAATTTGTAATGACACAAGACATAAATGAGCAACTGAAACATTTACTGGATAGACTGCAACACACAACTTATGCGAGTATTGATCAAGTATTGCTCCCATTGGCTCAAGCAGTCTTGCCAAGATAATCACCAGTTGGATGATATATGCAGGAACAAAAGCGGTTCTGCATTTTTGAAAAATATACAAACAAATGCATGAGAGTACGCCAACCTACAATTGCAAATGATAAATAACTTATGTATCTATTCCATGTAGATAAACTTGTAGTAAAAGTATTGTGTACAGATGAGCAGTTGCAGTTATATACCTACTATTGTTTCCCTTTCTTACAAACTTGTTACAATGTGAAACATCATCCTCTAGATTTTATTCACTTACTCTTAGAGGCAAACAAGGACCTCAATAACATGTGTTGCATCATGTTTATAGTACAACATAGGCAAAACCGAGTACATACATATTTCCAAATCAAAGTGTCGTAAGAATTCTAAAGACATGATGATCTAAAATTTAATGCAGATATCTAGTAAAATTACGATATTGCTTGTGTGACCTATAACTACATTAGCAAAAAGAGTGTTTGGTAATAGAATTTCAATACCATGGATAGAAAATGTATTGTGACTACTGGTAAATATATAGATATTGTTCATACCTTTGTTTTCCAGGATTACACACTGTAGCACCTGTTGTGGGCACTCAAGACCTTTTAGCTCAGCGAAGAAAAGGACATCCTTCTCATCCTTGCCAATAGTTGCTTTGAATATCGCGTGATAATACTTGTTGGTATCACCCTTTTCAAGGTATTTTCCTTCAAAACAATTACTGTCACCAATGCTCGCCTCTGTGACAGTAATTGATACCTGAAAGTAAATAACAATTTGTTTAAAGTTCATTACAAAAAAGTCCTTGTAGACACGCTTTATTTATAGGCTAAACACGTTTATTACGTTGCTAGTGGAATATAGAAACGTTTTCATAAAACGTGTCGGAGGCATCTTTGCACGGGCCGTGATGCATCCGGCCCAGGTGGGGTTGGCCGAGGCCCAATAAATTAAGGTTGCCCGGATCCCAACAGTTCTTATGAGCACCCACTCGGGGAAAGGCCCAATCTCCCTAAAAGACTAGTCCGATAGGGGAGGGGTGGCTCTCCCTTTTAAGGTGGCTTCCTCCTCCCAAGCTAAGCAAGGTGGGATTATTCTGAGGCTCACACGGTCGCCGCCCGACTACAACTGAACCACTAGGGCCTTTCTTTGTTGCGTCTTTGCCAGCAGGTATTAGTGGAGGATGTCCTCATCATTCCCACCCCCTTAAACAAGGGCCCAGCTCTGATACCAATGATGCGTCCGGCCCAGGTGGGTTGGCCGAGGACCAATAAATTAAGGTTGTCCGGACCCCAACAGTTCTTATGAGCACCCACTCGGGGAAAGGCCCAATCTCCCTAAAAGACTAGTCCGATAGGGGAGGGGTGGCTCTCCCTTTTAAGGTGGCTTCCTCCTCCCAAGCTAAGCAAGGTGGGATTATTCTGAGGCTCACACGGTCGCCGCCCGACTACAACTGAACCACTAGGGCCTTTCTTTGTTGCGTCTTTGCCAGCGGGTATTAGTGGAGGATGTCCTCATCAGGCCGTGTCAAGTGTTAGTAGATACGGATTTCAAAAACATGTCTACGATATATCTAGATCACAATTCATAGAGACGTTAGATGTGTGTGCCTACACACTTATACACGCTTTTATAGTTATATTCATGCTACGTGTCTATTAATTTAGCCATGTTTTGTATGAAGTGTTGTTATACACAATGTTCAAAAACGAAAAATATTGTTGCACCCCTCCTAACCTATCATTAGAAAGATTTATTTATACGTTGTTCATAGGAATTGAACCTGTGGCCTTTTTATCTCACACGAACTCACTTAACCAAGTCATCCCACACGCAATTATAACTAGAATTAGATATATTTTTTTGCGAGGGAGATATATATTTATTTTAACTCATGCTCTATAAATATTTTAGTGTCTCTAACATTATCAATAGTGTGTCAACTAGCGTTTCATATATGGAACTAAGTATGGCTAAAGCGTGTCTATCAACGTTGAATATGCACCAGAACATCTATTAGCAAATATGAAGAGACTAGAGCAACTTACATCGTTAATAGTTACTTCCATAGCGCCTTGCCGCCAGTCTTGCACACATCTCTGTTTGGGTTTCCTCGTCAGTACAAGTACTCTGTTGCGCTCGATCATTATACGCGAAGGCGTTGGTGAAATCGCTATTCAAAGAAGTGCACAAACTTAAGGTTTACTTCATGCTTCCATTCATTTAAATTGAATATGATAGGGATAATTCAGATTCTGTAAGGTACTTACCTAAGGTAATCATCGCCAGCATCTTGGGCCATTGTGGTACACTCTTTTCTTTTGTTAGTTTGTTGTTTTGCGAGTTTTTTTTTTTTAGCCAGAGACTGTGGTGTATACTCTTTGATAATGCAATGCCAAGGTTGAAATTATTTAAAGCATGCACTCGACCATTGTGGGTGAGAGAAGTGCGCGGTTATATAAGCTCGTTCGGAGCAAATAACTGATAGAAGCACATGATCAATGCCAGTTTTATTTAATATAATGCACCCACCTCATACATATGAAATCATAAAGGAGCAGAGCGCTGCTAGCTGTTTGGATATTTGTTTTCCTCCATGCAACTCAAGACCAGTACCGTGCTTGTTTCTTGTTTCAATAGCTGTGATCTTGCCACATGCCTCGATCCTGACAATCGAGATCATATGAGAATTGAGGTCATGTCTGGCAAATTGTACGTTCAGTCCTGTCCATGGATAATGAATCAGTGTGTTGAAGAGATCGAGATTCATATGTCCGGCACATCAAAGTGACGAGCTTTGTGTGCATAAATTGTGGGTGTATTTGCATGTGAGATACCAATAAACATTCCTGGCCCAACTACCACTCTGAATTTACCCATAACATGCTGAAGAAGATCTGCCATATTTACGCCATGTAATTTTACCTAATATTCTGTATAATTATTTGGTTCTGTGTTTCGGTGCTAGAGCTAATGCACGAACTGCAGCACTATTGCTTTCAGCCTGTGCTAGTACTCTCTCCATTTTTAAATACACCAAGGTTCTAGTGCAATTTGAAGAAAAAATCAGATAGCGTAAATGTCAAATATTTAAGAATGGAGACGGTATAAAAGGAAGAAGTCCAAATTACTTCCCTTAACTTTGCCTTGAGTATGAATAACCCTCTGAACTATAAAACCGTCTATTTAACCCCCTCCTTTTCTAAAACCCGATCACTTTACACCTTTGCTCTAAAACAAAAGTGGTTTCGCATACATGGGAGTGGTTTGGCTCACTAGGATTGCCATGCGGGTCTTGTTCTTCCTCCTGACGCTATTGCATTATCTCCTTCATCCTCTTCCTCATCCTGCCTCCCTCCCATCAATGTCTCCCCCCTCCTCTCCCTTGATGGTGTAGTTGTAGGGCAGCAGCTCCTCCCAAGATCAGTGTCGGGGACGAGGCTGTGGTGTACGATGCCGTCAGGATTAGATCAACACAGGGAAGACAACGAAGTGCAACGTGGTGGTGCATCGGTGATGAGAAGGGATGTGTGGTGACCATCAAGAGTGGAAGGTGGTAGTGCTCCACCGTTGGAGCCATGGGAGATGTGTTTTCACATGAGCATGCCCGCATGACAGTCCTAGTCAACCATACCACTCACATATGCAAAACCACTTTTGTTTGAGGAAAAGGTGTAAAATGATCCTGTTTTGAGAAAAAAAGAGGGTTAAATAGACGGTTTTATAGGTCAGGGGGTTATTCAAACTTAGGGCAAAGTTGAGGGCATCAATGGTGTTGGGCAATATGAGTTCTGGAACCACCGCATTGACAGCTCTTATATTTGGCAGGACACTGCTTGTTGCAAATGCAGGTGACTGCCGAGCTGTCTTAGGAAAAAGAGGTCGAGCAGTGGAACTATCGAGAGACCATAAACCCAACTGCAAGAGTGAGAAGATCAGAAATTCAGAAAAAATCAGGTTCGTCCCTTTCTTCCTCTGTCGACTCCCTCACGGAGGAGCGGCTCAGGCGAGCTTGTCCTCCGCTTCTCTCAACGGCGACGCCCAGTTCACGTGCTCACGTTCCGGCGGTGGCTCACCGGTGGCTTCGGGTCGTGACAGGCACCTAGTATAACTGACCCGCTGCTTGACCAGGCTGCACCTGGGACTCTACTACGCACCACCAGACAATACAAAAATTTAGATGCGCAACATCATGCAGTTCCATGTGCTAGAAATAGGATAAACACTGAACTACTATGCCAAACTTTTTGCAGAAGGTTCCATAAAACGTAGCATGATAAAATCACTCGCTTAGTATCATAGAATATACAGGGTAGTAGTCAAATACACTGGTAGTCCATTAAGAAACATATCCTCTAATGCTTCAGGTCCCTAACATTAAAAGAACTAAACTAATAGGCCAAATGCTAGAATAGATATGTTTTCCTACGGTAGTCGTGGCCTCCTGAGTAAGTCGAGCCATTGCAAGGATGCTTTAAGTACTCGGTGCAAGCGTGGCATCTGTCCATGTCAAGCCCTTTCCTAGGTCTAGATGGTACTGTACCAGGAAAATTATAGTAGCCACCTGCATAAGAAATAATGAAATTATAAATAATGATGAATTCCATTTTTCATATAGTGCCTCAATTTTTAAATGATATAACAGCCAGTCAAACAAATGCACTCTTTCACACTCGTATCTGATTATAGAGATAGAAACAGCTCAACTCAATATCCCAAGTGTTGGCAAGGTGAAGGCAAATTAGTTCGAGAAAAATTGAAACATAGTAAATCTAATAGCAGTTAATTTGAAATCACATAATATTCATGTGGGAGTATCATCAGCTGGAATTTTCTACACGAAGCAACTAGATGTACACTTCTGATCCGCTAAAATATATCATCAATCAAATAATACATTAATACATAAATTTGTCCTGAGGGTTTTCATTGTTGTGTCAGATGCCTGGTTTGACTAGCTTCAGTGTTTTCAAACTTGCTATTAACTAAACAATTGTGCGGTACTGAATCAACACATTCATGAGAGTATAATCGGTCAATAAGTCTATGTGCACAAATTATGTTGTGAATGTATCAAGAGGCTCACCTTCAGAAAGCGAGTCTAGATGGATGCAACAGCGCGCTTTGGGGATTTCTGGACCTTGTCGACCAAAGTCCTCAATCTCAGCGAAAAACAGCATCTTCTTATTTTTCCGTTTTGCAACGAAATTGAGGTGCCAGAAAAAACCTCTGTCCTCCCAGAAAGTTCTGCAAAGCAACTGCTCACACAACTCAAGCTTCACCTGGCATTGCGCAGAAAACATAGATGATAAGATTAACGAAACAGATAATGACTCATGTAAATTAGCTTTAACTAGTGTGGCCTGATGTATCAGAATTCCAATCAAGTTTTACTTTTTAAGGAACACTAGTTCGAGTAGTATTCCTCAACATACGAAATTCATCACTAAATGTTAACCTGAGTTACATCCCAGTTCCCACTATACTCAGCACTGAAGCAAATAAAATATTCAGGAAACAACAGGCAAAGAAGAGTATAGAACCATACCCGTCTGCTCTTGTTGTAACTTGCTAACGCCAGTTCTGATAAATAAGTTGACTGATTGTCTTTCTTAAGTATAAGCTCTTGCATCTCCTCAGCTGTAACTTTCTTGCAACTGTAAAACAAGGAACGGATGATTAGAGCAAGTACCAAAGAGAGAATCAAAATAGCAAAATAAATAAGGTGAAATCTAGCTGGGAAGGAAATTTCCCAAATATCTATGATGGACAGATGAGTAATTTCCCAAATATCTAGGATGTTACCGAATCTTCTCTAGCAGAAGAGATGCATCGACTATGTATTTGCCCTTGTCATCCAGATACAGGGAGCCGTGCTTGTGGATGTAGTTGCGCATGAGAGCATCGGCCCGAGCAGCTTGCTTGTAGTTCCTGGTGCACAAGTCATCGCCTTCCTTGTCCTCCAGAGCAGCAAACTCCTCCTCCGATATGGGGTCTCCAATGTCGTCCGCGGTGGCCACGAGAGTGCGCCACTTGCCGGACGGGGAGGATGGCGCGATCGCACAAGGGTCTGGCCAAGGGCGGTTGAGCACAGCGCGCACCATGGACGGAGCATCCGCAAAGGGCTCATCATCATCCTTCTCAACTACGGACGGCTCTTCCGGTATCCTAGAGCCCACAGCTTCATCCACAGCCGCCGCAACAACACTGGCCGTGCGAATCCCCTTCGGCTCCCCTGTAAGTATTCTGGCCGCAAATGCAGGATTTTCTTGACCCATCGCCATCGGCAACTTCTTTCTACCCGAATCCCAGATATCACCACGAGCCACTGGCAAGGGCGGTGGTCGATATACCAGAGCGGCCATTGGCGATGATGATGCCGACCGCGATGCCATGGTTCCGGTTAAATCAGAGGCCAGTAGGGATGGGATTCGAAATCAGATCACCTGGTGGTAGACTAATAGGAGTCGAAGATCTATCATTATAGTGAAATAGAGAAATCAGATGGGCTGGAAACATCGACGAAGTCGAAGACGAGCCGAGTTGCGGATTTGGGGAAAGTTGCCTGCGTTTTCCTTCCGAATTGTACTGGTGTAAGCGAACGCGCGGAGGACATTGAAAATGACCCTCCTACCCCTGCCCTTTACAGAGGACTCCAAAAGACTGAGACATTCTTGGGCCACTTACCCTGACAAACCGTGGCACAAAAGTGATTTTATCACTTAAATAATACCAACCAGCCCTATTCATTTTGGAGAACCATTATTGAGACCGAAAATTAAATAAAAAATCAAAATTCAGACCACCTAAAGGAATACATATTCTTAAAAGAAAAAAAAGGGAATGCCCATTTGACACATTTATGGTTCGGAGCATCACAACAATGTAACAATAGAAATTTCATAACTATATCCAAACAGCAAGCTGCAGTTCCTTGTTGGAAGCTGCCCCAAATGACCATTCATATACTGTTTAAATCTAGATATGACACTAGTTTTGGAGTAAAGTAACGTAGTATATGAGCACAGAGAAGTCGGAATTACACAATGGACTATTCATTATCAAACTACAGAAATAGTAATGTGCCCTGAAATATGTAATTATGCGACAGAGCATGCAAAACATGCGCACAATAACAATGACATAGGTGTCGTCACCTAGAATCTTCTCAAAAAATATTTTACAATGAGGCATATGTAAATTTACAGCAAGCATTCTTACACTAATATAGAAGGGCTGTAAATTTACGTATCAATAGAATAAAATCCTAAGCTCTCAAAATCAAAGCATCCAAAACCTTTCTGTTTCCCTATCTTCCCATGGGAATTCATCATTTCCCAGAAAGATAGCAATGCATCAATTCCATAACCTGTGACCATGACCGCGTGGGTTTTAATTTGTCCATTTGCTTTGACAGCATTCGCATTGTCAAACTTATAAATCCATCTGGACAAAAAGTCTGACATGTAATTATTTCTCACTTAAATTATTGCCAATAGCGGCCCTTCATTCCTAAGGTTTTCCACTACACTTGGTATTCTTGCCTTCATCCAATTTAGAGACCTAAATTTTTTTAACTTATACCTTGGTCCGTCAACACGACCCTGTAAAAAAGAATAAATGTAACATGGTTAGACTTATGTTTCCAGGACAGAAATGACAATTCACTAGGAGTTCAAACTAAAATGGTTACTCATACTAAAGAAAACATCGTGTGAAAATAAAAGTAACTAAAAACACCTATTCCACCTCACCATTCATGCCCCCCGCCCCCAGTCATTCAGTTACCATCTTTATACTGTACTCCTGAATCCAATCGAGCCCTTATTTACAAATTTGAGGGAGGAAAGCTAAAAACGTCTCTCCAACCAAGCCTTTTTCCCTTTTCTTGCGATAAAAGTGTCCTCATTCTTCCTGCTCCCTCACATCTACACGTCCACCCCCAAAGCCCTCATCTGCCCTATGGATTGCACTTACGTCACTAGATCTTCGTCGCCACTAGGTACGCCTCGTCTTCTTTGCTGGCCACTCGCTACAACTTCCATGTTGTTGCCTTCTTCGCCAACACGCCCTGAAGCTTGCAACCGGCCATACCTGAAGCCTGCGTTCCGCGTCACTTCCCTTGATCTGAAGCTGGGACAAGCATACGCAAGCACAGCTCCCCCAGCGACACAGCCCACTCCCCTCCGGCTTCGTATGGAGAGGCCGTTGTGGCGACCCCTTTGAATTCAAGGGCATTCAGATGAATGACCAAATTCTTGACAAAAACTACATATATAAGTACATGTGTTATGCATTACCTTGAAAAATGATCAAATGATGCAAATTCGTGACCTTCAAGTATATTTCTTAAGGCAAAGAATGAATCAAGCTTTGGTCTTTTTTTTCCCAATACACATTCAAAATGTGAATACCCATGGTACAATTTCTGGGTCCGCCACTGGCTTAGGCTTGACCCGCGATGATGTCAGGCACCAATAGAACAAACAGAGCAGATGCAAAGAGATCCTTGTGATGTGCTCATTTAATACTTTGGCTGGTACTGGATGACTGAAGCCTTTTTTTGTCTTGTTTGGATTAGTTAGGCAACAGCTAAGAAATTAAAATTAGTGTTACTAGCCTTTTGAGTTGCAGACACAGCCACAATTTTATCCCCTTCAGGAATTATTGAGAGGTAAATGATAGTTCAGAACTTCAGATGGGAGGATTTAAAAGTCCTCTGTCTCGTGGGAAAGAGAGTTTAGGTGGGATGAGGAATGGGAGTTTGTGGATAAACTCCCACCAATTTCTTTCTAGAGGGATGGGTGATAACTGGGAGGTTGCGAGGTTAGTGTAAGATAGCTGCATCTCCAGTCTCCATCGTTCATTAAGACTCAAGTTATAATTTCCACTTCCAAACCCACCAATCCGAATAAGAATTCTCAGCTCAATTCCCCATCTTGATTCCCAACACATGACAATCAAGGGATCAACATGAAAGGAGGCTGAATACTTTAAAAGAGAACAAATATTTATCCGAAGAAAATCTGTTCTGCAGCTTTCTATTGGCATTCATCTTCCTAACATTGTCTACTGTTGTTTTTGCAGTGATTCATGAACACTGACATGATAGATTATAGAAGATAAGCGTAAGGTAAATAGTTTAAAGAAGAGAAGTGAAAGGTAACCATTAGAGTCCATACCATCTTAAAATCTTCGTCAGATAGAATTCCAGTACGAGTCAATTGAAGAAGAACTAAGTTCACTTCATCAAATGCTGTTCTAGTATCAGATTCAGGGAGTGAAGAAAGAAAAGTTTGTGATTGGCCTCCAAATTATCAACGGATAAGGTCACAGATACCCAATTTAACCGTAGCTTTGCCTCCATAATAGCACGGATGGCATAATATAAGCATGTACCTACAGTATAACAAACTATTCAGTAAGAATAAGGTCATACAAGGTTAATGCTAAAAAATCTTTTATACACTTAGACACTCCAAAAGACCAACCATCCTGTCCTTGATCATGAATAGGTGGAAGAATCGGAAGGCGTAACATCTCCTACGGTAAGACCAACATTTTCGGCAAACCTTCTTCCGCTCCCGACGTTTGTAAGCATTTTTCAATCTATCGTCCATATGCAGCTTCAACTACAGCAAAATAATATATTTGAGTCTTCAAATTGGAAAATAGAATGGAGCCTGCACACATCTAGTTTCTCAACAGGAAACTAGGATAAAATTCATCCCACAATTCATTGCCACTGTGATAGGAACAAAAGATGTACATAGATTTTTTTACTTCCAAGGCAGCATGTTTTCTTGAATAGTGCAAGTGAATGGGATGGAAATATAGAAAGCACATCCACCAAATATACCAACATTGCAAGAAGTGTGATAAAGATAAAAGTTTTTTTTTTTTGATAGCCCATAACATCAGAACAGTTAGAATTAACCAGCACAAACGTCCATAGTATCAAAATACAATTTTTTGGCGAACATAGAGATATCAGAAATTAGAATGTACTAGATAAGCTGGCACGCTCCGCCACGCCCATAAAATTCTATTGACATTCATTTATAAAGGAACGTATTTTTATCCGTAAAAGAAACACATCCAAAGTGATTATTGCAAAACAGCGTAATTCTTTCATGTCGGGCTGTGTACGGCTCATGAATGCGCCAGCAAAAGGGCTTGCATGAAAATCATGCCCAACGTCTGGTCGACCTTTTTTTTCTCTCGAATACGCAGGAGAGCTGCGTATCTTTGTATTTAAAGAGAAGAAAGAGCGGTCCCTTACAAAACTGCACCCCTCACTCCGAACCGAGCTGTGAGGGGCTGAGATACATGATAGGTTGTAAACTAATAAAACACAAAGAGGCGAGGCCTGACCAAACACAAACACACACACACCTAGACCAAGTTTGTATTGTCGGACAAGGCTCGCATGTAGCGATCCCCAGCCAGACTCCACAAAAGCTTCTCATTCTCAAACTCTCGCATGATGGCACTCACGCTCGGGCTTGTGCCATCAAAAACACAAGAGTTACGGTGTTTCCAAAGGATCCAAGCACCCAAGATGATCATCGTATTGAAACCTTTTCTCTGGTCGACCTCAATGTGGGCATGTTTTTTCTCGATGTAGTAGTCCACGGGAGGCATGCGCAAATGGAGACGTTGTGGCCCATGGCCCAACATGGCCCAACGCATCGAATCGACCACCTTACATGACATGGCAGATGCGGGAGATGGCGACAATGACGTAGGCGACATGTCGCCACCGGAAGGTGGCCACATAAGCTAAATTGTTGTGGGGATGATGTGTCGGCACTGGAAGGTGGCCACATAGGTCAAAAATGCTGTTTGGGGTGATGTGTCGGCACTGGAAGGTGGCCACATAGGCTAAAATGCTATAGAGGGTGATGTGTCGTCACTGGGAAGGTGGCCACATAGGCCAAAATGCTGTTGGGGGGAGGAATTCCTCCCCCTATCTGCTTTAGACTATGGCTGTAGGATATAAATGCACACCAAAAGTCAGTCAAACAAAAAGGCAACCAAACACATATCAGCACATTAGTTGATCAGAAAACACATGATCCATGCATTCTGTGTAATAGCTCGTTCATTTATACTGTTATATATGTTGTTTAAAGGACAATGGCATGCTCTTTTCATTTGCACGGTATGATGTCCTACAGGCTAACAATACAGATGACATTATGTAGATTAGAAGAAAAAATAGGTTACAACTTACAATTGAACCAGTGATAATATATCTTTGTTATGGAGTCACTGAACTTTTTTTTTTGAATGCATGCAATGATTGAACTTGACAAAGGGCATCTTATGAAGTTGGAAAAAATTGTATGTAGTTAAATGCAACCAGCCATATTGACTCACAAAATCCGATGTTCAAATGTTGTTTATCAATAGCTACATCCAGGACCTTGGGTTGAAATAATCCATTTCAGAATGTCTTCTAATCCCCCATAACTATGTTTAAACAACTGATTAGCTGCAGAATGTGCTGCATGATTATTTTGAACGGGTTGTCCTTAGTAGAGTAACATAACTATGGCTAAAAGATTCAGCATTCATGTTCTTTATAATCCATGACGAAATTTAGATCTCATAGATCCTTTCCCTAGATTTAAATCTTGAATCGGAAAATTTTAACAGCAATCAGGACAAAAATAAGGTATGTTGGCATAGTCACAATAAAAGAGTGCAAGGCATGCTCAGGAATTATACAGATCTAGCAACAACATTAGTACTGAAAATTTAGATGCATATCTAAAACGATTATAGGAATTGAGTTACTGATGGTATTTGATTAGAATCCTACTAACTAATGCAACTATAAAAGGCATAAACATCTCATAAACAACATATGATGAAAACACCTGGACAGCCAAATTACAGGTTGGAAGGCCCTTTGTTAACAATCTCCCTAGTTTGGCAAGGAATGAACAGAATTTTCAGTGACGTAACCTAATATGTAAAGTAGGTTTTAGTTGAAATGAATTGTAACAAAGACTAAAGATATCAGATATAAAGCTAATTCCATGCTAGGGTGCAAATCCTATGTAATATCGTCACTATATTGTACAGAAGAGTATCTACAGATGAACAACAAAGAATTAATGTTTAAACAAAATCGAAGTAGAAAGCTTTAAAAAATGTCATGTAACTTCTTCATTCTAGATGTTTGCGTGACAAAAAAGGAAGTTCTTCTAGATATATCAACTGAGAATCTAGAACAGAAGAAAGAAAGCTGTGGACAATCATACACTCACGTGCATTTTTGTTAGTTTAAAAAAGAAACTAAAAGGGCATTAAGAAAACAGAATTACTCTAAGCACAACCTGGTTGTACTTATAGTACAGTTGTGCTTTCACAATACTCAACGCGGCATATTCAGAATACACACATACGCTCGACATATTTAAGTCAATAAAAAGTTCACATCACATGAAGATAAATATAATTTTATTATACATGATACATGAGACGAATCCAATCCAAATACATAACAGTTGTAAAATGCTTGACATAGGTCATAACTCCGTATGATGATCATACCTTAATAACCAAGCTGCAGGTTGCAGCAACTGTGCTTTATATGCTCTTGATATTTGGTCGCAAATGAACTAATTTTTCCAGATGATACTCTATTCTAGAAAAGAGTGCACAAAGACAGGTCAAACTTCAATGGTAACAAGCATAGAACTACATGCTTGATGCATATATGCTTTTGAAATGACAATGAATGAAGAAATTCACAATCAATCTATCTTACTGGAGTATAAAAGCACGGACACAAGACCGACCCACTTCTTGGCTCGGCTACCAAAAGAATTCTAAATGCCTAAATGATCTTGTTGAACCCCACGATATTAACCATAGAGAAACAGATTGAAACAATATTTGAGCACCAAATATGTTCATAGAGGAGGGTAAATGGTAGTATTACAGGTATATATTTTGATAAGTACAGGTTGCCGTATGACATACAAAATAATTTTTAGCCACTAATAAAACTATACTGTAAACTTCATAATACTACAATTATAAACCGAACATACACGCATACCAACCAAATACAGACCTTGAAAACAGAAGAGAATACCACAGGCGGAAGTGACCAGAGACGTATAGGGGGAATAGAGCCAAAGCGAGACGTACAGAACAGACATGCAAATGAACATAAGCCTACACTAATCCACATCGAAAAATGTCCAACAATAGAAAACAATTTTTGTTTCCTGGTGCCTGCCGACTCGCTGACCCCCACACCCACCAGCAGTCCGGCCAGCCTTCCCAGGCCGTCTCTATAATGCCACCAGGTTAGGCAGTCTCAGTTACAACCCTGAATCCCCATAGTCCCTAATCCAAACCCCTAACCTTAATCCCTAATTCTAATACAGGTTTAAGGGACTGATGGAAATGCAAGAATTCAGTCATTTGATAAGAGGAACAAAACTGAAATCTGATGTGTAATAAACCGCATACGATGGCCATACCCATAAGACCGCAACAGCAGTCTCTATTTTTCATCCTCTAAAGGAATATTCTACATCCCTGTAAAAAGATTCCACCCTCCAAATTGGATTTTGCTGCAACAGAGAACTGTATCGGCTCCTCCATCCCCTGCCCGCCGTCCCCTGCTCCCCAGCTCCGGCGCTCCACGGCGCCCTCCGCCGGGCCGCGCTTGTAAGGATCGTGTGACCGAGAGGGGGGGGGGGGGGTGAATCGGTGCACTCTAGAATCTATTTCCAAACACTTACACCCAAGCAACTCCTAGCGAGTAGTTCTAGTAACAAGGTAAAGCACGATAAGGAGTATCCTTAACCTATTTAGCTAGTGCATATAGGTACCACAAACACACCACACTAGCAACCTAGCACAAGATAGATAGACAAAGGAAGACTTAAGCTAGGCAAGGCAAGGTAACAAGATAACTAGAGACAAGACAACCAAGATACTAGGCACACTAAGTAGAGTCTTAGAGCTACTAAAGTCTATAACAAGTAAGCACACGAGCAAGAAATCAAGCAAACCTAGTGAAACTAGTAGGTACCAAGGTAAAACACACAAGCAAGATAGAAGCACAACTCGAGTACTACAAGCAATCATATGAAGTGCGATAAGTAAATGCGAGTAGTAAAGGAGAAGGGATAGAGAATGCTCATGATGTTTTCCCGTGGTCTCGGAAGGATGGCGCCTTCCCCTACTCCACGTTGGGTCACTCCCGCCAGAGTCTCGACCCCGTCCCTCCCTCGAAGGCGATCCCTCCTAGAGCACACTTCACCACCCTCCGAGTGAAGTCGCGGGCACGTCCCGCCGGGCTCGATCCCCGGGTACTCTTCCGGAGGTAAGGCTCCGCACTTTATGCGTGCCAAAGGGCGCTCCACTAGTGATGCTTCTTTCGCCCGGGAAGCTCCAAGACGTGTACAACTTGTGGTCGACTTCCACAATCTCCTTGACAGCTCAACACCGACGCCTACCGGTCTAGGCCTTGCCATAGACCAAGAGTAACAGCCCTAGATGACTCTCTCAAGCCCACACTAGCCTAGAGATCAAAGGATGCAACTTGTTACTCTCTCAAGCACTAGGATCACTCCAAATCCCTCTCAAGTGCTTTCACACTTCTTCCTTCCTTGGCTTCTTGGCAGCACCCTCCCCTCTCTTTCCTGGGTCCAAGAGCACCTGAAAGAGGTAAGCAACCGACTATATATAGGCCTCCAACCTCAAACTAGCCGTTCCAAAAGTGCCCAGTCTGCGTGATGACCGTACAGTAGACCGTCTGTCCGGTCTCCATCTGACCGTACTGTCCGGTCTTCACCAGACCGGCATCCAGGAGTGCTGTCAACTCATCTCAGACCAGACCGTATTGTACGGTCCCTAGGACCGTACTGTCCGGTCTCCATTCTTCTTCAGCCAACGAAACTTCTCCTTCTCTGTTGCTCTTTCGCCTGTAAGACCGTACTGTCCGGTCCTCGACCGTATTGTACGGTCAAACTGTCCGATCTTCATTCTTCGACTTCCAGAAACTTCAGCTTCTCTGTCTGGAACACCCCAATAGAGACCGTACTGTCCGGTCCCTAGGGCCGTACTGTCCGGTCATCCTGTCCGGTCTCTATTTTCTCCAACTTCCAGAAACTTAAGCTCTTCTGTCTGGAACTCTCTAGATCGTATTGTACGGTCTCCTTGACCGTACTGTCCGTCTCTTCTGCCTTCACAGCTTCGATCTTCTTCTTGATCTTCTTCTTCAACACTTGATCTTTTTGGTTCCTTCAACTCCTTCTGCCCACCCTAGCCCTTAGAGACTCACCATGTATCCAATGATCTCTATAACTAGTGTGTATACTAGAGAACCACCTCGAACCCTCTTGATAGTCCAGTTTTTTCCTATGGACTCAAGCTAACATCTAACCAAGCACACCCGCTTGGATCTAGCATGTCCTTAGCCTTGATCCATGTCTTCTCCGCGACTCCATCAAGTCCGTTCTTGTGTAGATGAAGGCAACCAATCATCCTTGTCAATAAGTTCATGATGTGTTGGCGTTCACCACCAACGGACGAGCTTTCTTCATATGTGACCTATAGATCTCACAAAGAGTGTTAGTCACATTCATGGTTCTCATCCTATCACCAAAACATTAGTCCTTGGGGTTTCCTCCCTAGCTGCTGGTCAATGAAGTTACAATCTCCCCCTTTTTGGTGATGGATGACAACCATGATAAAAATGATCGAGAAGATAAGAATGTAATGACAAAAGCCAAGATAAAAACGCAACTCGATCAAGACACTAAACAACAAGTATATGATAGGAGATAGTTACCTTGTTGATTAGGTCGAGGCAAGTCATAGCTCAAAAGAAGTCACAAGTTAGAGCAAAAACTCATATCACAAGTGAAAGAAAGCACATGGAGCTATGACAAGCAAAAGTTGTAAGGGGTTTACCTTCATACTTACTTTGTAGAATTCCGCTCCCCCTGATAATGTACCAATCTCAAGATTGTGTGAAGATCATCATCTTGATCACTTGATCTTCATTCGTACAAACTCCCCCTTGAGACGGCATTGCTTCTTCTTCTTTATCACCTCAAGATTGTGCGAAGATCGATCATCTTGATCCTTTGATCTTCTCTTGTACACACTCCCCCTTGAGGTGACATCTTCCACGACCCTTCATAAGCCCGAACTCTTCTTCCCAACTCTTCTCCGCTCGAACTCTCTCCCCCATATTCTTGCTCGATCCTTACCCAACTCTTCTCCCCCTTTGGCATCTATCACCAAAAGAAATCTTCCAAGGGAGAAAGGTAGTGTAAATATATAGGGACAAGTGGGAAAATGAGTTACTTGATTTGGCGTGAAGCTCCCCCTTGATCCGTGATTCTCCATCTCCCAACAATTATCCCTACACTCATTCTCAAAAGAATATTGTCTTGAAGTACATAGGGGTTAGTTGATGATGATGGAAAATGTATGAACCCTTAGACTTTGAGCCGCGCAAGTGGATTTAACCTTGGAGCTCAAAAAATCTTGGTTCAATGGGCATGAAGCTCATATAGCATTGCTATAAATTCATCATAGGAGTCATATACACATATTGTGAATAAGCAACTCCCCCTAGATGGGTGCTCGGCGCCGAGACACTTATGCAAGATGCATGATGCGAATGCAAGGAATGATAATGTACAATGCATGATGCTATAAGGGTAAAACAAGAGAAGCTAGAGCGAAGTTACCAACACAAGTTTGAATCCTCCATGAGCTTGATCACAACGAGCCATTCTTCAAAGCCTCGGGAGCCAAGTGCCACCAATCCCAAGCTTAACCCATGCTCATTGCTATCTCAAGTAGGTTAGTCGTTGGTCCTACAAAAACAGAAGACACACAAAAACAACAACACAAACAAAACAAGCAAAGTATATATACATATATACAAAAGTAAGCTCAAGGATGTCAAGTGAAGTCGGAGAGGTCGAGAACATTAAGTTCTCCCCGGAGCTTACAAAAGGTCTTCTTGTCAAGTGGCTTGGTGAAGATGTCCGCCAATTGTTCATGAGTCCGAACACCAATCAATTCAATATCCCTTCTTGGCCACATGATCTCGAATGAGGTGATGCTTGACTTCAATGTGCTTGGCATGGCCGTGATCACCCTTGTTGAGAGCCATATTGATAGCACTTTCGCTATCACAATAGAGAGGTACTTGCCCATAAGATAATCCATAGTCCAATAGGGTTGGCTTCATGTATAGGAGTTGAGCACACAAGCACCGGCCGCCAAATATTCCGCCTCCGCCGTAGAGATAGCCACACAATTTTTGTTTTCTTGGAACTCCATGAGATGAGTGATTGTCCCAAGAAATTGGCATCCACCGGAGACTCTTTCTCTTCACTTTGCATCCATCCGGCGAAATCCGAGTCCGCATAGCCAACAAGTCCAAAGTCCGAGCCTTTTTGGATACCATAGGCCCATTGTAGGAGTACTCTTGATGTACCTAAGAATTCTTTTCACGGCACTCATATGGGACTCCTTGGGTTAGCTTGATAACGAGCACAAAGACACACACTAAACATGATATCCGGTCTAGATGCGGTAAGGTAAAGAAGTGAACCAATCATAGAACGATAGTTTTTAGGATCCACCGGTATAACCTTTTACATCCACATCAAGAGGGACACTTGTAGCCATAGGTGTGTCGTAGGACTTGGAGTCTCCATGCCGAATCTCTTAAGAAGATCCCGAGTGTACTTCTCTTGGTAGATGAACGTGCCCTCCTTCATTTGCTTGACTTGAAAACCGAGGAAGACATGTAGTTCACCTATCATGGACATCTCAAACTCTTTCTTCATAAGAGCAACGGAACTCATCATTATAGATTTCGTTAGTGGAGCCATAGATGATATCATCACATAGATTTGACAAACAAAGAGATCATCACCAATATGCTTAGTAAAGAGAGTGTTGTCGATACTACCGATCTTGTAGCCTTTGGTGATGAGATGATCTCGAAGTTGTTCATACCATGCTCTTGGCGCTTGTTTGAGTCCGTAGAGAGCCTTCTTGAGCTTGTACACATGGTCCGGATGCTCGGGGTCCTCGAAGCCGGGAGGTTGCTCTACATAAACTTCTTCATTGATTAGTCCATTGAGAAATGCACTTTTCACATCCATTTGGTGAAGTTTAAAATCAAAATGAGAAGCATAAGCAAGAAGTGTTCTTATAGCCTCAAGACGAGCGACGGGGGCGAAAGTCTCGTCAAAATCGACGCCTTCAACTTGAGAGTACCCCTTCGCCACGAGTCTTGCCTTGTTCCTCACGATTGCTCCCTTCTCATTTGCTTGTTCTTGAAGACCCACTTAGCGCCAATGACATTGGATCGCTTGGGCCGCTCACCAACTTCCAAACATCATTCCTCTTGAAGTTTTGGAGCTCCTCTTGCATGGATAGCACCCACTTGTGGTCTTTCAAGGCTTCCTCCTCGATCGTCTTCGGCTCTAGGGTAGAGACAAAGAGAAATTCTCAAAATGTTAGCTTCATCAACATAATTAGGTTTATATTGACTTCTCCTAGTCTTTATCCCTTGAGAAGGACTCCCAATGATGAGATCACGTGAATGATCCCGAGCAATGGGTTTGTGCTTCCTTGAAGGTTCTTGTCGAGGAGGAGGAGGAGCCGGCAAGTATCTTGCGCATCTCTTGCGGCTTGCTCTCCCTAGAGATGTGAGTGTCTTGTTGTCGAAGAGGTGAACCCGAGCCATCTCTTGAGTTGAAGTAGATTTATGCTTGTTCTTGATTGCTCGGTGAAGCTTGGCTCGTAGTTGCATGAGGTAGACTTGATGGCGCTTGTTGCGGTTCATTTGGAGTAGCTTGACTCGAAGATGCTTGTTGTGGATCACTTGAAGGTGCTTGATGTTGTTCACTTGAGGGAGAGCTTGGATTCTCTTGAGATGTGCTCGTAGAAGGTCCACTTGATGAGTTGTTGAGGAGGTGTCGGAGGTTCATCTTCACGAGGAATAACTTCACCAGTAGGCATGTTCTCCAAAGCTTCCTCCACGGGTTCATCACCTACAATCAGAAGAAGGAGGGTCTTCTTGAGACCCGTGAGACTCATCAAATTGCACATCATAGGTTTCTTCAACAAAACCGGTAGAGGTGTTGTAAACCCGATAAGCTTTGCCGAGCCCGAGTAACCGACAAAAATGCCCACGTCGGTCCTCTTCTCAAACTTGCCAGTCTTTCCCTCTTCTTGTAGATGTAGCACTTGCAACCAAACACTCGGAAGTAGGCAACATTCGGTCTTCTCCCAACAATCACTTCATATGGAGTCTTGTTTAGCAACTTGTGAGGATAGATCCGGTTTGAAGGTGTAGCATGCCGTGTTGATAGCTTCCGCCCAAAACTTCTCCGGAGTGTTTGTACTCATCAAGCATAGCACGAGCAAGAGTGATAAGTGTCTTGTTCTTCCTCTCAACAACACCATTTTGTTGAGGAGTGTATGTAGCCGAGAACTCATGCTTGATGCCAACCTCATCACAATAGTCTTCAATGATAGAGTTTTTTGAACTCCGTCCCATTGTCACTCCGAATCTTCTTGATATGATGCCCATACTCAACTTGCACTCTTCTAGCAAACTTTTTGAATATCCCAATTGCTTGTGCCTTGTTCTCAAGAAAGAATACCCAAGTATATCTTGAGTAGTCGTCCACTACCACCAAGCAATAGAGATTCCCACCAATGCTCACATAAGTTGTAGGCCCGAAGAGATCAATGTGTAGGAGCTCAAGAGGTCTTGAAGTTGACAAGAAATTCTTGGACGGATGAGGTGAAGCCACTTGCTTTCCGGCTTGGCATGCACTACATAGCTTGTCCTTCTCAAAGGTGACATCCTTGACTCCTCTCACTAGCTTGTTCTTCATCACATGCTTGAGTTGACCCATACCAATGTGAGCAAGCCTTCGATGCCATAGCCAACCTAGAGCAGACTTAGTGAAGAGACAAGTACTAGGGGCAACAATGTTCAACAACATATAGATTATTATAACGAAAACCCTTGATAGTGAGACCCATAGCATCATTATGAAGAACCACCCCATTAGCATCAAAGTTACAAGAAAAGCCAAGATCACATATTTGAGCAACGGATAGAAGATTGAAGTTTAGGGACTCAACAAGCAATACATTAGAGATAGAGAGATCATTCGAGATAGCCACCTTACCAAGACCTCTCACCTTGTGCTTGGAGTTGTCCCCAAATGTGACCTTGTCATGATCTTCATTTTCTTCCAAGTTGGTGAAGATGGATGAAGTACCGGTCATGTGTTGAGTGCACCCACTATCCAACACCCAATGTTTGCCACCAATCTGTAGTTCACCTTGGAAGTAGCCATCAAGCAAAGAGGAGTGTTAGTATCATGAGAATCAATTGACATATCATTTACCTCTTGCTTGCTCTTGATGTAGGCCATAGGAACTCCATTGAGAAAGTCCAAGTCCAATGCATCCAAGGCATCAATCATTGCCTTGGTGACTCCATTGTGTCTCCACATGGTCCGATCAACACCCATGTGTACGACATGAGTTCCAAGTTGAAGACCTTGAAACCTTCCCACTTCTCCACTAGCATTGAAGTAATCAAGAATGTTGTAGATTTATTCTCATAGGATAGTGCCATCAAGATCATGTCCTTGAGAGTCATACCACTAATATCATCATTGAGATCATTTAGAATGTGGACCTTCCTATTGTATGGTAGCACATAGAGATCACCGTGTGAATAGCATGCTCATCATCACTAATCTTGTCTTCTCCTTCAAAAGAGTCACTCTAGCCACCAACACAAGAATCTCTTCCACAATCAAGCCAAGACTTCCCCATCTTTCTAGAGAAACATCATCACTGTCGAAGAGGTGATATGAGGCCGATCGGCAAGATCCGGCTCATACAGTTGTAGTATTCTTCAAAGAGGGATGGCAAGACTTCTTTCTTCATGTGATATTTCTTGATAGGCTCCGGCTCATCATCACAACACTTGAATAGTCATCATCACAATAGAAGAGACGGGA